>VWZE01013039.1:84499-97494 GCA_013396675.1 Eubucco bourcierii | reverse complement strand
TTTTTTTTTTCCCAAAGTGGAAAAGGGCCCTGGGAGTCCGAGCGGATGGGAGTTTGACCATGAGTCAGCAATGCACTCTTGTGGCCAGGAGGACCAATGCTGTTCTGGGGTATATTAGAGGGATGTGTCTAGCAGGTTGAGAGAGATTCTCCTTCCCCTCTACTCTCTGCCCTGGTGAGGCTGCATCTGGAATATTGTGTCCAGTTCTGGACCCCTCAGTTCAAGAAGGACATAGAACTGCTTGAGAGAGTCCAGTGCAGAACCACAAAGATGATTAAGAGAATAGAACATCTCTCTTATGAGGAGAGACTGAGGGAACTGGGGCTCTAGCTTGGAGAAAAGGAGACTGAGAGGTGATCCCATTCATGCTTATAAATAGGCGAAGGGTGAGTGCCAGGAGGCTCTACTTGGTGTTGCCCAGTGACAGTACAAGTGGCAATGGGTGGAAGCTGAGGCATAGAAAGTTCCATGTAAATATGAGGATGATTTTTTTTTTTTCTTCCCCCACGTGAGGGTGACAGAGCACTGGAACAGGCTGCCCAGCGGGATTGTGGAGTCTCCCTCTCTGGAGATATTCAAAACCCACCTGGATGTGATTCCTGTGTCATCTGGTCTAGGTGATCCTGCTCTGGCAGGGGGATTGGACTGGATGAGCTTTTGAGGTCCCCTCCAGCCCCTGACATTCTGTGGAGGCAGTACAGAGTGTTTCATTCTTGATGAGACAGGAGCTATCAGCTTACAACTGCCAAACTAACTTCCTGTTTTCTTCTTAGTTATTCTTGTCCTTCTGCTTATTCCATGAAAAAACACAGAGCAAATCACCTGTCTGAACTAAAACATTCCCACCAAAACCATCTGTGCAACTTGAAATAGTTTCACAAGGTGGGAAAGTAGAAGAGCTGCTGAAAAATCTTGCACTTTTATTGTCTTTCTGATTTGTGAATCTCTAAGAAACATTGAGTATTTAGATTTCTTCCTTTTCCCCTGTTTGCTGCAGCACACAGAAGGTGCATCAGAGTTTGGATCAGTTTGTTAGAACAAGTTTTAGTTTGCAGGGTAAGTAGACCCATAGGATAACTTCTCTGACTACTGGGTAGATGACTCTGGGAATAACCTACACCTTTGTAAGGTGCATTTGGATACACTAAATAAAGCACAGGTTTTTAATGCCAGTCTTTTATTCCAACTTAAGACCCTGCCCAGCTATTAAAAATAAAAGAAAAAGACAAATGGGAAAATTAATCAAAAGACATCTTTGGACTTAGATCATAATTTTTAGATCTAATGACTCACTCTTTAGAATACTTCAATTAATTTATTTCTATAAAAATCATAACTATTCTGTCCTATTTACTGCACTTACTCTACCTTCAAATCATAGAGTTGCTTGAGAAGGAAATCTTCAACTCTCTGTTAATTTAGATAAATGTGGAGGTTGAGTTTTTGTCCTTTTTTTTTTTCAATAGACACAACACCAGAGCTTCATATTGCTCATGAAAGATTAATTCTTGATCCATTATTATTTTTACTCTGTGTTAATAATGTATTAGATGTGCTTACTGCATATCTGTGGATGTATAGATGAGTACACTTTGGTTAGACCAGTCAGAAGTGTTGCTGAGATCACCCTCACTTCAAAGGGATTCTAATGCTTATGTTGGTTTAATGTTTTAAGAAAAATGAGTCAGTGCATGCAGGAATTTTATTCAAGATGTTCTTATTAGATGTGTTGCCTTAGTGAAGATTATACTTTCAGTATCGATCAAACCACTCTCCCCTAGCGTACAGATGATTAATTCCCTATTAACTCCTAAGATATGACTAACCCAAGGAGCACATTTTAACAAGTGGCACCGCTTCCTCCAGCATGCACAGAAACCCTCTATGTTAAAAGTAACTCCCCAAAAGCCTTTTGTGTGCATTTATTACCTGCTTACCTTGTTGGATTGTTTCTCTTGACCATAAGACCTTCTCCTGATTTTGCTGAATAACTCTCTTCTTGCTTTAGGTGATACCAGATAAAGTGCCCATTGAATTTTTTATATCCCTTCCTCTGGGCTGTGTTTAGAGCTTGTTGAAACAGTTAGCTGAAACCTTTTAAATTTAAAAAAATGGTGACTCTGTAAAACTTTACTGCCGAAATTTTCTACCTCACACACCCACATTAAATCGGTAGCCAGTGGGAACAGTCTGTATACAAATAGCACAAGTCCTTGCACTGACCAAGCCGGGTTGATTTGTCAGCCTGTGTTTGTGATTCTTGGAGCAAGGAATCTTGACTGAATGCTCTTCTGAGTGAGGCCCTTTTAGATGCACTTGTTAGGATGTTTTATCATAGAATGGTTTAGGTTGGAAGGGACCTCAAAGCTCATGCAGTTCCAACCCCCCGCCATAGGCAGGGACACCTGCCACTAGTACACGTCACTCAAGGCCTCATCCAACCTGGCCTTGAACACCTCCAGGGAGGGAGCAGCCACAACTTCCCTGGGCAACCTGTGCCAGTGTCTCACCACCCTCACTGGAAAGAACTTCTTCCTAACATCTAATTTAAATCTCCCCTCTGCCAGCTTAATTCCGTTACTCCTCATCCTGTCATTACAAGGCCTTGTCAATAGTCCCTCCCCAACCTTCCTGTAGCCCCCTTCAGATACTGGAAGGCTACTATCAGGTCTCCTTGAAGCCTTCTCTTCTACAGGCTGCAGAACCCCAACTCTCTCAGCCTGTCCTCAGAGCAGAGCTGCTGCAGCCCTCTGAGCATCTTTGTGGACCTCCTCTGGACTTGCTCCAGTGGTTCAATGTCCTATGAATTAGAATTAAGCAGGTCTTACTTGTAACTACAGACATTTTGGACAATACCACTTTTTCCTACTCTTCTGACTCGAGAAGTTTAGAACTGGTTTCATAATCCACGCCAAATAAATTGGGAGACACAATGCTTATGTTTACAGTTTTTGAGCTGTGTCTGTCTCCTGAACATTGTTGTCTGGTTTGAGCCAAATGTATTCTATAAATAACAGGAACATGGATTGTTTAAAAAACATTTCAAATTAACTTTAAACATTGAGATTATCTTGCCTAGACAACACTTCTGCTTTTTAGTGCTTTTGAATATAATATTTAGAAGCAATCTTCTGGGGCAAGAATTTGTAATTGTCAATTTCAGCTAAATTTCCTGAAATATTCCACTGTGCATGTTTGAAGCATCGTAGATACTTTCATATTTCAGAATATTGTGAGTCAAAAGAAGGTGGAATGCGAATATGAAATGGGCAAATAATACTCAAAAAGAGGATACATTAAAATTTTGTAGTTTATTTTTACATATATTTCAGCAGCTGACTAATTTATTGATGTTTTGGTTATAGAAAATAATGTTTGCTTACTCATGGTTTAAATTCATCTTTACTGAAAATCCTGAAGGAAATATGTAATTTTTTTTTTTTAATAGGGAACAAATATTTATTTAAACTTTCTCTATAATTAAGGAGACTCTGTGACAAGGATGTGTCCTACACTTCATTTGTAGAGTAGCTGAAAGGAACATGTTCATTTCCCTTCCAGGAGGGAAATGGAGAGCTGGTGACCAAGGATATGGGTAAGGCTGAGGTGCTTAATGACTTTTTTGCCTCAGTCTTCAATGGCAAGACCTCCAACAACAGTGTCTAAGTCCCAGAGGGCAAAAGTAAGGACTGGGAGTAGGTAGATCTGCCTACCATGATTGAAGATCATATTCGTGAGCACCTAAGGAATCTGAATGTGCACAAGTCCACGAGATCCACCCACGGGTCCTGAGGGAACTGGCAGATGAAGTTGCCAAACCACTGTCCATCATATTTGAAAGGTGATGGCAGACTGGTGAAGTTCCTGCTGACTGGAGGAGGGCAAACATAACACCCATCTTCAAAAAGGGAAAAAAGGATGACCCTGGGAACTACAGAGCAGTCAACCTCACCTCTGTGCATGGCAAGATCATGGAGCAGATCCTGCTGAAAGCTCTGCTAAGGCAAATGGAAAACAAAGCAGAGGTGATTGGTGGTGACCAGCAATGGCTGCACCAAGGGCAGATCTTGCATGACAAATATGGTGGCTTTTTATGATGAAGTCACAGCAACAGTGGACAAGGGAAGGGCAACTGATGGCATCTACCTGGACCTGGGTAAGGCATTTGACTCTGTCCCACATGACATCCTGGTCACTGAACACAGTCTGTCTTCATAGCAGAGCTGCTGCAGCCCTCTGAGCATCTTCATGGCCTCCTCTGGACCCGCTCCAACACTTCCATGTCCTTCCTGTGCTGGGGGCTACAGAACTGCACACAGGACTCCAGATGGGATTTGAGGAGAGCAGAGCAAAGGGACATATTTCCCTCCATTGCCCTGCTGCCCATACTGTTCTTGATGCAGTCCAGGACTCTACTGCTTTCTGGGCTGTGCTCACACTGCAGGCTCATGGTGAGCTTTTCATCAACCCGGATGATCCTTATTCTTTGTATAAAACAAATAATTTCTTGTTTTAATCCAAGCTACTGCAAGTTCCAGCAGGTAACCCTAACCTAACTTTTCAGACTGTCTCTCTATTAAGACATCTGCAAGATGGAGCTATTTATCTTATTTGTTATTCTCTATATGATTTCAGACTCCATTATGTCCTGCAGAAGTGGAGACCAATGCTGCACAGTTATGCAGAGAATGGATTACATTTTCTGTCCATTCTCAGTTATATTCTTGACAACACTCAGCACTGTATTGTTGGCTTTTCTTTTTGGCAGCTGTTGGACTTTGAGCTGATGATTTTAGAGATGGCTCTGGCATCTCTCTACTGAGTGATAAGTCTCTATTATGAACTCTCATGTACCTAACATAGAGCAGGCGGCTTAAAGATGACAAAACAAAGAACTCTTCTATCAGGGAAATCTAATGGCTGGGTGGCAGATTTCAACTGTTTCTTTGGAGAGGGCCTTATAAAGGAACCAAGTTACACCCTCTATAAGTAATAATTTTCATTCTATTATCAAAAGGTGCTGCTTTGATGGCTGACATATCAGAGTATCTATACACACATACAAGGCTCTATACACACATACAAGGCTCTTCCCTGGAAAACTTGCACAAAAATTATTTGACACTTTTATACTATCCAATTTTCAAGATAGTAACAGAGAAGCCTTCTGTTTGCATTCTGTGCAGGATGAATGGCACTTGCTGAGGCCACGTGATATCATAACACAGCATTTGGTCACTGATCTGTGTGTTGAAACTGCAGGATCAATTCAATGCAAATATCACAGAGTAATTGCTTTACCTATCTTCCCCCTTGTTCAGACCACTTCAGTGTCAAGTATAAAATGAACCAGGGTTATGATTTCTGGTAGATCAATAAAACCAAAGGATCTGTGACCAAAGCCTTAATTTTCTTAACAAGAGCATGCATGCCTCTCAAACTAATGAATCATCAAGTATTATTGGCTTCTTTTCCCCTTGAACCTTTCAAATACTCCAGATTTTTGAATAGGAGAGTAAATGTTATGTGTGTTAACAACTTTACAAATTAGCTGTGATTTTGTACTTTGGATTATGACACTCATTACTGGACTTGTGTCCTGTTATTCCCATTCATCTGTGACAAAAGTGTCTGGATCAACTGATTCTGCATTTTCAGTGGGTTGTTGTTTGGGGGTTTTTAATATCTTCATTGTGTATGATAGAAGAGATTAAGTCAGCAGCACTAATTGCATCCACCACAGAGATCAGAAGATCCTAATACTACTTTCAGACACTTGACCCATGATGAGTTTATTCAGATGAATTATAAAGCATCTGAGGTCAGGTAAACATATGTGTGTCTGGGACTCCTGTAAGGACATCTATGTCATGTGGAAGATGCTCCTCCAAAAAGGGCTGTGGCTTCATGCTTGGAAAAGTGTATTGACACCCACATGTCTTTTAGAAGGCTTGTCAGTGATTCTTTTGTTTAGAGGATGGTAAAGAAGGAAGATGAGGAGATAACTTTACAAGATAGGAATGCAAATATTCTTTCCACAGCTGGTAATGGAGGTGATGGTGTGTTTCTGATATATGACATTTTCATTTGAAGCTTTATTTTTCTTTAAACAAGTCCTTAAGCCTCATTTAGTAGGATTTTCCAAAGTAACATCATGTGCTTATGTGCTTTGATAAATAAGTACAGACTGACAGACCAAGACCTCAGTGTGTACTCCTGCCTTTATGAAGCCTTGTTCTCTTAAACCTACTTTAAAATATTTGGTTTAACTGATTTTCTGTTCAGATCTATCATAGTAGCAAAACATGTGCTAAGGACTTCAGCAAAGTGTTTATAGAATCATAGAATGGTAAGGTTGGAAGGGTCCTCAAGGATCATCTAGTTCCAACCCCCTGCCATAGGTAGGGACACCTCCCACTAGTACAGGACACTCAAGGCCTCATCCAACCTGGCCTTGAACACCTCCAGGGAGGGAGCAGCCACAACCTCCCTGGGCAACCTGTGCCAGTGCCTCACCACCCTCACTGCAAACAACTTCCTCCTAACATCCAGTCTAAATCTCCCCTCTGCCAGTTTAATTCCATTCCTCCTCATCCTGTCATTGCAAGACCTTGGCAATAGTCCCTCCCTAGCCTTCTGTAGGCCCCCTTCAGATACTGGAAGGCTACTATCAGGTCTCCTGGAAGCCTTCTCTTCTCCAGGCTGCAGAGCCCAAACTCTTTCAGTTTATCCTCATAACAGAGCTGCTGCAGTCCTCTGATCATCTTGGTGGCCTCCTCTGAACCCGCTCCAACACTTCCATGTCCTTTCTGTTCTGAGGGCTACAGAACTGCACACAGTACTCCAGCTGAGGTCTGACAAGACCAGAGTAAAGGGAGAGAATCACCTCCCTTGTCCTGCTGGCCGCACTGCTCTTGATGCATGTTCTTATGAGCAGTCACACTTGAAGGGACACGGCAGAGGATGTGATATCATGAAATGCTTTATGTGTAGACATGCAAAATTTAGATGTCATTGCACTGATGCACTTGGAAGCAGTGCACAGACTAAAACATAGCAGCGATGCCATCAGTATATTTAGTGCACTTAAAGACGAATTTACCTTCAGAACTGCTGAAAGAAGTCCAGATTATTTATAAGCATGGAACAAAGGATATTGAGACAAAAAAACCTACATGTGAAAAACACCTGGGTGAAGGTCTTAGCACTAGAGCTTACTGAACACCCCTGAAAGCAGCACTTTGGAAGTGACTGTAAGAGTGATCCGATCCACCAGCTTTACAAATACTATCTCAGAGGAAATCTGTGTTCCTGGGATAGCAACATCAATTTATTCTGTATAGATTTTCTCCTTAACTCATATATCTCTGAAAATTCACATGTGAAAAGCTACTCAGATTCAGTTACTTGTGCAGATAGGTAACTTGAAGCTGGTAATGGAAGACTCATTCCCTTTTTTCCTCTGATGGTGATACAACAGTTGTGTTCTGACTAATAAGCTAGAACATAGCCCCATCGTATTATATTTACTATCATGAATCACATCATTAACTTCATTGAGTGGTTTTGCTCAAGGAAGTATTATTCCTCAGTTTATAGTGGAAGTTTAGCCAGTAGCAAAAATCCCACATGAAACTCCAAATGCAATTAACACTCTACATAGTCTGAAACACTAATGATGTCTAGTTCATATTTTATCAGCTGTTTAAATTTAAGGCTCTTAAAGGTCTCATCTTGCCATAAACTCTCCATGCTTAATCCTTTTCAGTGTCTACAAGACACATTCATTCCCAGGCAGATGATGCATAATTGAGCAGATTCCTTACCCGGTCATTAAAGACCTCACAGTAAGACCTCATCTAAGAACCCATAGTACAGTGATATGGTCCAGAGATGGCAAAGATCATTCATCTTAAATTGGATATTAAGAAAAAAAAAAGTTTCACAGAAAGGGTGGTCAGGCATTGGAATGGGCTACCCAGACAGGTGATTGAGTCACCAACCCTGGATGTGTTTAAAAGTCATTTGGATGAAGTGCTTGGAGATATGGTTTAGGGTGAACCTTGTAGAGTAAGGATATTGGCTGGACTGGGTGATCCTGAGGGTTTTTGCCAACCTGGGTGTTTCTGTGATTGTTGTTTTGAATCTGAAGGACAGCAGATGATGTGAGCAACAATCTAAGATGATGCTGGAAGTGCATCTAGAAATGTTCCTCTAACATTCCAAGCCAGATTGCTAGTGTTTACTGCAGTATAGGAAAGACATAACCTCCTAGATCATAAATAAACCATGAAGGTCGTGGTCAACACACAGATGACAGAATGCAACTGAAGGACCACTTCGGTCAACTCAGCCTCAGGCACTGAAGAAAAATTGTACTTAAGTGTACTGATATGTCAGAAAGCAATAAAGAACCATAAATATCATCAACTTCAGGATGACATTCACAGAAACCTGAACTCTGAGAGCATTGATCTTATGTGTAAAGGCAGGTAGAAAATGATTGCAGTTGACAGAAAGAGCAAATTTGAAAGACAGATCTTAATCCTAAATCAGAAATAATGAAACCAATAGTATTTGTGAGCAATGTAGTGTACATACATACAGCATCATTGAATACACACCACCAGTGCAACAGAGAGTTTAAAAATAAACTGAAAATAATCCAGTGGCAGCGGCCAGTAGAAGATTTGATATGATTTATACACTTTCAAAGGGAAAAGCTAAACATCTAAAAGGAATAGCCTGAACTGCTGAATGCATCCAGGTTGTTGTACATCTGGAAGTGCCATTAACAGTCCCAGTAAAACGACCTTTTCAAAAGGGACAAAAGATATCTTTCATTTTTTCATCTTCAATAAGATAAATTGTAGCTACAAATGACATTATAAACACAAAACTCTCTGGGAAGGTCTTCACTGCAATGTCATGTGGCAAAAACTGGCATTTGCTTGTTCCAAGTCAATTGACTCAGTGGCATACTTTGGCCAAGTATCTGGCACTTTCATTTTGCCAATCCCATCTTCAAATCATTTTCAATGAGGCTTTCAGGTACAGGAAAACAAAACTTTCATTTGAGGGGTTTTTGTTTGGTTGGTTTGGTTTTTTGTTTGGGTATTTTTGGTTGTTGTTGGGGGTTTTGTTTGGTTTTTTTGGTTTTGTTTTTCTAAGATGAATTTCTAACATTTAAATAGCAGTATGCATTCCATGTAAATGTTTTCACAGAGGCATTGCAGTGCACAGAATTTCACTGCCTGATAGCCACTGTATTTACCCCAGGACATGTGTCCTGATATCTCTGAAGCAAAGACCTTTGCAGTTCCTGCATGCAATAACCAGGGTATATCTCTCCTTGTCTCTTTTTCTTGTATTTCTTGTAATGGGACATATGCAAACTTTGACTTGACAACACAAATAAAACCAGCATTTAGGAAAATTTAGAGGCCAGTAAACATAGTTCAGATTTACTTCTGTTAAAATGAATGAATTTAGACTGGATGTTAGGAGGAAGTTGTCTGTAGCAAGGGTGGTGAGACACTGGCACAGGTTCCCCAGGGAGGTTGTGGCTGCTCCCTCCCTGGAGGTGTTCAAGGCCAGGTTGGATGAGGTCTTAAGTAACCTGTTCTAGTGGGAGGTGTCCCTGCCTATGGCAGGGGGTTGGAACTAGATGATCCTTGAAGTCTCTTCCAACCTTACCATTCTATGATTCTATGAATTTAACTGTAACATCATAATTTCCAGAGGTTGATGATTAAAATTGACTTTAGGGTCTGCCTCCTTTCATTACTACATTTTAATGACTCTAAACAGATCATAGTCATGTTTCAATTTTACACAGTTCATGCAGTCACAATTTCACCATCAGAACTCAAATAAAACAGAGATTCAGTAAAAGTGGAGAAAAGCAAGAAGTATGAGTTTGTAACCAAGGCAAATTCCTGTCAATAAAACTGAGTTTGTAATCAAAGCAAACTCCTGCCAGTAAAACTGGAAAAAAGCAAGAAGTATGAGTTTGTAACCAAGGTAAACTTGTGCCAGTAAAACTGGAGAAAAGCAAGAAGTATGAGTTTGTAACCAAGGTAAACTCCTGCAGGGTTTGCCTTGGTTACATATGCACAAATATGATTTTTGTCTGTGCAATGTTTTTTTTGTGTGTGTTTGCGCTCTGTGGTATTTTTAAATGTACCTTCATTTTGGTAGCTGCATCTTAATTCCCTGTCTATCGATGTTTTAAGTATATACAGCAGCAAAAATATTCAAACTGAGCTTGTGAACAAGTTGTTATTTTGGTACCAGAGAGATTTGATAACATCGTTAAATGTTCTGTTTTAAAATTATTTTAAAGCACAGGGAAGGTGATACTACACTACAGGCTGGGGACAGAGTGGCTGGAGAGCAGCCAGGCAGAGAGGCACCTAGGAGTCCTGGTCCACAGCAACTGAACATGAGCCAGCAGTGTACCCAGGTGGCCAAGAAGGTCAATGGTATCCTGGCCTGTATCAGGAACAGTGTGGCCAGCAGGACAAGGGAGGTTATTCTGCCCCTGTGCTCAGCACTTATCAGGCCACACCTTGAGTGCTGTGTCCAGTTCTGGGCCCCTTAATTTAAGAAAGATGTTGAGGTGCTTAAATGTGTCCAGAGAAGGGCAACAAGGCTGGTGAGGGGCCTGGAGCACAGCCCTGTGAGGAGAGGCTGAGGGAGCTGGGGGTGTGCAGCCTGCAGAAGACGAAGCTCAGGGCAGACCTCATTGCTGTCTACAGCTACCTGAAAGGAGGTTGTAGCCAGGTGGGGTTGGTCTCTTCTGCCAGGCACCCAGGGACAGAACAAGAGGACACAGTGTCAAACTACACCAGGAAAGTTTTAGGATGAATGTTAGGAAGAAGTTCTTCACAACAAGAGTGATTGGCATTGGAATGGACTGTCTGGGGTGGGGGTGGCGGATTCACCAT
The DNA here is from genome assembly GCA_013396675.1 of Eubucco bourcierii. Taxonomy (NCBI): domain Eukaryota; kingdom Metazoa; phylum Chordata; class Aves; order Piciformes; family Ramphastidae; genus Eubucco; species Eubucco bourcierii. The sequence goes on along the minus strand of VWZE01013039.1, from coordinate 86,545 downwards.
CCCTGGAGGTGTTTAAAAGGAGACTGGATGAGACACTTAGTGCCATGGTTTAGTTATTTAGAAGGCTTAGGAGATAGGTTGGGCTGGATGATCCTAGAGGTCTTTTCCAGGCTAGTTAATTCTGTGATTCTGTGAAATTGGTGCCTTCCAGAAGAGCAGCAGATTAAAAGCTGTGGCTCCAACAATACACTTCATTAGGTATGATGATTGTTGGCATGAATGTGTTGGTGCAGAATGATTGCAGAACCATTGTCAGGCGTTGTACTGAAAGCTAATCAACATCCTTCAGTCAACAATGACTAGATGGGAGAAAACCTCAAAGTCCTGCAATTATGCAGTTGTCTTGCATAGTGAAAGAACTACTGCCCTAGACAAACAGAAAACTGGCAGAGCATTTACAGTGGACAAAGACCACAGGTTCTTCATTTTATAAATGTAGTGTCTCTACACATTTTCATTCTTCCTGGGGTAGGTTTCACTGTATCTTGGTGTGCAAGTCTCATTTCACAGGAGAAAAAAAAAAATCTTAGAAATATTAATTAATTGTTGATGAAAAGAGAGTGAAGAGACAAAATAAAGTAATTTCAGGTCAACTCTGTGATGCTAAATGAGAAACAATTGACCTATGAAGCTTTGCTTGAATTGCCTTAGTTATCAATCCTGAAATAATGTGAGCATAAGAAAATTCATTCCTGTGTTTGTGTTAGGCTTAGCAAGATCTGATCCTCGCATGTAGTTAAAAGAATCACTTTTATTCTGAGCAACTAAAAAGGTTACAATTTCAGAAACGCATTGTAGGTGCTATAACAACCAGAAGTACAACTGAAAATAAAGCACATGTTTATTTCCCAATGCCTTCCCTCAACCCCCCCTGAAATAGACTCTCTAAACTGAGTTTTGTTTAACTTTACTGTTTAAACAAGGTCTGTTTGCTGCAAGTCACTAGAGGAGTAATAATCACCTCGTATGCTTTGGTTGACCAGTTGGCTACAAAACCAGAATACTCCCTGTTGCCCGTGCCAAAGTAAATGTTTTGAAACTCTATCAGGATCCAGCTCTGGTTGAAACTGAAAAACGTCAAGAGAAATTGATGTGCTGATAGGTCTCCTCTGACTTGCAGCCCACAGTAAACTTTGCAGGGTCTTAATGGCACTCATTTGTTTTCTGAAATTCCACCCCACCCATAATAGTTTTACAAATCAAGATCAGAGAGAGTTGACTGGCTGCTCTGACACCAGTTAACAGGAGGCCGTTTAAAGTCAGTGCAAGCAGCATTGCTGCCTCTTGGCTTTGGCTCACACTCATCATGCAGAATCTTCAGAAGCCACCATACTAAATGCTAACCAGAAAATGAACCAGCAAAATTAAATAGCTCATCTGAGTCAATATTTAATTAAATAAACCCACACACAACCCAGCCTGCCCAACTCCTCAACCCTCACCTCCCTCCCTATCCAAACTACTCTCTTCTGTCATCTCAAATATTTGAAAACTGATTCTGAAATGAAATTATTTTTGGTTTGTTGATTCAGAAGGAATTTGGTTTCGTCTGCTGGAAGAAAGAAGCTCTCTGATTGTATTCATCTCCACAGTTGGAACATGAAGATTCAAGGTATTCCAAAACCGTAGGAGCACGTTTTGACTTTTTGCATCTAATTCATGTCAGAGCAACAGAACAAAACAGAACTGAATGGAGTCTCATCATAGCTTTATAAAGGTATGTAAACAGTAAGTCTTTTAAAAGCCAGATCACAGGATCATAGAATCATAGAATGGTTTAGGTTGGAAGGGACCTCAAAGCTCATCCAGTTCCAACTCCCTGCAATAGGCAGGGACACTTCCCACTAGTACAGGTCACTCAAGGCCTCATCCAACCTGGCCTTGAACACCTCCAGGGAGGGAGCAGCCACAACCTCCCTGGGCAACCTGTTCCAGTGCCTCACCACCCTCACTGCAAAGAACTTCCTCCTATTTACATGAATGTGAAACTAACCTGAAAAGAGAATAATTGCTCAAGTAATTTGACTATATGAAAGAAAAAAAAAA
>VWZE01013039.1:68045-84471 GCA_013396675.1 Eubucco bourcierii | reverse complement strand
AAAAAGATTTCTCAGAAAATGGAACACAAAATGTATATAATTATGATTTATTGCAAACATTAGCTAGCACACTCAAAATGTGCTCCATAAAATGCATGTAGGAAATACTTTCCAGCTTCAATATTATTTCACTATACCCATTACCAAAAGTGAAATTAATCTCCTTCCAAAGGTTTTCTCATATTCTTTGCTTTAGCTCTTCCTCAATTTGACAAGACTTGGGTTTGCCAACAGAGGGCAATAGTCAAGCTAGGAAAGACAGCATCCATCATTTTTGTAACTTCTAATGAGTCAGAAGGACACATAGAATCCTCATCTGCTTTTATGGATATTGCTGTGTAATTGCAGTGTAATTATGGCACACAACAGCTTCAGAAAATTATCTTTGAAGAAAACAGCTGGTTCTCTTTAACAAACAGAGATGAAATCTTGTCAATTTTAAAAAAAATAATAAAAAAAGAAAAATCTAAAGAAAAAATATATGCCAATAATAAACAGGCAACAACAACAACAAAATGGCATTTAAAAAAAACCTGGAATGGATATATCAGAGAAACTGCTATGAAAAATAAGACTGAAGTATAAAACATTACAAAATTACAACGGTGTGAATGTGCTTTCATTATATGGTTTTATATTATGAAGCAAACAGGCTCATTGAAAGAGTTCCATTTTCCTTCTTCCACTCATGTAGTGCGCAAGACCTCAATCCTGACCTGGAGTACTGTGTGCAGTTCTGGAGCCCCCAGCACAGAAAGGACATGGAAGTGTTGGAGTGTGTCCAGAGGAGGCCATGAACATGCTCAGAAGGCTGCAGCAGCTCTACCTATGAGGACAGACTGAGAGAGTTGGGGCTCTGCAGCCTGGAGAAGAGAAGGTTTCAAGGAGACTTTAGAGTAGCCTTCCAGTATCTGAAGGGGGCCTATAGGAAGGGTGGGGAGGGACTATTGACAAGGTCTTGCAATGACAGGACAAGGGGCAATGGGTTTCAACTGGCAGAGGGGAGATTTAGACTGGATGTTAGGAAGAAGTTCTTTACAGAGAGGGTGGTGAGACACTGGCACAGGTTGCCCAGGGAGGTTGTGGCTGCTCCCTCCCTGGATGTGTTCAAGGCCAGGTTGGATGAGGCCTTGAGTAACCCGTACTAGTGGGAGGTGTCCCTGCCTATGGCAGGGGGTTGGACCTCGATGATCCTTGAGGTCCCTTCCAACCTTACCATTCTATGACAGTCCCTCTGCATGCTGTTTCTGCTCAGCAGAAGAAGTCCTCTTCATTTCACTGGCGTTGGGCAGCCTCAGAAAGCCAACCCAGATCTACACTGTAGCTCCAGCTCCACAGAGTTCAGCAAGCTGAAAACCCACAGCTTCTGCGGGGTTGAGGGCAGGTGCCAGGCTGCCAACACCTGGGGCTAGGCTCGAGTGGGTGGCTGAAGGCAGAATCTGTGCAGCAGCCATGGGGAAGGAGTGTGCTGTGAGGAGTGAAGTTTGCAAGGAGCAGCTTTTAGCAGCCAGTTGGGGAATGGAACCAAACCGCCTCCATCGCAGGCCTGGACCTACACCAACTGACATTAGCTAAGGAAAGTGGATATGGATTCAGTGAAGCTCTCTAAAGTGGAAACAATAAAAGAAGAGAAAGGAAATGTTGCAAACTACCTTTTAGTAATTACAGCAAGCATTTCCAAGGCTTTTGACGTCTGTATTGATATATAAATACAATTATCATTATTATGCAATTAAAGCTTACTAAAAAATTAGTTAAAAATAGCAGTTAAACAATACATGTAGAAACATATGTCATATGGCAATGCTCCCTAAGCCCTAGGGCAAGGAGGTTTTCAGTGCTAAAGATCTTCATTTCCATATGGGAAAGTCAGTGAACAGAGGGAATGGGTTTCTGTCTCATCCATTCATTTGTGCTTGTGCTGTGTACCTCTTTTGTAGGTAATAGGGAGACAGGTAGGAGGGGGAAAAAGGTACATCATAATATCTGTAGTATCTGTGTGCTATGGTTACATGATGGGGCAAAACTAGAAGTGGGTGGATCTAGGATGGATGTGAGGAAGACATTCTTCAGCATGGGAGTGGTGAGACACTGGAACCGGTTGCCCAGGGAGGTGGTGGGAGTTCCATCCCTGGAAGCTTTCAAGACCAGGCTGGATGTGGCTCTCGGCGACCTGATCTAGTGTGAGGTGTCCTTGCCCATGGCAGGGGGGCTGGAACTAGGTGATCGTTTAGGTCCCTTCCAGCCCTGAAAATTCTATGATTCCATGAATTTCACAATTTGGGAAGTAAGTTGAACTGCTAGACTGAAAATAGTTTTTGAGTGGGGAAAATTAACTACATTAAACTTGAAAGCATGTGGCTGGGTTATGCAGAGGAACTTTGACATATGGTAGAATCAGTGAAACTTTGAAAAGGGTTAGATTTTTGTTTATCAGAACCATATTTTTGCAATCCTTAGTTTTCCTATATTTAGAAATTTTGTGAACACATTATTATGAATACATTAATTCTGTAGGCTATCTGCATTACATTATAGAAGCATCACTTGTGGGTTCCTAGTTAAAGATGTGCTTTGCATTTACAGTAGGGTTATTAAGGTATAATGTTACATTTTCAGTCAATTTAACAGCATAACTAATAATAAATTAAACCCATGGCATATGCTACGTGAAGACAAAAAATAATTTAGCATTTCTGAAAGAACTATTTAATTTTCTTAATGGAGCGTGACTTTTTAGCTTCTTGCATTCCATTTCCTTGTTTGTTTAAATTTAAATTTGGTAGAAACAGTGATCAGGCTGAAGCAAACCTCAAATCAGAGTTCAGTGTTGCACATCCATATTGTTCCCTTGCCCAAGTATTTGTGAAGTCTAATCTCTTAACAGTTGATCCACTCCATGGGCAACCTTATTCCTCCATGGAATGGAAGTTTTCTAGAGCTTTGAGCAATACTGGGAGAGGAGGGTTGGAATTGTGGACAACTGGAAATACCCACACACAATACACAGAGCAGTGACTCGTGTGTCATCCTAACAGGCTGGCATGGCCTACCTCTTTGTGAAGAAAACCACTCCAATCACAGAAGAATCTCTCCAATCTCAGGCAGAGGGATCAGCACAAGGCATGTGAAGTGTCTTAAGTTTTCTCAAGCTAAGAGACCAGGGTGCAGTTGGTGCTCTCTCCTGCTGGAACGGTGGGTAAATGCAACCAGCCAGCTCTATGGAATCATAGAATGGTAAGGTTACATACTTCATGAATCCCAAATCTTTTCACAAACCACTAAATTTTAGACACTGTTGCAGATACCCAGCTTACTGCACGTGTCCAAGTGAGGTTTTTGTTTTGTTTTGTTTTTTAATTCTGTGCTTTAAGGGCACTTTTTCTATCTTTCAGGTAAGTGAATGGGGAAAGCACCATGTGTTACTTGGACATGAAGACTCTCAAGGTGGCCAATGTGTTTTATTTCTTATTTTTCATCCTCCTGTTTTGCCGCCTGCCAGTTGTGACTTGATTGCTTTTTATATGTGAACTTAGGAATTTAAGGGCCTTTTTATGCAATGGTTATTACCTCTCTGTCACCAATTATGACACTAAGAAGCATGATGGAAGCACGACTGTGGGAAGGACATAACTCAGACGAGCAGAGTGTTTTGGGGGTTGATACTTCAAGGCCAAGTCTTGGATTTATTTTTCATCACGTAGGAAGGCGGAGTTGAGTAGCTACAACTCTGCCTCTCAAGCAGTGATGGGAATGTCAAGATTTTCCCTCTATTTGTTGGCAGTTTTCCTTAAAATACCCTTCTGAAGCTCTCTTGCTAGTTTAGATGTTGTAGTAACAAGGTAGGTTTTTTTAAAGCCTCCTATTTTATTTCTGCTTAGCTCTAGTGAGCTGTTGGGTTTTGAAAATGTTTTCTTTGCTCTTGTTTATTTCAGGATCAGATGAAAGAAGGACTGTGTGCACAGCAACTGAGAAAAGGAAGCAAAAAAATGGGTACTTTTCTGAAGTCCAGACATATATGTGTAGCTAACATAAAATTCCTAAAGGTCAGACTGCTGAGAATTCACCACCATGCTAGCAGCTTAACCTATAGCTTCAAAACAGCTGCATTTAAGGTAAGATAGGTCTGTAATCATTGAACTCTTGTGTATCCCAATAGTTCTGTTTGGGATGAGGTTTTTCCATAAACCTTACTGACTGTATTATTCACTGCTTCTCTGAAAACTAATATGGAATTTAATTTCTGTTTAATTATAAAATTGTGTAAGTCACCCTAAGTTTGATTTCAAATGCATATTAAATTTAAATAAAATGATTTAGACTACACAAGAAGGAGATCACTATCCTATGTTGCTTCCATTTAGCTTGTGCTATCAAGGTTTAGTTAGTATGAGATGTCTTAAAATGGTATTTTCCTCAGCTGTTCTGAATCTGGCTAACCTATTAGTAAAATTTTTCAGGTTAAAAATAAATAAATAAATGAAATTAGATTAAGCAGGTCATTATGGAGTGGTTGCTGCTGGTCTCTTCTCACAAGTAATTTGAGACGCAACGAGAAGGAATGGCCTCAAGCTGAGACTGGGGAGGTTTAGATTGAACATTAGGAAAAAGTTTTTCATGGAGAGAGTAATCAGGCACTGGAATGAGCTGCCCAGGGAGGTGGTGGAGTCACCCAGCTTGGATGTGTTTAAGGATGGTTTGGGTGCGGTGTTTAGGGCTATGGTTTAAGGTGAATCTTGTAGAGTAGGGTTCTAGGTTGGACTTGGTGAGCCTGAGGGGCTTTGCCAACCTGCATGTTTCTGTGATTCTGTGATTATCTCTCTCTGTACTAGTTCTCCTGCTGGATATTACTTCAGATTTACCTAGTTCTCAAACATAGGTAAGCAGCAGCTCCCTGAGTATATCTCAGCTTCTCAAAGAATGTCACAGTCTCACACAATAAATATTTCGTCACTGTTAATTTTAAGTCAGACAGGAATGACTTCATTGCCCTGTGAGTTTTTTGTTCCAATCAGTGCTATGGCCTGTGCTGCAAAACACCACACAGCTACAAGCAAGCCTACTCTGCTGCCACCTGAAACTGCCACTGTCTTAACTGAAAGCCTTGCAAGCTACTTAAAACTTCACCAGAAGCATCTGTCACTTTACAGGAAGATTAGATTTTAAACTGTCCTTTGTCACAAAAGGGAACACGCTACATATGTGAGCGTCTCCAATGTATTTCCTGCCACCAAGACCTCCATCTTCCATCTAGCCATTTGTAAATATCCAAAGTTGGCCACGAGCCTGCTTCTGAGAGAGCTTCTTCAGCAACATATGGCTGTGCTCAGAATGATTGCTCTGGCCTTCATTCTGCTCATTTAAGTCTAATGAGGTCCACGAAGGTGACTGTATGACTCACACAATGAAGTCATTTTTCCAATTAGCATTCTGACAAATGTATTATAAGTAGAGCTGCTTCCATAGTTTTCCACAGCTGGGAAAGAGAGTGACTGTCACAGAATGCTCAGTTACTTTCTTCTGATCTGGTCAGGGAAATTTCATTCACTCCTGAGTGTGACTCTTCACACAACAGATGGGTATTTCATGTCTGAGGAGTGTGACCCATTCCTAAATCAAGCTCTGTGTCTGCGAGCCAAAGTGCTCAGGCAAGGCACAAAATTAACCTTAGTCTTGAGTAGATACTCATAATGTTCATTCTAAAAAGCCTTCCTTTTATTAGGAAGTCTTTTATTCATTATTGTGGGATATAATGTTTGGAAATGCAAGCAGCTGACACCTAATGGAAGACTTTTAAGTAACCAATTCTTCCTGTGTGCCTGTCTTTCATTTTGGTATCTATCAACATTTACTCAAGCTTTACTTGCACAAATATGGGAGGAAGGAGGGGATCAGAAATCACTCAAAGTGTATTCATTATTTTTTTATTTGTTACTGGCTAAGCATTATTAGTTATTTTCACATTTTAAAAGTATTCATCTGTTTAGAAGGCAGAAATAAATCCATGTGATTTAGCTAAGAGTTATGCTCAACAAACTGTGAATAGTCAAAGTAAATTGTCAGCAGATCACCCCATGTACTGAAGCTCAGTACATAAACTGTTTCACAGATCTAATGAAAACAATGAATAAATTCATAGGAACTCAAACTCTTTACCAGACGGTCTGGAACAGAATAAAGTAATATGCTGGGTTAGATAATTTATGTACTACGCAAAATTCAGCTATCACTAATTGGAAGTTTTCTACTTAAAAAAAAAAAAAATCATCTGATCTTGTTGGGTAAAAGCTTGAAGTGTCTATGAACAGTTTATCTTTGCAGAATACCATTCTGAGTTCTACAATCGGCGCCACAGCCAAGTGAAAACTTAAAGGAATTGTGCAGAAGTTATTTAAGAGAGAAAAATAAGCCTCTGAAGTTATTCCAAGAGGCATCAAAGAACTTAACCTGTGACTGGCTTCCTTTGCAAACTTTGGTTTTAGATATTATGAGTGCATTTCTGTCTGGTTTTGTCTTTATTGTGTTTGAACTTGGAGGCTTCATGACTGCTATTATGGAAGTAGGTAAAGAACTGGACACATGCTACCAGTTTACCCCTATGAAAAGAGATAAAATTTAACCATACTTCTTCAATTAAATGTAGAGATTCCATAATCTCTTTCATATTTCAGCACCCACAGGTCATCTTAATCTATGTGACAGTATGAGTATTAGTAGCAATGTGCTGTGTACACACCCAAGCAGAGAAACTCTTAGCTATCTCCCTGCCATGATATTGTAACATAATTGAGTCAAGATTTGCAAAGTGAGGTAGTATCTAGTGTTGGACAGACTGCCACAGCTGGGAAAAACAATGCCATGTTTCTAAACCCAGAAGTACTCCTGCAGAATCCAAGTAGACGTAGCAAAATCCAAATCTAAAAGTTCTTGCTTAATTTGTTACTTTCAAAACACCATAAATGGCTACAAGCATGACTCAATACAAAGCCCTTACAGCAATACTCACTTTTACTTTGAACTAGCCAGAATGAGGCATTGTTGCCTGGACAGAGAACTGTACTAAGGGGACTACAGCAACCAAAGAAGGTACTTCTGGATGTTCTTGCAATCAGGTAAGCTTTACCAAGTTGTTTATAAGTAGCACAGCTAATTGATTCTGAACTGCAGTGAGCCATTGAATCATTCATTGCGTCCTATGATTTTTCACTTATACTAAATGCTTTTGGTAACAGAAGTCTTCTCATTCCTGAGATCCATTTCACCTTTCTTTAGCTGCCTACAGAATAAATACTTAAAACTGGGGCTGTTGCTTCAGGTTGCTCATGTGGAAATGGGATAAAAGAAGCATGAAGATTGTTCACCTGACCCACCTTCAACAGCAAAGTACTTCCAAGGCAGGTGACTTGCCTACCAAACAGAGGGACAAGAGAAGTCTTCTGCTTTGTAGGTAAGGTGGCACAAGCCATGTTTTATGTGTTTGATTTTGGTTTTTCTGAACAGGAAACCTTTTTATTTATTTATTTATTTTAATATTTATTTATCTGTTGTAAGCACAATACCTTTGCAAACTAACCTAGAATGTACTCCTTTTATCTTTCACGTGCTTGATTTTGGTTTTTTTTCAGAACAGGAAACCTTTTTATTTCGCCCTTGTAGTAAAATTGTTTCCTGTTCATGTCTGCAGGCATAATCTGTTGTGAGCACAACTTTTTGCCAACTAACCACTTAGAATATGCTCTTTGTATCTTTTATCCTAGCACAGAGCTAATATCACCCTCCCCCTCCTCCCCCAAATATATATATAGCTATTTTTTAAATATATATATATATGTGTGTGTGTGTGTGTGTGTATATATGTACACACACCCATTAATATATTATATTCATGGTTCAAATAGCCTGGCAGAAAAATGAGACTGGAAAAGGCGGGCTAGAAACAAGAGTGCAAGGCAACAGCTTTCTATGATTCCTGAACAGACAACATATTTGATGATCTCATCATGAAGGTTACTGAACAAATGAAAGTAAATGGCTGGTTGACTCCCTTTAATTCAACATGTGGTGTAGACACTTCCTTCCCATTCCCTCACTACAGTACATTGGATCACATTAGGCTCAATACTAAGGACTGACTTAGTGGTTTTCAGTTCTGTGCAGTGATTTGGATTCTTTTTCAAAATGATTTACTGATTATTATTATTATTATTATGTGCCTTCTAACTCCTCCTCTCATTGTTTTTATTAACTCTTTTTATTTCCTTTTAAATTATTACTACAACTTTATTGACATGCATTAGCCTTTAATATCCAGATCTCACAATTAGCTATTTCTATGTTGATTTGGTTAGCAAATCACTGACCTTTTAGTTCCTTATTTCCCTTTATATATATGTATATGTGTGTTTATGTATGTGTGTGTGCACATATAAAGTGTGTGTGTGCATAATGTGTGTGTACATATAGTGTGTGTGTGTGTGTGTAATGTGAGTGTATGGTAGTGTGTGCTTACATATGTGTGTGTACATATGTGTGTGTGTACAATGTGTATAGTAGTGTGTGTACATATATGTGTGTGTGTACAATGTGTATAGTAGTGTGTGTACATATGTGTGTGTGTACAATGTGTATAGTAGTGTGTGTACATATGTGTGTGTACAATGTGTACAGTAGTGTGCGTACATGTGTGTGTGTACAATGTGTATAGTAGTGTGTGTACGTGTGTGTGTACAATGTGTATAGTAGTGTGCGTACATATGTGTGTGTGTACAATGTGTATAGTAGTGTGCGTACATGTGTGTGTGTACAATGTGTATAGCAGTGTGTGTGTGTACAATGTGTATAGCAGTGTGTGTGTACAATGTGTATAGCAGTGTGTGTACATATGTGTGTGTGTACAATGTGTATAGTAGTGTGTGTACATATGTGTGTGTATATGNCAATGCGTGTGTGTGGCTGTGTGTGTGTACAATGCGTGTGTGTGGCTGTGTGTGTGTACAATGCGTGTGTGTGGCTGTGTGTGTGTACAATGCGTGTGTGTGGCTGTGTGTGTGTACAATGCGTGTGTGTGGCTGTGTGTGTGTACAATGCGTGTGTGTGGCTGTGTGTGTGTACAATGCGTGTGTGTGGCTGTGTGTGTACAATGCGTGTGTGTGGCTGTGTGTGTGTACAATGCGTGTGTGGCAGTGCGTGCGTGTGTGGCAGTGCGTGCGTGTGTGTGGCAGTGCGTGTGTGTGTGGGGCAGTGCGTGTGTGTGTGGGGCAGTGCGTGTGTGTGTGGGGCAGTGCGTGTGTGTGTGGGGCAGTGCGTGTGTGCGTGCGCGTGCAGCAGTGTGTGTGCGCGTGTGCGTACGTGTGCGTGCGCATGTGTGCGTGCGTGTGTGCGTGCACGTACGTATGTGCATGTATAGTGGTATGTGTGCATACGTATATATGTGTGTGTGTGTAGTGGTGTGTGTGTATAGTGTGTATAGTACGTGCATGTGTGTGTATATAGCGCACATGTGTGTGTATATAATGTGCATGTGTGTATATGTATGTGTGTATTTTTTTTTCCATTTTCATTCTTCCTTGTTTGATATTGGTAGAGGAGAGGATGGACACAGTTGCCAAAGCCAGTAACAGGCTACCAAAGTTACCATTGCACTAAGGCAGGTATGAATTTTGAAGTGTGTTTGACTTGGAGCAGGAATGCAGCACAGATGCAAATATTCCCCAGTGTAAAATAAAGCAAATGAAAGGAAATGAACGTAAAGTACTGATTCAATGGTTCATAATCAATGCTAGTAAGGATGTTGGAATGGATGGTTTAGAATTTCTGAAGATGGTTACACAATATTAATCTGCTATCTGGAGTTATTTAATATGGCCTTGATAGATGCTAAGGCATTGGTGAGGCTTTGCATACATCCTGGAATTAGTGTCATTTAAAGAATTATCAGGTTTTATCGCCTCTCTCGCCAGTCAGTGCAAGTTAACTTATTAGACTGTGTGAGACAGAGAATGATGGAGACTGAAAAATCCTTTTTTTTTTTTTTCTTTCTTTCAAATTTCTCATAATCATCCCTTCACGTGACTTTCACCCTTATTCCTTAAGGACTGTGATTCTTCTCCAATTTATTAATGGCAGAACTTTCGCTTCTAAAAATTGGTTGACCCAAGTAAGTCTTACAAATGCCTTCGAGTATTTTCATGTATCCAGTTTAATTAATATGTTACGTTCAGACTTTAACAAAAAATCATTAGGTACGGGGTCCTTCACCATTACATGTCTTTAATGGCAAAATCAATCAATTTCTGGTTTATATTATTAGTATTGATTTCCTTTCAGTTTCCAAAAATACCCATCTGATAGCATGAAGTAGTGGTATTGGTGTTTCATCAGGTTGAAAGTCATCTTTTCAAAGGGATTTTGATCCTGGTCAGGATTATTTCAACTGAAGTGGACTGATAATCAATAAAAAGGAAAAAAAAAAAAAAAGAAAATGTTGCTGTGCTTTTGGGACAGAAAGGTTGGAATTCCAATCCATTTTTTTCAAGAAGCTAAAGCAAATTCTTCCTAACTTGTTTTGGCATGTGTTGTAAAAATGGGAGTGTAGCCAGGGTCTGTAGGTTATTTGGTTTAATTTAATCAATTTAATCAGGCTGGGGTTTTTTTGTGGTTGTTTTGTTGTTGTTTTTTTTTTTTTTTAATGCATGCTCACTTCTGGAGCACTCACCTTTTTAAGACACCTTCTCCTATCCCTGCTTAATTTAGTTCACTGACTTCCACCCTCTGGAGCTGGTAAACCTGTCCTTGAAGACAGATATTGCTTGTTGTGGGTAGAGACTCCATAAGATAAGACTTTGAAATCTTAGAGACAACCAGACTTGTCCCTGCAGCTTTCAGCAGAGAGTAGCTGACAGCACAGGCTCCTTCTGTTGATATTGCCAGTTGCTGACTTCAACAACATGAAAGCTAGAGAGGAGGGAAATGCTCACAATGAAGCCAAACACCTCAGGAGCTGCATAGTTTCCTAAGTGTCTTTCATTCTAAAATTGGGGTAAAACGATCATGAATTCAAAATAATTTTGATATTGTATTAGGCTCAGAGCTTCATCTGAGTTCAAAAACTACCAGAGGTTTGTTATCCTATTTATAAACTTTTCTTAAAGAAAAAAGGTGGAATACAGTACTGCCCTCAGAGGGAGGCAGTGCCAATCAGAACTAATCACACAAAATTTCAATGAACCATCACAAGACTTTTTATGGATCCCATAATGTAAGACTCTACTAATACTAACTCTATTGGAATTGTGCTGAGATGATAAAATAATAGAATGGTTTATGTTGGAAGGGACCTTAAAGAACATCTCATTTCAATGTTGTGTCCATGTAGTTCTCCTGCTAGACCAGGCTCCTCAAGGCCTCATCCAACTTGGCTTTGAACACTTCCAGGTTTGAATTCTCCATAACCTCTCTGAGCAACCTGTTCCAACTCTCCTCCAGCTATCCTGCAGCTACTTTAGGCTAAGCAATCTCAGTGTGGTCAGTCTACCTTTAATGAGAAGTATTCCTGCCCTCTGATTATCTTCATGGCCATCCTTTGGACCAGCTCAGGCAATTCCATGTCCTTATGTTGGTGGCTTCAGTGCTGGATACAGGACTCCAGTTGGGTCTCACAAGAGTGAAGTAGAGCAGCAGAATCCCCTTCTCTGACCTGCTATCCACACTTCTTTTGATGTAGCCTGGGATTCTGTTTGCTTTCTGGGCTGCAAGCACGCATTGCTGGGTCACATTGAACCTCTCGTCAACCAGGACCCCCAAGTCATCTCCTGGACTGCTCTTTTATCTGTTCTCTGCCCAGACAGTAAACACATTCATCTAGATTCATCCATTCATTTTAAGTTCAAAATATCTTGGTGTTGTAATCCTGCCAATGGCCCCACACATAATTTTAAGCCCAAAGGCTGATTGAACCCAAGTAGATGGACATTTTGAAAAGCTGATACCACTATTCTGAGATGGGGGGGGGAAAAAGATTCTGCCTGCACCTAAGCGTTGCCAGAGATGACTCAGTCCCCAAACCTAGCATCCTACTATGCCACGTTTAAATCACATCATTTCACATCCCAAGCTTTCAGCTATTTTAAAAATTAAAAAGATAACAAACCCAAAACAAACAAACAAAACCCAACAACAAAACAACTACAAAGAGAAGGAGAGAGGCAGAAGGGAGAGCAGAGAGAGAACATAACTGCTAGGTCAGTTTTGCACTTTCATAGTAGCAAGCATAAGTGGAACCTGCATTTGAGTGCATTTCTGTGAATGACTCTGTTACAAAGCCAGTGAAGCTTAAGAAACAATAAAATATTCGCTTTTTTGCAGTCATATATGGTTATAGTGCATGTGCTGAACTATGGACAGTAAACTGGCTGTGCTGTGGAATGTGTGAATGTGATTTGCTTTGACCTTGGTAGGTAAGGACATCTCCAAGAATATATTTTCACTCAGACATGTAACAGCGTTGGACCAGAGCGAACATGCTCTAGGACATGTGATTTGTGTACTTGTAGCAGAAGGGGGGGGACATGTACTAGGCATGGGATATTTGATGTAGTAAATATCTTCAGTTATGGAGTCTGGAGGTAGAGGAGAAAGTAAGAAGGTCAGGTTGTGGCTAAGAGGTAAAAGGAACAAAGACTGCTTCTTTCATACTCACCTAACGGTGATCTGAGAACTGTTTCTGTCTTAGCACTGCTTAGACCTGTTATGCATAAGAGACCAAAAAGGAGAATCTTTGTCAACTGTTGTGTAGATTGACAAGGGGCAGGGACAGTCCGGCCTGAGCTAATCACAAATACTGCCTTTTCATTTATTTTTTTTCCAAGCAGACCTCAAAACAATAATTAGAGTTTGTAATCCCCAATAAAAGTTTGTGTCTCTTCTGCGTTTGATTTACTTAATAATTGAGTATTAATATTTGAATATTTACTTAATAATTTGAAAAATTACACTAAAATAAAACTTAACCTTCTGAAAATTAATTTTCCTTTTCTCTCCTTTTCATCTATTGATAGTCATATCTGTGTCCCTGTCTATGGTAGGAGGTTGGAACTCAATGATTCTTGAGGTCCCTTCCAACCTTACCATTCCATGATTCCATATTAATTCCTTTGAGAGAGGACTGTTTGTGAAAGACTGAATGATTATGATTTTTTACCCCTGCACACTGTAAAGGATGTATCAGAAATTAGCAAAATCTATCACCTGCTTGGACCTGAAAGCTGTGATTTGAAGTGTACGAAGCGAAGAACCCGATGTAGAAAAGTCTATGACTCAGCTCAAAGACATTTCATTACATGAGAGCCTCCATGTGCCATTTAAAATGAACAAGTGTCATCATAAACCTCCCACTCTCCTAAGAATAGAGCTATCACTGGACCCTGTTATCTCACAACCCCAAGGTACAATATGGTAATGATACTGCTTAACATCAGTGCACGAAGCAAGAAAACACTGGAGATGCCGCCAGCGTCTCAACTATAAAGAAAATCAAATTAAAATATTAATTTACTGATTAATATAACATTAGATGACCCATTTCTCCAGCTTGTTAAACAACAAAGCCTTGCAAAACTAAATAAGAGCCTAAGAGATAAGTGTTTTAAGAATTCCCATAGAGATGTTTAGCTCTTTTTTAAACATCATTAAAGATGTACTTTGCATATAACAGGCAGTTTTTGTTCTTTATTTTTCTTTTTGCTACACCAACAAGTCCTGCTTGTGCTTATTAAGATACTCTTTCAAAAAACAAAAAAAAACAAACAAAAATACCCAGAAGCAAAAAAAAATCCAAACAAAAAAACAAACCACAAGTAAAACAAGCAAACAAACAAAACCCAACCCAAAACAAACACACAAAAAAAAAAAAACCAAACCAACCACACCCACATGAAAAAAAACCCTCAAACAAAAAAAAAAGTTAAAAACCCAAGGTTGCAAAGTGGGATTTTTGGTCACAGAGTTTGAACAATCAGATCATACCATGGAATGAAAGAAAAAGAGTGTGAGGCAGCATTGCAATGTAGATGCCATTCTGGTAAGGTAAAACGAGGGAAAAGGTACAAACTTGGAGTTTAACTATGCTACAAAAATGTCACAATTAGTACCCTCTGTATCTGGAAAATAAGGGTGGGGGGGAAAAAAAATCTTTTGCTGATCTTTTCTACTTAAAACATCTCCTGTTTGGGAATATATTATTTGGACATAGAAAATCACAGAATCGTAGAATGGTTTATGTTGAAAGGGACCTTAAAGTCCATCCCAGCCATAGGCAGGGACACCTCCCACTAGTACAGGTCACTCAAGGCCTCATCCAACCTGGCCTTGAACACCTGCAGGGAGGGAGCAATCACAACCTCCCTGGGCAACCTGTACCAGTGTCTCACCACCCTAACTGCAAAGAACTTCCTCCTAACATCCAGTCTAAATCTCCCCTCTGCCAGTTCAAACCCATTGCCCCTTGTCCTGTCATTCCAAGACCTTGTCAATAGCCCCTCCCCAGCCTTCCTGTAGCCCCCTTCAGATACTGGAAGGCTACTGTAAGGTCTCCTGGAAACCTTCTCTTCTCCATGCTGCAGAGCCCCAACTCTCTCAGTCTGTCCTCACAGCAGAGTTGCTGCAGCCCTCTGAGCATCTTCGTGGCCTCCTCTGGACCTGCTCCAATGGTTCTATGTCAATCTTGTGTTGGGGGCTCCAGAACTGTACACAGTTGTCAATAAGCAATAAGCTTATCACTATAGAATTTGTCAATAGATGTCAATAAGCACAGCAATTTTGGGGTTTCTCATTAATTCTCATGTTTGCCTTGTGCAAAAAACATTAATTCAACTGCTATCATTGATCTGCAAGGTACAAATCTTTGGGTGGATATTCTTTGCTCTTAATCTGACTTTGTCAGTAGTCTCTCCCCAACCCTCTTGTAGCCCCCTTCAGATACTGGAAGGCTAATTGGGTCCAAATTTGAAGTTTAACTACGCTACGAAAATGTAACAGTTAGTACCCTCTGTACCCGGAAAATAGGGTTGGGGGGAAAAGCAACCTTTTGCTGATCTTTTCTGTCTAAAATGCCTCCTGTTTGGGGAAATGGGAGGCTGCAAATATTATTTGCACACAGGAAATGGCAACCTAGTTTAAAGCAACTTACTTTAAAAAGCCCATGAGTAAATTTTACCCCTGTTGAACCACAGCTATGCCCTATGACATCAGGATATTACCTGAGGTTCTGTGCTATAGTTCACTGAAAACTATGGATAGGAATATTTAGTAAGGTTTTAAAGTCTCTCTTAAGTCAAGACCTCATGGCAGAATTGTTACTGCACTCATGAGCTGGTCTCTTTCTTGTTAGATGACATTGCAAATCCTCTGCTCCCATGGATAGATGTCGCTGTCTTTTCCTTAGTGATCCACAAGATACCATCCTGTGAGCATGAATGTTCCCTTCATGTTTTGCATGTTATGTATATTTTGATTGAGCTCAAAGGGAAGAGAGAACTACAAATTCCAATTGGTCAGGAAAAAAAAACCCAAACATTTCTGTAGCAGGTTCTTAAAATCCCCCTTGAAGTTTTGCATTCCAGCCTTGGTCCCACATGTAAGGGAGGTTGGGAAGAAGGGAGTTTGGATTTGCTAAAACAATAAAGGCAGAGGCTGTCCTCTGGACCTACAGTGCTCCAAGTTTTCTACCCTCTCCTTTTTATTCTTGTCCCCTATTTGCTGCCTCCAGGGTACCAGCTATCCTTATCCCTGCTCCCATGGCAACAGTTCTCTGTTCCAGTGGTAATGGCCCAGTCTCTTCATCTCCTCCCTCCGCAGCTACATTCTACAACATGGAAGGAGCTTGATTTTCTCTCGCTACTTTCTTTCCTCTATTTATCAGGCCATCTGTGCTTGTTCTAAAACCTCTACTGTGAATATGCTGATTCTGTACGTGGCTCTGCTTTAGCAACAAAATTAGTGAATCCAGGACTGTTTTCTTTTTTTCCTCCCCACTCTGAACTCTTCTCATCTATGTTTGGCTGTCTGAAAGAGGAAAGAGTTCCTATTATTTTAAACATTGTCCTCCTCTATTTCCATTGGCAGGATTATCATGAAGTCACAGTTGTTCTGTTTTAATGTAGATGTGATTAAGAAATGTTAGACTTGTCTTGTGCCTGCTTCAAAAATACTTCAAGTGGTACCATACTCATTTTTATAGACAGTTTGTGCTCAGAAAAGAAGGAAGTTGTGAATATTTGAAAGAATCTGCTAACATGAAATAAGAAAGCTATTTTTGAAAAAAACCTTTCCTTTTTCCTTTTTCTTTTTCCTTTTTTCTTTCCCCTTTTTCCCCTTTTTCCCCTTTTTCCCCTTTTTCCCCTTTTTCCCCTTTTTCCCCTTTTTCCCCTTT
>VWZE01013039.1:40461-59983 GCA_013396675.1 Eubucco bourcierii | reverse complement strand
GATTGTACCTACCCAGGTGCAGGATATGTGTGTGTGTGTGTATGTATGCGTACCTCACCACCTGTGTGTATATGTGTGTGTATATGTGTGTGTATATATATGTGTGCAGTGTGTATAGATATATATTTGCAAGAGTTTTTATGCAGATTTAAAGTCTGTATCTTAATGACTTTGCAAGTCCTTATGCATTGTACAATGGAAGTGAAGAGTTTTATGCTGAACTGTAGCCTACTGTGGCAGCACATTTGGGTTTAATTCAGTGCTCCTTGCAACCAAAAAAGCTTTAAAGTAACCTTTAGAAGATGTTCAGAGAAGTCAGGATTTCACCCTCTATAGACTGAAAATCACTATCAGACAGATTTATTCCCCCATTTTTAAGTTTAAATTGATTGCAAGTAATGGGTATAGATATATACAGGTAGCAGAATATAGATCAGCTTATTCTGACTTTTTGAAAAAAAAATATTTTACTGTTGTGCTTAGAGAAAGAGAGAGATTAAATGATCTACTTGGGTGCTGATTAATCAGTTTTAAAAGCAGCAACTTCAAACAACCAGGCTGTCCCATTCAAATGAAAATGTAAACTTCTGGCCAGAAAGACGTCAATAAAAGTGCCTTTGACTTTGATGTAATTTTTCCCTTTTGACAAGTGAAGCTTATGCTCAAATATTCTTTCAACCTCCAGATAATTTCATGTTAACATTAGCTCCACTGTTGATGTGGAATAGCATAATAGTTTTAGGAACAATTTGTTTTTCACTAGAAACTCTAACTTTTCTCTTTTTTTTTTTTTTTTTTTTTTAAGTTTCTGTCAAACAGAAATAAAAACGTTCTAAGAATAGGAACAGCTTTACAGCTGACATTTTTCATCAGAGAATTTAAACATCAGACTGTAGTTCTTCTGTCCTGTACTTCAGTTAGCTGGCTGATGTGTAGGGTTAAGGTAGAGAAATGGACCAGACAAGCAGCCAAACAAAGTGCCCCTGCTAACCAGTATATTCAGATATTTAACATGTAAGTTATCTTTAGACTGCAGAACACTTGACCTTTCTAAATATATACTGAGGACTCAGCTCTTTCCTAGTTCTGTCTGTGCTGTCATGTGGAGAGGCAGGTGAGCTTCTCTGGAGCAGACTGAGCCCCAGGACAGGTCCTTCCAGTTCCATTATATTTTTCCCAAGGGTCATTTCTCAGACTGGAATTTAAGCAGCAGCAAATTGATGGAATGGGCACATACATACTTCACAGCAAAGAAATTTAGTGCTTTGGGTAGCTAACACACATTATTCTGATAGAATCCTAGTCACAGAATGGTTTGGGTTGGAGGGGACATTTAAAGGTCATTTAGTCTAACCTCCCTGCAGAGAGCAGGGACATCATTTCAACTGTGCCTCCCACTTCCAAGAGAAGATGCAGAATTGTCTTACAAGGTGGATTTTCTTTTTGTTTATATTTTAACTTTGTTCTAATGCAGGCTGAACACAAGTTGTAAAACCCTGACATTTTCACAAAGCAGAATACTCGTTTTCCAGCCAGCTCTATTCAGCACTGAGGGATGTGTCACTGAGTCTATTTTTTCCACATGCCAGTACATTTGTTTTGTTTTTCCATACACAAAGCAAAAAAATTTTCCAGAGTATGTAGCATGTTTCAGACATTAGTCACATTACTTAATGCCCTGATGGAAAATATTCAGATATGACACCAAAAAGTCAGAGAAAATAAAAAAATCCATCAAGCAATTATAAAACTAAGTTAAAGAAATCAACAAGGAAAAAAGCTTCTGAATTGTTCAGTAATTTCAACACACTTGGCTACAGATTTTCTTCCATATGCATATGTAAAATTTTCTGAAGCAAATGACAATCTTTAATAAAATCTGACTCCACTAAATCCACAGTTGACAAAATACCATAATTCTATACTAGATTTCAGCTGTGGACTATTCCACCAAAGCCAGCAGTGATTTCAGGTGGGATAGAGATGCTTAAACTCAATCATAATTTTAGATTAGGAAGCTCTCTTGGGTTTTTTGTAAATCTTAAAAGTATATATTGTCTACCACAAGTTTTTGCTTTGAGTTTTCAGTCAACTCCCTAGTACATAGGGTCAGGAACTGCTCCAAATGTCACTGTGGTTGTTGAAGGACTTGAGGGGTTGTGCTGCTGCTGGGCCAGACGTGTGCAGCATGGCTTTAATGATCCTATCGAGTGGTGCATCAGTGTGGTTTTACATGGGTGTCAGTCAGATCTCTGCTGCACTGGGTCACATCAGGGCTGAGGTTCATCAGGTCTGAGCTTAATGTGATGCAGGGAAGATCAACTAAATGAGTTCCACGTGTAGTGGCAAGAGTCAATGGCTCTTACTAAAATAGTATCTTCCAGAAAGCAAACAACTGCTCAAGAATCAGGGAGAGATACTAAGTTTTTGGCAGCATTGTGCTCCTGAGGACTACTCTCAGTCAATACCTTCTCAAAAGTACACACCTCATTAGATTCCATACAGATTGCAAAGCTAGCTATAATGCAAAACCAGGCAGACAGTCTGTCTCAATATTATTACAGGAAGGCTTGGTTAAATTAATAGCTTCTCATTGATTAAAAAATCTTGCATTTTACATGTTCTTAAGTTGGTTCCCACCATTACCTTTCAATAACAGAATACGAGTCTTTGGAGAAATGTGGTTGCATTGAACTACCCTACTGAAATACAAAGGTAGGCAAAACATGGTGTTTACATTAGGCTGTCCTTGTTTCCTGTCATAAACTTCTGGCCCCCTGAAAGAAAAAGACAATCCCATCAGTGTGTCCAAAGTGTTTGCTGTTTGTTAACTTTTATAATCACAGAAGAATCCAGGTTGGAAAAGACCCTCAGGATCACCAAACCTGACCAGTATCCCTACTCTACAAGGTTCAACCTAAACCATAGCCCCAAGCACCACATCCAAATTATTTTTAAACACACCCAGGGTTGGTGATTCAACCACCTCCCTGGGCAGCCCATTCCAATGCCTGACCACTCTTTCTATGAAAGGTTTTTTTCCTAAAATCTACTCTAAACCTACCCAGTCACAGCTTGAGGCCATTCCCTGTTGCTCTATCACTATTTAACTGTGAGAAGAGACCAGCATCAACCTCCCCACAAGGTCATTTCAGGTACCTGTAGACAGTGATGAGGTCTCCCCTCAGTTTTCTCTTTTTCAAATTAACCATCCCCAGCTCTGCCAGTCACTCTTCATAACATTTATTCTCCAGGCCCTTCCCCAGCTTCCTTGCCATCCCCTGCACTCTCTCCAGCACCTCCACATCCCTCTTGTATTGAGATGCCCAAAACTGAACACAATACTCAAGGTGTGGCAAGTAACATTCCTAGACTGTACAGATATCTAGTTAGTTTAGAACAGTCACTGAACATGCCTTTGCCAGCTCACTTTGGTCAGAGCTGCAAGTGAGAATTCTTTATGATCATGTAGCATTTGCCACTGTATTCAACTCAGCTTTTACCAATTCTTAATTACTGTACAAAATCCAGTTAACAACACAAGTTGTGATCTGCTAAAGTGCCTTACAAATCATCCCAAGGACCCAAGGATCCAACTCTACTTTGCTAGGATGAGTCATTTGGTGCCAGTCATACTATGAACACTCCATCGAAGACTGCTCTGGGAGTTTCTACACAAACCTCTTCAAAGCTATTTCACTGACATGATTTTGAGAGGCTTTTCTCAGTGCCACAAGATCATCTAAGTTGAGCTCAAGCAGTCTAAGCCCATAGCTGCTTTTTTCTGGTGTGTTTTGTAGTGTTTGGTTTTTTTTTCATGTACAGTGTTGTGATTTACTTGACTTGTTCTTTTCTATTTGTACCATCTTGATCTGCACCACAACCCTCCAAGTGTTGCATCAAGCAGCAAAGAAGGGATCAGATCTCCATGTATGCCAACATGCCAAGTTTGGCATTTCAAGTGTAATGTTGCTTCTTGGTTTAGTGCAATATGTCTGCTGTCTTCTCCCTTTTTAAGGCAGAAACACTGAATCAAGCAAGCTGTTGCTGGGTGCATGGCAAATAAACGGAAGCTTCTTGTGCTCCTGTGGTGTGATTGGGGTATTAGGGCATGCTGAGTTTGTGTCTGGTAGGGTTTTGGTAGCAGAGGACAAGTCTGCTGGAGTTGGAAGCTTCAGGAAACTCCCCAGCTCCAAGCCAGACCCTCCTCTGGCCAAAGCTGAGCCAGGGAGAAAATAAAACCTGTTGAGTGAGTGAGTTTGTTTTGGAGGTTCCTTTGTTTGGGAGAGAGTGGGATCTGACAGAGACAGTCATGTGGATACTGCAGTCAATGAGGAAAGAAGGGGAGTGAGCCCCTCTCTGACTTTGGTCTCAGAACTTGAGCCTTTCACTGTTTTGTCCTCCCTGTGCCACTGGAGTGGAAGAGGAGCATCTCCTCACTTGTTTTGTTGGATAGGTTTGAACCACAACATAGGAAGTGGTAGGGAAGAGACAGGGAGGTTGACTTTATGGGGACAGAATAGCTGAGTGATTTTCCTGTATCTCAGACTTTGGTGTCAGCTACAGTAGTGCTTTCAAACTAACACTGATTCTATATACTTTGAATCTGATTATTGGACCAATTGAACTGGCCAGCTGCAGGTTTGATGTTACCTCTGAGATGAGCCAGCAAGGTAGTAAATGAATGTAGAACTGCTCCTAGCTGCTCCTCAGATTCCTTATCTGCACAGTTCATGTAATTAGACTTTGAAAATATAAACCTCAGCATCAGCTAGAGATGGTCTGCACTGTTGTCAGTGGAGCCTTCACTATAATAATATCTAGCAGATTACTTTCTCATTGGGGAAAAAAGAGGAGTCCATATGTTAATTGAATCCATTTTGCTATCTCCTAAGTCAGCTTTTGATATATCATGTCATTTTGCACAACTCCTTAGGGAAACACTGTCTCCCTAGATTGGCCACTGTCCTGTTTTTCTCTGTTGGCCACAGGGCTGTGGAAGTAAGGCTTTTCCTTCGCATAAGGCTGAGCCCCTTCTAGGCTGGGGTGTGGTTTTGCTGTGCTTGTCAAAGCGGGTTCGCTTCATTGGCCATTTGTTTGCTGACTCCTCTTTTCCTTCCTCTGTTTTTAATTCATCAGAGTCCTGCAGCGCAATGAAAAGAGCTCGCTTGGTTCTCAATGAATTCTGTAGAAGTACCAAAGGGAAAGAGTAAGCATCTATATTTGGAATAAACAGAAACTATTATTAGACAGAGTTTTTTGGAGTGGTTGTAATTTATCTGCTATCGGGAGCAATAGAAAACCATATGGATGATAAAAAACACAAACCAGGGCAAGGTCCTTCCTGTGTCTGTTGACAGCTAATGTGCACCAGGAGGGCAGTGCCATATGTTTGCATGTGCGTTACCGCAGGGGGCAGTGACATATGTTCACACGTATGTCACCCCTCTGGCCTGCTGTCATAGAGCTGTTTCCCAAGGGCCATGGCTCCCTTGGAAAACAGAAACAAAACCCACCAAAAGTGAGGCTCCTACAGCCTCCTTGTCAGCACATTCTTTAAGGCTAGTGCTGCTGTGCTGGCAAGCAACCGCAACTGCTGCCTCAAAGCACCAAAGGCTTTGTAGCCCACCCTGATATCCCAGCAAGATATTGAACAGCAGAGAAGGAAGAGAGAACCACACTGCTACAAGGCATACCTGCTGAAATACTAGACATGCTAAGCACCCCCAGGATGGTAAACATTTGGCTCCTCCCAAAATATTTCATGGACTGTCCTCTCCACTTCTTTGTGGGCTGGACCCTGCTTCGCATCACATCGTAATAAGATTTTGGCAGGATAAAAAGAGGTTTTGGTACAGAGGAGTGCCAAAGTGAGGGAGAAAAAGTGTTGCTCAGGATACTTTCTTCTGTAGTTTTTCTGTTTAGGGATGAACAGTACTATTAGATTATCTTGACCATTCCCTGTCAGTGCAAAATTATTTCTTGCAATGTAATTTCTAGTGTTTTGTTCGTTCCATTTAGTACTAATCCAAGCAGATAGCCTTTCTGTTGTGTCTCTTGGGAGTCCATTTATCCCTCAATCCACTTATTCCACTATTAGGTAGATTTTCTGAAATTTGCAGTGTGTTTTTCTTTACTTAATTTCCTTCCTCTCTTTAATTATCCCTTTTGGTGCAAATATGCCTCATCTTCATATATTTGCATTCTCTCGGAGGTCATCGGGTCTGGTGGGCAGAGAAGGAATGCAAACTGCAGTGTGACATTTACTGCTAGCAAAGGGTAACCTGCAGGAGATTGTGTGGTCTCAGGTGGCTCATGGATGCAAAACATGTGGAGTGGGTATGCATCTGTTACCCAGGTCTCATTTGCTTTAGGTGTGTTCCGTTATTTAGACTTTAATGCTGGTAACCATTCCAAGGACTCTCTGTGAAAGCTTTAATAGGAGAACATAAAGCTCCTTCCATGTTTTCTGAGGGAAAACTCTAAGTCCAGAAAAACAGTGAGAATCTTGCTTGCTTAAAAGGGCAACTCTGGGCTGACCAAACAAAAATTACATCTCCTTGTTCAGGGCTGTGCACTGTTCAAAGGCAAATCAAACCCTTCAGAATCTGATGCACTTTGTTTTCCTCTCCATGATCTGTAGTTAATGAAACTGCTTTTCTTGCACTGTTGTAAAGATTTGGGTGTTCACTTAGCGTCTTCTATGAAACAGTCCTGATTCTGGCTTGCCTTTTTCCTTTTCTAGCCACATCTACCTTATCTCTATCTTAGTATTCTGAAGGCAGAATTACTCTTTTCCTGCAAAGGCATTTCACCACCTCCAGTGTCTGGAAGCTTCCCTGTGCTTCATGCAGCTGTGTTTATAGCTTCAGCACCTCTCAGTCAAACTCAGCAGGAAGTTCTGAAAGACGTAGATAGCTAAGGCAGATCCAGGGCATCATCAGAGACTGGTCTCTGGGAAAAAGAAAAGCAAACTGATTAGGAGTAAGTCATGGGGGTGACAGTGAAACCATGATGTGTTAGGTGAAGAGATTCTTCTTGTCTTCAGGAGTACCGACACTGCTCAGGATGGAAATTTCTGGATTAGAGAATGTGGCAGGCAGAGAAGAGTCAGAAGCGAATGTGGCAGGCAGAGTCAGAAGCGCAGAGGCAGGCTCTGCACCTCGTGGAGAGAGTTTGAGACTCGTGAAAGAAACAATGATGAAATAGCTCTGCCTTCAGAGATGGCAGAAACAATAAGTTCCCAGGGATCAGAGGCTACTGTGCAGTTTGCTGAAAATCAAAAAACCACCAAAGCTGCAAAGAACTTTTTGTGGAGGGATGAAGTAATCAAAGAGGGATTTTGGCAGAGATTCATTTCTAAAGCATTTGCTGTTTCTGCCTCTCCTACTCAACTTGAGTTTTCCATTACTTAAATAATATTAACAACACACAGAGAAAGTTTTCTGTCTTCTGTTAACAAAAAATCTAATTTTTAAGTGTAGATAACAGATAAACTGTGTAAGTTGAACAAGGTTTTGGTCTTCTGTAGGGATTTCACCAGAAAAGTCCTTAGCTCCAGCTCAAAGAGTTCTATCTCTAACTCCAGTACAATGCAGAAATAAAAGTTCAATCCAGTAATTATTTGCATTTTGTTGTTGTTACTGTTGTTTATATGCCTTTTGGTTTTCCTCTTCTGTATTTTGTTTAGTGTTATAGGAGATTTGAAACCTGTAGTCAGCTTTCTGTAATGGCTATGTGGCTACTATCACATTATTCATCCCACAGAGTAGTAAATACCTTCCCTTCTTTCTGTGAAGAACAAACAATGTAAAGTTGGTCCCCAAACCTTTATTATTGTCACTAGCTTGAATGAAACAGCATTTCACCCCAGCTAGTTACTCTCCTACCTGTCAGGTTACTTACTTCTTGGGTGCTACTTGGATACTTACTTTGAGGTAACTGTTAGTTTACCTAAGATACCTTTCTGCCAGTGGAATGTTGTTTCTTCTTTTATGCTGAATGGAGAATTGGTCATAAATGCCCCAAGGTACTCTATGAGATCTTCACTTTCTTATCCCTGTTATGCATTTAGATTTTTGTTTGGGTGTGTGCATTTCTAACACACGGGGAATGCTGATGTTTCAAAGTATTTGTTTTGTGGTTGTATGCTATGAAGAGACTACTGCAATTTATCATTTTTATAACCTAGTCACAGGAATAGCATTTCTGCTTCTGCAATGCTTGCACTTCCAACTTTTGCTCTTGTAGATTTAAACCTCCATGGTCAGAAGACAAAAGTGTCACCCCACTCAAGTTTATAGCTGTGTCCTAGAGTTTTGTTACATCAAGTTCTGGTTTCAACTTCTCTCTTTCTCTCTTTCTCTCTTTCTCTCTTTCTCTCTTTCTCTCTTTCTCTTTCTCTCTTTCTCTCTCTTTCTTTCTTTCTCTCTCTCTCTCTTTCTCTCTTTCTCTCTCTCTCTTTCTTTCTCTTTCTTTATCTCTTTCTTTCTCTCTCTTTCTCTCTTTCTTTCTCTCCCTTTCTTTCTTTCTTTCTTTTTCTTTCTTTCTTTTTTCTTTCTTTCTTTTTTCTTTCTTTCTTTTTTCTTTCTTTCTTTCTTTTTTCTTTCTTTCTTTTTTCTTTCTTTCTTTCTTTTTTCTTTCTTTCTTTTTTCTTTCTTTCTTTCTTTTTTCTTCCTTTTTTCTTTCTTTCTTTCTTTCTTTTTTCTTCCTTTCTTTTTCATCTGTTCTTTTTTCTTCCTTTCTTTCTTTTTTCTTCTGTTCTTTTTTCTTCCTTTCTTTTTTCTTCCGTTCTTTTTTCTTTCTTTCTTTTCTTTTTGTGTGTGTGTGTGTATGTGTGTGTTTTATGTCCTCTCTGAATCACAGTACAAGACCGCTGTGGCTTTCAAAGCCTCAGACAGTTAAATCCCATTCATCTCTGCAATTCGCATAGTCCACACTTACTGAAAAGGTTAACTCAGCTGGGAAAAGCAAGCTAGCTTAGCCCAGTCATTGGCCACCTTAGAAAGACAATTATTGTACTACCACCACTATGTCATCTGGTATTTTAACTTCAGTTTCATTTATGAAACCCAGGATCTTTCAGGTTATTAGCAGCGCTGAGGGTGGATTTTCCATGGCACTCTTACATTGCAGCATCCAGGCTGAAATGCAAGCCAGGAATGCGAAACTGACACAGTGCAATTAAGCTGCCTAACTTAAGCAAGATGCTATTTTGGTGCTTGTGGAGCAGAATTTGGGGCAGGAAAGGAACTCGGGTGGAAGCCTCTGCTGAAGGGAAGCATTCTGAATCTATGATCTTGATTCTTCTGGGGCTGAGGAGAGGCAACAAGAGCTACAGAAGAGCACTGACAGAAGTGCTGCATGCTTTTCCAGCCAGTTATGCCTGACAGGATTTATTTCTTCTGTTCTCCATGTACCTTATTCATTGGACCTTTATCTTCATTGAATATCATCCCTCATTTCTGCCACTTACTGTCATGAGGTCCTTCCTCAATTTTTCATGCTCTCTTTCATTGTAGTAATAATAGCTTTGCACCCCAAGTATACATAGTCTTGCTTCCACTCATCATGTTACCTGTGAGTGTTTTGAACAGAATAGATCCTTATGGAAATGCAGAGGTGACCTCTCTCTGATGTGAAAAGTCAACTTTCATTTCTACCTTTGTTTCTTTTTATTTTATTCCCCTGTTTTTGAAAGCTCAGTGGAGAGTAGGACATTTTCCTTCCTGTATATGCCTGTGTGGAAAACAAGTGGCTCGTTTTTTATCACCATGACCCAAAGGATCATCTGGGGTTTGGTAAGAAGTCTACAAACATTCTGTCATTTGGAAACAAGTTCTAAAGGTAGTACAGCTGAGGGAGCTAGGATTGTTTAGCCTGGAGAAGAGGAGGCTCAGGGGAGACTTTCTTGCTGTCTACAACTACCTGAAGGGTGGTTGTAGCCAGGTGGAGGTTGCTTGCTTCTCTCAGGCAACCAGCACCAGAACAAGAGGACACAGTCTCAAGCTGTGCCAGGGGAAGTTTAGACTTGAGGTGAGGAGAAAGTTCTTGACTGAGAGTCATTGGCTACTGGAATGGGCTGCCCAGGGAGGTGGTGGAGTCGCTGTCCCTGGACATGTTCAAGGCGGGTTTGGACGTGGCACTTGGTGCCATGGTCTAGTCTTGAGGTCTGTGGTATCGGGTTGGACTTGATGATCTTTGAGGTCTCTTCCAACCTTAGTGATACTGTGATACAGAGCACCTACTCTGGCTCAGATTTCCATAGTATTTTACTACTCTACCTAGGAGTTTTGTTCTTCTGATTCCAGCAACAGCAATAACCCAGTATGAGCCCTGTATTTGTTCTCGAGCCATCTCTTGTTTGCTTGGTGAAAGAAACGTTGCTGTGCTTTTTGTTCATGCACAAAAACATCTCATGTGATTCAACCTCCATGGGGATCATAGTTCTACATGACATCTGAAAATTCATTTGTAACCTTACTCCTGCTGTTCTCCAGAACAACAACTTCTCCAGACTCCTGTATGCTTCCTTAGCATCTCTCATCCCATCTCAGACTCCTTGCAACAAAGCTGCTGTCTCAAATAAATATCCTTCTCTAAAAGGTAAATTGTGACCACTTTGACATACCTCCCAACATTTCCATCATCCTCTGAATAACCAGGTAGTTTCACCAGCCTAAGGTATGCCAATGCACCCTGCTGCTGTTTCTGTTTCCATATGTATTTACTTTTTGTAAGAATTGGGTTGGTAGAAGCAGTAGATACCTGTCTGAGGGAGTGTGAGGTCGCTTTGTCTGTCTTGCTGCTCCGTGGCTGCGTTTCACCAAGGGAGAACTGATCAGCTTTAATGCTGGAAGTGGCAATTAGTGCTGCTGAGCTACAGTTTCAGGTTTTTGACAAAACTGCCGAGCTTAATAAATTATGGACATGGGGAAATGGGGGCAGGAGAAGGGGAAGGAAGACCACAAAATCTGCCTGAGCAGCACATGAAGTGGTAGTGCAGTGCATTGCATCTTTATTCAATAAATGTCCATTTCACTCTGTTTTTGCGGTCAAGTGTGAAGAAGAAACATCATCTGTAATTAATAACAGTTTAAAAAAATCCATATGAGTGCATGCCAGCACAAGGGAAAGGGGCTGGAAAAGAGAATAAAATGTGCTTCAGAAAAAGACTGAGACTGTGGGAAGGACAAGAGCCTCCAACAGAAATCTTTAGCAGACAAATCTGAGCTAAAGGCCTTTTAAAGACCATGCTGGATTTCACAGAGATAAAAATGTATCATCACACAGGTAACTCCAGTGGGTGCAGATTTTCTTCTCCAGGTATTTGTGCAATTCCACAGCCAGAACAGGAAATACTTGAGCATCTGTGGTTGAAAAAAATACAGTCCTGTCCTTCTTTATACTCACAGAAACATGTCTTATTTGCAGTCATTTATAGTCCAGTGACATTCATACTTGGTTTCTGGATCCACTGTAGTCCATGATCATGATACATACATACTGGGAACTCAGATTCAAATTCTTTCTCTTAGACCAAAAACTCAGTTGCTGCTCTCTCAGGTGTCAAGTAAGACCCTGAGAGGTCACAAGGGACATAGATGGGGAGGGGGGCATGTAAATGCTGCTAACTAGTCCCCATTACCCAAACTTTTTGTCTGAACATTGGGTTTATATTTAAAATTCTAACTTGGAAAAATTAGGCAGTTCCTGATGTAATATATATATATATATATATATGTAAAAAATTGTTGTAAAGGTCTTGGTCAGTTTTCTGTGGTACAGCAATGCTAATTTAACAGCTATTATTTTTGTTGAATGTGATGGTGTGACAAATCAACTCACCCTCTTTCAAAACTCAAGTGAGACAACAAAGAAGTACTTGATCAGACTTGTAAAGTGTTTATTCCAGACTCAGGGCGTCTAAGAAAAATGAGCTTCTTTGAGTGTCCATTTTGATGAAGTACTGTCTAAAATGCATCCCAAGCAGTTGCAGTTGTAGTGCTTCTGTTTGCTTGTTCAGTATTTTAGGGTACACATGTAGCCTGCCACAGAGCAGGAGGAATATTGCTGCCTTCACAAGAATTACATGGTCTGGGCATAACACATTGTTTCAGATCACATTGTACCAGCTAGCTCAACAAGGCTGCCAGTGACTTTCACCTTCTCCATCTCCCTGTAAACACAATAATTACCAAAATTATATTGCCATTTATTTACTTAACAAGCAGTATATTTGAAAAGAAGTAGTCTGGCATGAGAAGATGCTGGCAGAAGCAGTCACAACTCTTCCATGCTTTCAAATGTGGTTTCAAGCATTTTAAAACCAGAGTGAGAACAAGTGGAACGAGGAAGTGATGTCTCAGTGTACATCATCTTGCTTGCCTTTTCCCCCTATAAATGTCTTATTGTTATCACTCTGGGCATAATTCCACTCAGGAGTGGTGACAATATACACCTGCAATGCACTACTATGTCTGTCCACTTGTCTAACCTTGCCAGGCAGTTTGGTTGCCAGTCACAAATTTTCCTTGCTGCTGTTCTGACTCTTGTTTTGCCTGAGATGAGCTGCCACAGTGAAAGCAGAGGTTTCTAATATTAGGGGTAGATATCTAAGCAGCCAAAATATGGTTTTGTTGTCAAGTGACTATTTGCATTTTTAACTCTACAAAAACACATCATCACCTTCCTCTTTTACTCTTGTGATGGTTTGGGAGTTAACACACACACACACACCCCCCTTATAAAATCACCCAGACTAGACTCAGTTGGCTGGAAGTTAAGGACTGAAGCTCTCTTTACAGCTTTGCACAATGTACAAGCAGAGATATACACAATAGACAGGAATAGTTACAGAAATATACAAGTTAAAGGTAATACAGAAACACAACTCCCCTCCCAGAAATCAGAGACCCCAGGAGGGGTTCTCAACCACCCTTCCACCTTCTTTCCACTCCTCTACCTTACCCCAGGGTTTACCTTATGTGCAAAGGTAAGTTTGGAGGACAGGTAAAGGGGCTTAGAAGCAGAGTGGTTGGTTGGGTTAACAGCAGAAAGAAGAAGA
The DNA here is from genome assembly GCA_013396675.1 of Eubucco bourcierii. Lineage (NCBI taxonomy): Eukaryota > Metazoa > Chordata > Aves > Piciformes > Ramphastidae > Eubucco > Eubucco bourcierii. The sequence goes on along the minus strand of VWZE01013039.1, from coordinate 46,917 downwards.
CACAGCAGCTCCCAGAGAGAGCGAGCAAGTCTGTATCTTATCTCTATTTGTGTCCTTGGTTTTATACATCTCAGCAAGCCCATTATTAGCAAGCACGTATCATCACTGTTTTCTTTTTCACAGCCTATAATTTTTTTTTTCCATTATAATATTCCAATTAACCTCAAACCAGCACAACTCTGCTTAGGCCTTGGTCTTACACACAGGTTAGCACTTCAAACTGTCCTACGCCTGACTAAATGCTCTCAACTTGTTCCTCCTGTATACATTAAGTTAGTGAATGCTTCCTGCCTGATTCCAAAAGCCATGCTCACAGTGACTATCTATCCTAATATATATGCTTGAGGCATGTAGGGTTCTTTTAAGCCACTTTGCAGAAGCTTTCCAGACAGGTATGAGACAATGGAAGTTCCTAATTCTAAAGCAATCAAATTTTTTTCTTTATTAGGAAATATTTCATCTTGCTTTAATAAAAGATTAAATATAGTTATTATTTTTTAAGTACCATTCTAATTTTAGGAGGTGGTGATTTAGTGTGTTAGACTGTTACAATCTGGGGAACAGAGTCCTTCCTGAGAGAGTTCTAAACAATTACACTTTGGAACCTCTAAAAGTGGTCAGATGCAGGTTTCCCATTTCCCTCTGTCTCATTGAGCATGTATTAGCAATTCCCAGCATAAACCATTGAAATTATTCAGCCAGTTCACAGAGTGTTGTTTCTAAAATGAAAAATTCTATGATCTTTTAATGTCTTTGCTGTTATAATATGTACTCATCTAGCAGAACCCTGATGCTCTGATCATTTACACCACAATGTGCTATTTAAAACTGGAAACCCAGCAGGAGATTTTATTTTTATTAATTTAGTATAATTTTAAACATTGCAAAAATAGCTGTCTTACAGCTTCCCTGCTGAGCCCTAGATTGTTGCCACAGCCTCTGTAATACTTTATCAGGAGAGTAGCATCACTATAAATACTGCAGAGATGATTCTGGTTTCAACACAGAATACAAAAGGATGTGGAAGGTTGAAGAAGACATAAACCAGAGGTGGTTCTGGTTTACATTTTGTTTGTCTTTTTGTCTGCTTGCTTTTAAATCTTCTCTCCTTGCAAGCTCTTCTCCAGCAGTTGTGAATTTGTAGTCAAACCTAAAAGCTGAGTTTCCACACTATAGTTAACTTTACAAGTGTCCCTCAATGCTGCTGTAGAAAAGTGTGTTTTGTTCTATCTCCTTTATCACCCTGCCTGTGGACTAAACACTGCTGTAATATAGATGGTCAAGTACAGTGTAAGAGTAACCTCAACATGAATTGCATCTTTGAACTACAGTGTAAGAGTAACCTCACCATGAACTACATCTTTCTGGTTTTATGCACAGAACTGCTACCTTTCTACTCACCTTTGGGTGCATTTAGTAAGCTTAGGTCTGCCTGAAAAGAGGCAACAGGCAGTCCTTGTACCCAGCCTCTCACCTGTACTAGGGCTGGTGACTAGATAGACATAAAAGCTTTTGGCTCTTTTGGGTGACATTTTTCACTCTTTGGAACGAGCAGAGTTGAACAGAACTCTTGTCAGGAGCATTACTTTCCAGTAGAATCTGTGACCCTTCATCAGTGGAAGGGCTTTGGCAGCGGAGCTATGTTTGCTATGCAAAAGATGTGATCTGGGATACCAAGTGTCCATCATTTGTTATGAAAAGCTGGGAGGGACTGCTGGAAGGAAGAATACACTATGGGTGAAAGTCATTTAAAATTAAAAGTTGTGAGTTACTAAATTTAAGCTCACTGTGGAACTCTTTGGTGCTTGTATTATTTATGCCTATTAACGGATCGATGCTACACTTTTTATTAAAGAGATATAGAGTGATTTAATTTATTGATTTTTCTCCTCTCTACCTGTATTATCCACAGTGGCAGTGCTTTCCAGGTACAAATCTTAAAATAAAATCTGAAAAGAGAACAAAATCCAATTCCAAATGATTAGAATTTATCTTGTGGCTATATAAGGAGAAGCATAGTTCACTGGCTGACAGCTGATCCTCTTGTAAAACCTCTGTAGCTTTCATTAAAAATTACTGGTTTGCAGGCCCGTGATGCAAATGTGGTTGGCACACACGTCCCCTTTTTGCATCTGAGAGAGAACACCTTACCTCCTGAACACCTTGACTCTTGGATGTTAAATGCCATACAACTATTGACTGAGTGACACATCAGCAATTCAGCACTGTCTCAAACGAGAGCCTCCAGTTGACCTGTCTGGGACATAGGATAGAGGCAGCCTTCCTCCTTGATGACCCATCAGTTAACCTTAATTAAATCAATAGTATTTTTTCTTTGAAGCACATCAATACTGACTACTTCTCCACCAGTCCTCAGGAGGGTAGGGTAGCCAAATGTCTGTTAATTAGCTAGGACAGCCATAACCATCACTGGGATATTTGTTGCTAGAAAGCTCTGCTGTATTCCAGGTGCTGTGGTGTTATTGCACCTCTGCACCCACTTACAGGAGGCAACTAATTCATCTGCACCTCTCCTCTCTTTCCACAACGGACAAGAGACAAAGTGAGTGAGGTAAGTCATTCCAAGGATATTGGAAGAAATGAGGCATGAAATAAAAGCTTTCCTGCACTCTCTGCTGATCCTCGGGAATGTAAAGCAACTCACTGTGTTAAAGAGAAGCATCCAGGCATTAAGGAAGGCACTAGGACAGTGTGGAGTGAGCCCTCTGTGTGACACACCCTTCTGAGCTGGCGATATCAATGTCCTCAGAACTCCCCTAAGTTCACGATGACTACAAGACTTTTCATGTCCTATTTTATCTTCTTGTCAGAGAGTTTGTAAGATTTAAGAAAACTTTACTTTTCCCTCCTTGTTTTTCTTGGTTTACTTCTGTTCCTCCCTCCCTGCCTTCCTCTTTTCCCCCCTCCCTTCCTTCCTCTTTTCCTCCCTCCCTGCCTTCCTCTTTTCCTCCCTCTCTCCCTTCCTCTTTTCCTCCTTCCCTTCTTTCCTCTTTTTCTTCCTCCCTCTTTTCCTCCCTCCCTCCTTTCCTCTTTCCCCCCCTCTCTCCCTCTTTTCCTCCCTTCCCATCCCTTCCCATCCTTATCCCCATTCCTTTTCCCCCTTTCCCCCACCTTTTCTTTTTCTTTTTTTTTTTTCTTTTCCTGTTCCTTTTTTTCCTGTATAAACCATTTCCTGAAGTGGATGTATACACTGACAACGTTACAAGTACGAAACGGGCAATTCTCTGTTCCTAGTGTTATTAGGCACACTAATTAAATCAATCAGGTAGCTCAGTCTGAGCAGTGTTGCAGCTGTTTGAGGAAGAAAAGCGGAAGGATTGGGACTGGCTGATACTTTGCAGTGTGCTGTAGAAACAAAACGAGATGTTGCTGTTTAACACTGGAATTTTCTTTCCATCTGCTGGGAAGATCTTGTCTATTTTCAACTCTTGTCAAAAGCAGTCATGCTGTTGGCTCAGTAGGCTCACACAGTGAGGTGTCTGAGAAAGATACTGCCACAGATTGCTAGCAGAAGAGATGTTGGGATTGGAGGATTTGGAGATGTAGCTCTGAGGGCATTGCAACTGCCCTAGAGGATAATAACAGTCCTGAAAGGAAGATTGACATATTGGTGTCATTGTTGTGCCTTTCATTAACCTACAATAGGAAAGGCAATATTGATTTAACCTGCATGAGTGAATTCAGGTTTCATATTATCTTCCCTTCAAACCAGAAATCTTCATCTTACATATCCAAACAGCACAAATCCTGTATATTTCAGCAACAACAGCTAACATTGTAAAGTGATTCCAAGGTACATAGCAAATGTGTCTTTTCCCAGCTTTCTTTTCCTGTCTAGTTTATAGTACAACTACAGAAGCAAAAGTAAAAGGTGTCTGATTTGTCTTTCCTAAGGCAAACTATTGAAAAATAGGCATTTATGTAAAGAGCCATGTACCTCAGCACAAAAAAATCCCCCTGCATTTTATATTTTGCTAATTTCTTCATGTTGATTTCTAGGCTATGACTTCTGCTAGGAACACAACCGTTTCAGAATCCTACAATTTGGGTGTTGGGGTTTTTTTGTATGCTTGGTTTATGTTTATTTGGGTTTGGTTTTGATTTTTGGTTTTTTGGGGGTTTTTTGTTGGGTTGGGTTTTGGGTTTTTTTTATGTGTGTGTGGGTTTGGTATGGTTTGGTTTTTGGATTTGTTTATTTGTTTTATTTTGTTTTTTAATTAAAATTAAATATGTTGTCCATGGCAAACACCAGTTTGCAACTCTCACCATAAAGGTTTTGTTGTTTTGTTTTTTAATTAAAATTAAATAAGTTGTCCATGGCAAACACCAGTTTGCAACTCTTACCATTAAGGTTTTGTTGTTTTGTTTTGTTTTTTAATTAAAATTAAATAAGTTGTCCATGGCAAACACCAGTTTGCAACTCTTACCATAAAGGTTTTGTTGTTTTGTTTTGTAATTAAAATTAAAGAAGTTGTCCATGGTAAACACCAGTTTGCAACTCTTACCATAAAGCTTCCCCACATATAAAACAGCTTTCAAGAATCATGCTCTTGCCTGCCATAAACTGTCCTTTCAGTCACCAATACATCAGTGATGTATCAAAGCTACAGCAACTCTGAGCAATCCACATTCACTTCATCTGCCTTTTGGTTAAGCCTTTAGACATAACAGAAATATTCTAGATACACTAAAAACTGCTCGAACCTTTTTCATTGTTTCTCAGTAAGGCGCATACAGCTTTTTATTAAATTATTTTCCAAATGTTATTTTGTAAAGAAATTTAATAAAATTTACTACTCTGCAATCCATTGAGCACTTCCTAATTTAATTTTCATATTCTGCATTTCCTGGGATTTACAATTAAAATTGTGATGAGCCAGACATTCAAACTCTTACATGTGTGAGATTATATATATTTTTTTAATTTTTTGTTTTTACTTTGAGATGAACAATATCAAAAGGATTTGGGTGGTTTTTTTAATGCATTTTAAATACAAAAAGTGCAGGCAGCTGAGGCCTTTTGCACAAAGATTATCAAGTTTTTACTAAGTTGGACAAACACTTTCTTCTCTTGTCCTTTACCTCTTTGCCCACTCAATTCTTTGGCAAAGTTGACTGCTTCTGACAATGCCAGATACAGTTAATAGAAAATAATAGTTCTGACATTTTATGCTCCCCAACATTGATCAAATAAAATTGAAAAAAAATAAATCCTCTTCTCCAGAACAGACCCTGCCATTAAAATTCTTGCAGATTTATTTACGTGAAACTCAACATGTGTGGTAACCAAGGCTCAGCCATTGTGTTCCTGAGTTAGTCCTTTTTAATCCTAGTTTATTGTGCAGAGTTCTTGGGGATCACTGAGAAATATATTTATTTCTTTTATAGCAGTTTTACAGTTTTATATTTGCTTTACATATATATATATAGATTAAAAAAATTACAACATCTGTATTTGAATATGTATTTTTTATATAGTTGCTTTATTTCCTTTATAATAGTTTTGTAGTTGCTTTATATAGATTATATTACATTCTATAGATATTTAATATATATTTTTATATATAGTTGTTTTATTTCTTTTATAGTAGTTTTGTAGTTGCTTTATATAGATTATATTACATTCTATAGGTATTTAATATATATTTTTTATATAGTTGTTTTATTTCTTTTATAGTAGTTTTGTAGTTGCTTTATATAGATTATATTACATTCTATAGATATTTAATATATATTTTTATATATAGTTGTTTTATTTCTTTTATAGTAGTTTTGTAGTTGCTTTATATAGATTATATTACATTCTATAGGTATTTAATATATATTTTTTATATAGTTGTTTTATTTCTTTTATAGTAGTTTTGTAGTTGCTTTATATAGATTATATTACATTCTATAGATATTTAATATATATTTTTATATATAGTTGTTTTATTTCTTTTATAGTAGTTTTGTAGTTGCTTTATATAGATTATATTACATTCTATAGGTATTTAATATATATTTTTTATATAGTTGTTTTATTTCTTTTATAGTAGTTTTGTAGTTGCTTTATATAGATTATATTACATTCTATAGGTATTTAATATATATTTTTTATATAGTTGTTTTATTTCTTTTATAGTAGTTTTGTAGTTGCTTTATATAGATTATATTACATTCTATAGGTATTTAATATATATTTTTTATATAGTTGTTTTATTTCTTTTATAGTAGTTTTGTAGTTGCTTTATATAGATTATATTACATTCTATAGATATTTAATATATATTTTTATATATAGTTGTTTTATTTCTTTTATAGTAGTTTTGTAGTTGCTTTATATAGATTATATTACATTCTATAGGTATTTAATATATATTTTTTATATAGTTGTTTTATTTCTTTTATAGTAGTTTTGTAGTTGCTTTATATAGATTATATTACATTCTATAG
>VWZE01013039.1:23023-40309 GCA_013396675.1 Eubucco bourcierii | reverse complement strand
TTAGATATAGTTGCTTTATTTCTTTTATAGTTGTTTTATAGTTTTTGTAGTTTGTAGTATATATCATCTATATTTTTTTTATATATATTTGCTTTTTCTTTTAGAATTGTTTTATAGTGGTTATATATATATTATATTACCTATTTCTATACATATTATATATTATATATTATTATATATATTATATTGTATATATTCTATATTACAGATATTTTATATTACCTTAAGTAAATTTAAAATATTTATTGGTGTATCTGTTTGCTTTATTTCTTTTATAGTAGTTTTATAGTTGCTTTATATGTATTATGTATTTTTGTATATATATATTTGCTTTATCTATTTCTTTTATAGTAGTTTTATAGTTTTATTTTTGCTTTTAAGATGCCTCTTGAGCTTCACAAGCATACAGCAGAGTTTGGGTTCATTATTTTATCAATTTTCTTTAAAAAAAGCAAAAAAAAAACCCAAACAAATACAAACTAAAATAAATTAATGTTATTATTGTGTCATTAGCCCAGAAAAACAGCACTCCAAAGGGTACTGGGTCACCTGTACTTTCTTATGATCATGATAGATCAAATTCTTCCTATCCTGAGTGAGCTTGGTTAAGCATTTTTAACTAATTCCTGAGCAGAGTTATTTTGCTCTAAATGCAACAAAGCCAAAAATGCTTGAGTTGACTCTAGTTTGGCCACAGTCACTCAGGCCTCCCAACAGCAGCTTTAACTTTATGTCCAAGCTTCTACCATCTTCATATCTTTGAACTGAAATTGCATTGCATGGTTAGAAAGTGGCCTCTCTTTAGGCTTTTGGCAGAGACTGTAACATACCTAATGTCATGGTTTCATTGATTCAGTGGTGTTGAGTGATAGGTTGGACTTGATGGTCTTTTCCAACCTGATTAATTCTGTGATTCTGTTTCCTCATGTGTTTAACAGGGAAGGAGCAAGAAACAAGACTCACCCATCTGAGGATTGGGGTGAGGCATGTCTTTGTCAAGGAGTTAGTGCAGCTCCTCTGTGATGCAGGACCCTGACCATGGTAGGTTAGGTTTGACTGCATGATGGGGAATGGTGTCAGAATTAATACCATCCCTGTGCATCTAATGTTTCCACTGTACTCTTTCTAGATGTTCCAGCCCCACTTCAATATCTGTTATTACAGAGAAGCTCACTGAATAATTTTTTTTTTTTTTAACATCTCAGACAGTATAAAGGTGTACACTAATTAAGGCCTAATAAAACAAATGTAATTGCAACTACAACTCTTAGCAGGCTGTTGACTACTTGCAGCTATTTTTCTGGTTAAGAATTACCTTTGCATGGATCATAAACTTCGCCTTGGAGTTAGTTTTCACATAAACAATTTGGAACTCTTTGCAAGGGAGAGAGGTAACTGACAGACCTGTGCTAGAGATTTCATTACTGAGTGGCTTTTTGGTCTGCAAGATTTCACCTCCAGAATATTCCAACATCCTACCAAGGAGATGAGTAGGTAAGCAAAGGGAGCAAATTTGTCACTAGCAAGTGAATCATATTACAGGTAGAAGAAACATTTTGTCACTCTGTAGCAACTCTTTTGGCTACAATAACTTGAGGAGAAAGGACGACTGCTCTTAATACCCTCCAAGTTGATTTGGACCTTTTGTATGACCCTTTTATTAAAAAGAAATAAATCTGAATAACAACAACAGTGTCTGTCAGAGAAATTACGGTCTTCAGCTCAACTTTTCATAAGCTTACTCATATAGAGTCTCTAAGAGTTTTACTGGCACGCAATTAAAATGAAATACTAATTAAAGTATCAAAAAAAAAAAAAAAGACTGCTCAGTTTGAATATATTTCACAATACATTTATTCAGTGAAAAAAAAGCATTCTTCTAGCCAGAAAAGTAAATTTTCTGAGCTCCAAATGGACATTTTATCCTCTTCTGGTCTGATCTCGTGGTGGCACCATGACTTTCACAGACAGCTTTGTTAATCAGCAGAGTACTCTAGAAGAGAGCTTGTTCAGCTGAAAGTAAAGTTACTATTTTCTCTTTAAGTAGCCGTGTTTTAAGTTCCCAAGAGACCCCTTTGGATCTAACATTCCTATAGCATCATTTACTAGATCATTCCTGCAGCAACGTTCATGCAGTATCAGTATTTACAGCGTGCAAGAAGCTAGGGCAGGATTAATGAGTTCAGATAGTATCACAGTTAGTTCAGACTACAACTTGTGTGAACTATATTAGAGGGATTTTTAAACTTTATATATATATATATATATTGGTGGTGGAGTCACCGTCCCTGGAGGTGTTCAAGACGGGTTTGGACATGGCACTTGGTGCCATGGTCTAGTCTTGAGGTCTGTGGTAACGACTTGGACTTGATGGTCTTTGAGGTCTTTTCCAACCCTGGTGATACTGTGATACATATATATATATATATATATATGTATATATAAAATAGTGGTTATATTTTTATATATTTTATATATAAATTGTATATTTTATAGATTTATATATTAAAATATGTTTTATAGATTTATATATAGCAATAAAACCCCCATGGTTTTTATACAGGTCATTGTTTTTCCACCTTATTGTTTTTGCACCTCATTCTTTTTTACCCCTCAATATTCCTGTCCCTTTGCTGTCACTTTTCTCACATCTTGACTGAAATTTCTTGTACTGTTATGGCAGATTAAGAGAAATTTTAATTAAATTATTAAATATTCCAAGTGCTACTGATATTTTAAATACAAAATGTTCAGGAATATATCTTTCCACTTATTGCTAACTTTAGCTTTTTTTTTTTTTTTAAAATCTGTTAGATTTTTATTTTTCTGTGATTTACTAATGAATGCTGTCATTTATTCTGGTCTTCTGCTACACCAGCATTGACATTAAGCAATTCTAAGAGGAACTTTCCAGCTTAAAGTGAGGGGAATAAAATGTTCTTAGCTGAGAAGGTCAAGATCAAATGCTTACATATGCTCAGATAAAACAAAGGTTTATGTTTTTCTGCTAGTCAAAAGTCCAGCAGTTCTGTAACTATCACAGAGGATTGTTGCCAATTGTCTACAGAGCAAAAGTAATTTCAGATATTTTGGAAGCCTTCAGTGACATCTGTGTCATAGAACACAATAATGGTTTAAGGTATACAGATAGGTTTATGTTTAAAAGTAAGGAAAAAAGAGAAGCAAGTAGCAGTTTGGGCATGTGTTCATAGTTAAACTAGACTTATGCTTAATTAACACCTAGATTTCCATGGATGAAGTTGTATCAGCTCTTCAGGAGCTTATGTTTCATCTTCTATTACTTGTTCTTTATTTTCCCTAAGGAAATATTCTATTTTTATCCTCAAAAAAAACCCAAACCAAAACAAACAAAAAAAAACCAACCCCAAAAAAACTTCATATCTCGCTTCAACTGCTTACACATCAAACAGTATTTTTGTTGTCTTGTCAATATTGTTTGGTTTATTTCTACCAATAAGTATGGACTAAAAGGCATAAACTTTGTCTTGAAGTATTATGCAGACAGTCTCTGTATTTATTTTGCAGGGTCGTGGTTTGTTGGTTTGGTTGTTTTGGGGTTTTTTTGCTGGCTAGCCTTTTTTTTTTTTTTTTTTTTTTTTTTTTTTTTTTTTTTTTTTTTGGCCTTTTTCTCTTCTGCAAGACTGGAATAAAGAATGAACAATTTAGTTTACAATCTAATTTTGAGGGAAATGAGAAGTGATGTAATGTCATGGGGAAAAAAAGAAAAAGAAAAAAATCCTGAAATAAACCAGAACTATTTCACAGCACACACAAAATAACTCCTTCTCTGTTGCTCGTAAACAACACTAATGTCCTTTGCCTATTATTCACTTATTTGCAGATAAGTGACATGATGCCTGTGCTTAAAGCCAAGCATGGCACTCCCCCAGCTGCACGGGCACCTGTTGCTCCTTTGCCCTTAATTCCTATGCTATGCAGCCTTACAAAAGGGATCCTGATGCTTTTGTCTGCCTCGCATCAGCCAAACGCTGCCGCAAGTTGGGAGAGGAGTTTGCGGGGTAGAATCATCAAAGAGCGTCCAATTCACACTGGAAGTGAGGGCGCAGTTGTCAAAAGCGAAAGGGTTAGAGCTGGCTCACGTCCCCTGCCCTGTGATCTTTCCCTGCAGCGCAGCGAGTGCCTTTCCAGGCAGCAGGGTAGAAAGGGCAGCAGGCGTTCAAGTCTGCTCAAAGGAGAATGCAAATACTGCCAGCCAGCGAAAACTTTGCTGAAGCTGACACTTCTCCAGGCAGATTGCTCGGCCCTGTCAAAAGTCAGCTGAAGACCAAACAACAAAACTCTATAACGAGATCTCCGTGCACCACATCGAGTAAGACAGGAATCTGTGATACTGTGGTGCAGTCGCAGTGTTAGAGCAAACGGCTGCAGAGAGCAGAGATGCAAGCCCTTGGGAACACAGCTGCCAGGGTCTGCAGCACACCACTGCAACTGCAGAGAGCACAGACAACAACAAAATTTAAAAAAAAAAAAAAAAAAAAAAAAAAAAAAAAGAAAAAAGAAAAAAGGCAAAACGTGAGGTTTTATACACTGAGGTTGTAGATGTATACTGAGTAATTTTGCTGTAGTTAGGAAGCTTTTCAAGGTGTCAAACCTTGGCAATCATAACCCTCAGTAACGGGAAAGGGAAGGGATCACTGTGGTGCTTTTGAAGCAGGGCTTTGCCTTTGAAACTCCTCTAAATCGTAGAATCATTGAATGTCAGGGGCTGGAAGGGCCCTCGAAAACTCTTCCAGTCCAACCCCCCCTGCCAGAGCAGGATCACCTAGAACAGGTCAAACAGGAATGCATCCAGAAGGTTCTTGAATATCTCCAGAGAAGGTGAATCCACAACCCGCCCTGGGCAGTCTGTTCCAGTGCTTTGTCAGCCTCACAGTGAAAAAAATTCTTCCTCAGCCTCACATGGAACCTCCTATGCCCCAACATCCACCCATTGCCCCTTGTCCTGTCACTGGGCATCACTCAACAGAGCCTGACTCCAGCCTCCTGGAGTCATATTTATAAATGTATTTGTGTTAGCTCTCTTCATTTTTATTTTCTTTGGTAAAAGGCACACTTGCTTTGTTCCCTGGACTATTATTTCAGTGTTCTTTTCAAAACCAGTAGCAATACTTTTATCTACTTCATTAAGTTAATCATTTCAGCCTCAAAAATGATAAACACTCTAGAGTTCCCCAACTCAACTTGTGGAAAGAATTTCTAAGGTTCTTTCATTAAATTAATCATTTCAGCCTCAAAATGATAAACACTCTACAGTTCTCCAACTCAGCTTGTGGAAAGAATTTCTAAGGTTCTTTCTTTTCTCCCAATGGTTATTTTAGCAATGCTTTCAGAATAAGGATACTTTCCTAGATAGAAGAAAACACATAACTGAATTAGCTTTGGATGCAGAACACATTTTCTGTCCACTGGAAATTGTGGCACTGCCATCCAAGATATCCAAAGATTATAGGTACTGTGTTTTGTGGTGAAGGTTTTTGGGTTTTTTGGTTGTTTTGTTTTGGGTTTGTTTGTTTTTTTGTTTTGGGGTTTTTTTTTGTATGGGTCTGTTCTGTTTAATAAAACACAAAAAGCAGGGAGCTACACAGCAGATGAGTTGTACACATGTCAGTCTTCTGGTAGTTTGGGTTCAGGGTTTTTTGTTGTAGGTGTTTGTTTGTCGGCTTTTTTATTGTTATTTAACCTCTTCAAAAATTTTATATTGACAAAATTTTCTTCATGGAAACCAGAACATTTGGCCATTTTTTTGGGGGTATGTCCTGACTTGACCATGTAACTGCCTGTTAAGAAGTACAGGTAACGAGAGACTCACCTTAACATTGCGATATTTATTTTTGGAGAGTGTAGTCTTATGAGTTATCTTGTTAGAAAGAAAATTCCTGTCAGCAAGACTTCTGCTTAAAAATAGTAATAAAACACCCCCTTGTGTCTCAAACAAATTGATTTTTTCTGATGAGAATCTTGAAGGAAGCTGTGATTATTTTTCAATCCATCGTGCAGTCACTACATGAGAATAAACCATTTGGTGCTATGAGGTTAGTTTATTTTATGGTTCTTTTTTTTTCATGGCCCTTCACTTTGCTCATTCCCCACCAAAGAACACTCAGTCAATCAGAATTTATTAGCTAGTGCTGACCTATGTGGAGCTGGTGAGAAACTGTGGTCTCCTATATTGGCCATTTAGCAAATTTTTCTATGCAGCTGACCAGATATACTCTTATGTTGGAGAATCTGCAACTACTTTAGTGTTCCACTCGCTATAAGGGCTTAAGAACAAGTTTTGGACTTCCTCTCTTGCATGAAGGTCCTGTTTAATTTATTAGAGAAGATGGACTTGTTTTTCATTAGAGCTGTAGTATTTTATATAAAAGCCAAGGAAGGATGTTCATTTATAAGGCAACTTTTCCCAGAATTTAAATTGGTGGTAACAGATAATGGACAGTTAAAATGTGGTATTAGTCACCACTTAACACCATGAGCTATGGCTGAAGTAGGTGAGCACCTCTGAGTGCCCTGTTAAATGATCATTGGAGTAGATGGTGAAAGAAGCACATATTATGATTGGTCTTTATAGATATAAAGATATGTCTACACTTTGCATTCACTTTAAAATAACAAGCCAGCCCTGCTAGTGGATGGTTAACAAATAATTTGATTTCACTCCGTCATTTACAAATGAAAAGCAGGAAAAACCTGAGAATTATTTGGGGAACTGCATGATCCTTCTATTTCCCTTGAATCCTATTGAGTGATTTAAGATGATTTAAAATCTGTGTCCACTTTTAGACTAAGCTTAGTTTTGTCCTTAGAAATGCCTAAGAACATGTAAGCAGTACTCCCAATGAGATTAAATAAATAAGCTATATAAATCTATATATTTACATTTATTATATATATATATAATATATAATATAGTATATTTATATATAAATAAATATAGTAGATGTGTTTAAGTTCTTGTGAGTAAAGATCTGTAACTCAAACCACTATTAAACATTGTCACTAATGGAAATGTTCTGTTTATGAGTCTGATAAAGACTATTCTTGGCTTTTCCACCCATCAGAGGGTACCAGAAACACTTACCAGATAATGCAGAATTTAGCTTTCTGGATATTTTGTTCAACAAACCCTTAAAAGATGATTAGGTATACCAAAATCTCCATGGTTGGCTGTGTTCCTCCAGCCTCTTTAGTTAATCAACTAATATTAAGAGTGGAGACTGAGACAGCGCAAGGCAGCAATGTCTTGCACTTATTTGCAATGATTATTGTCCAAATCAACAGTGTGAAAGTCATTATGCTTTGGCAAATTTGGTACTAGAACTGCCTGGCCAACCCAGTGAAAGCACAGAACCACAGAATCATTGAATCATAGAATCAGTCAGGGATGGAAGGACCACAAGGATCATCGAGTTCCAACCCCCCTGCCATGGGCAGGGACACCTCACACTAGATGAGGCTGTCTAGAGCCTCATCCAGCCTGGCCTTAAACACCTCCAGGGATGAGGCTTCCACTACCTCCCTGAGCAACCCCTTCCAGGCTCTCACCACCCTCATGGTGAAGAACTTCTTCCTAACATCCAGGCTGAATCTACCTATTTCCAGCTTTGTTCCATTCCCCCCAGTCCTATCACTACCTGACAGCCTTAAAAGTCCCTCCCCAGCTTTCCTGTAGCCCCCTTAAGATACTGAAAGGTCACAATAAGGTCACCTCGGAGCCTTCTCCTCTCCAGACTGAACAGCCCCAACTCCCTCAGTCTCTCTTCATAGTAGAGGTGCTCCAGCCCTCTGAGCATTCTCAGATCTCAGATAGATGATGTCAGATTGCAGATGGGTGAACAAGTCCCTAAAGCCCACGCCGTATAATTCCCTCCACTTGTCTAAGAAGCAGAACTTACTGACTTGATACAAATATCCCTGAAATACAGCACCATTTACTGAGATGCCCTGATTTTTATAAATAAATTCTCTAATCTGCTCTTTATCTGGTATATAATTTATTAAATACCTTGTTAGGCCACTCTGGAGTGCAGTGTAGCAGTCTGGAGCTCAAGTGCAGTCTAAAAACTGCCCTTTATGCTGCCAAGGTGCTGCTGGCTGGATGGTTGCATGCAGAGAGTGGTGATCAAGGGCACAATGTCCACCTGGAGACCAGTGCCAAGTGGCATCCCAGAGGGGTCAGTGCTGGTACCAGTGCTGTTTAACATCTTTGTCAGTGCCATGGACAGAGGAATCAGTGCACCCTCAGCAAGTTTGCAGGTGGCACCAAGCTGTGTGGCACAGCTGACTTGCTAGAGGGCAGGGATCCATCCAGAGGGACCAGGACAGGCTGGAGAGGTGTGCCCAGGACAACCTCATGAAATTCAACAAGGCCAAGTGTAAGGTCCTGCACCTGGGTAGGCACAATCCCAAGCACATCTCCAGGCTCAGTGGAGAATGGCTGAGAGTAGCCCTGAGGAACAGGTCCTGGGGGTCTGGGGTGATGAAAAGCTCAATTATGAGCCTGCAGTGTGAGTGCAGCCCAGACAGCAACTGAGTGCTGGGCTGCAGCAAGAGCAATGTGGCCAACAGGGCAAGGGAGGGGATTCTGCCTTGTTCTGCTCCCCTGAGACCTCATCTGGAGTCCTGTGTGCAGTTTTGGAGCCCCCAGCACAAGAAGAACATGGAACTGTCGGAGCCAGTCCAGAGGAGGCTAGATATTTATAAAGCTACTGTACTTTGAATATATAAGAGTTTGTGGGGAAAAGTAATATTGAGATAATATGGGAGCCTAACTCCAAAGTCCAGTGGGGTTCTAGAAGCACTATCCATGGAAATTTTTAAGGCCAAGCTGGATGGGCTCTGAGCAATCTGGTTTAGAGAGAGGTGCCCCTGCCTACAGTATGGGGCTTGTTGTAACTGGATGATCTTTGGTCCCTTCCAACCCTGATGATTCAGTGACACCAAATGATTTTACACTCATAAGAAGATACTGGATAGAGGGGAAAGAACATATATTGTTCTACTCTCCCTCAGATGCCAGTTAACCTTAAAAATTGGTGAAGGCTCATCTGAAAAGTAACTTTGGAAAAGAAAGGGAACAAAAAAAAATACTCAGAATTTTTTTTTTAAAAAGTTGCTTCATTTTTGATTCCTGTATACAGTGCAATTGCTGAAATGTTTAAAATGCCCCGAAATAACTATAAAAGAATGTGTCAAGAGTTCTTCTGGCAATGGCTCAGAAATGTGAACCCATTGTCATCTTGACATCCACCTCTGATAAGCATGTATGCACATTAAATCAAAAATCGGTGTGAAAGTCTGCCATGTGACAGGATGGTCTTTGCCAAGTGGGCTGACCTGTAATGAAAAAGTCAATCCTCTTCCCCCTCACTTTTTTTTTCTAACTGAAAAAAAAAAATATATAGATAGATATAGATATATATAGCAGCCATAATATGAGTAAAAGGCTCAATAAAATCTGTCAGAATTGATTTCTGGTGCCACATAATATCTGGCAATCTCAGGCTTTATTTTGCCAACTGTTTAATCTCCAGTGCAAGTAAAAGTGTTCCATATGCATAACTTCCCATTTCAGTGATGATCCTGTTTAAAGATTTGTTCCAGCAGCATTTATTTAATGACCTTTATGGAAAAAAAAAATAAAAAAATTAAACCCCTCATTCTTCTGTGGGTTATATTTAAACCAGGGAATAATAAACTAAAGTGCACAATGGGAGGAAAAGAAATCTCCATTCTCTATTGCTTTTCTTCCAAAATATAATTACTTCTTAGGTAGCATTAATGAGGAAGCCTGGGAATATAGGCATTCCAGGCCTAGAAACAATAATAAAGCAATGGTCATTATTTACATGCTTAGAATGTCAAATGGCATGGGTTGGGTTGGGTTCTTTTTTTCCACATAATACTTGTGAAGAAATCTGACACACACACACTGCGCTATCCACAGCTATGGCTCCCTGATTCTATTGATTTAAATACCCTTTTGCTTCTCCCTCCTCGATAGGAAGTATGAGGTCATTGCTACAGCTCAAACACGTCTTGCTAGAGCACTATTCGAACCAGATATACACCATACTTTATATCATAGTTTGAATTATTTATCTGTCATGGGAAATAAGAGGAAAGGAAGGAGTTAGCTGGGTGCTTGAAATGAATGTGGCAAAAGCATTAACGTGTGGGTCCAGCTGCACAAAATCAGATGTCGAGTCCTGGTGCAAAGAGTCAGAGGCAGCAGTGGCGATAGGGCTCTTGGCAATACCAGGAGAGCAAAGAGGCTCATAAATCCAGAGCAAGGCTATCATATCCTATAAACTAGAGCTAGGAGAAGCACAGGACTCATTTCCAACGGGCCAGGGAGGTTGGTTGTCTGAAATGCACATTTAAAGCTGACGTGTGCGTGCAAGCCTGCCATTCAAAAACTTCCATGCAGAGTGCTGAGGAAAAGGTTAACCAAGAGTGCTGAGCAGCTTAAGGAAATGCATAGAGTGGCTGATTGATTTGATTCACATGTCTCAGTGACAGAATTCTTTCCTGGAGATCCATAATGTTTGCAATCTTAATTATCTGGCCTTGTGTTTGCGTGTCTGTATGTGTGTATTAAAAAAATGGCCAATAAAGTGTCAGCCAAGAAACACACTCTTCATTCCTTTCAGGTTTATTTTAAACCTATTGCACTTAGGCTCCAGTTAAATCAATTTTTCATGAATATCTACCCTAGTAGATTACACCTCGAGCCAGTTCAGATCTCCAGAGAATTTAAAGGGGAAAAAAACCCAAAACCAAAAAACAACAACAAAAAAAAAAGCAACAAAAAAACCCCAAGAAGCCAAAAGAAAGAGAGAGATTTATCAAGTAACAAGTAACACCTCAGGAAAAAGAAACAGGGTTTTTAATTGCTTTGTGTGCTCCATAATTGAAGGCAGGCACCTTCTTGAGGCACTCACTGCCAGGAGGAGTGTGACTCCACTTGGCCCTGCCTAATTAATCCTGTGATACAAACCTTCTGGCTTCAATTTTCACATTTCTGTCTCTTTTTAGAGGTGATAATAAAACTAAAAATTTATGTTGGTTACTGTATGACTATAACGGTGCCAGCGGAACACAAATAAAACCATATGGATGAAAGAGACCTTCTCTTCCTCTCCCTGGCTTCTCTGTTTCATGAGGTGCACAGGGACACACTTTGTGCTAACAAGAAAAGGTAGAGAAAGGTTTAGTAGCAGGAAGGAAGTGTAGGTCAACCGATTCTTATGGTAGTTTGCCCTGTTCAGATGACTCACTGAGGCATATGTCTTATTTGTTTATTGACAAGATCTCAAAATAGAAGTACACACTCTGGAAGCTCAACTGAGCTGGCTACAAATCATCAAACTGCACAACAGCTCTTAATGAAAGACAAATTGTGCAGCTTAGCCTTTAAAATTTAGTCAATGCTGTTTGTGTGGATGCCTTCAATCTTAATAGCTTACATACTGTAACTTGTGCACACACTCTACCAGTGCCTACTGAAGTAGAGCATCATTATTTTCCATAAAATGTAAATATTCCATCATCATTATTATTATTATTTATTATTATAGTTATCATTATTATTATCATTGTTATTGTTGCTGCTACTGTTCTTGTTATTGAATCACAAAATATTTTGAGTTTAAAAGGACATTTAAAGTTCATCTAACCCAATCCTCCTTCAGTGAATAGAAACATCTTCAATTACTGGATTGGTGCAATCCCAAACACAGCTCCAGGCTGGGTGGTGAATGGCTGAGAGCAGCCCTGAGGAAAAGGCCCTGGGGGTCTGGGGTGATGAAAAACTCAACAGGAGCCTGCAGTGTGTACATGCAACCCAGACAGCAACCAAGTGCTGGGCTGCAGCAAGAGCAGTGTGGCCAGCAGAGTAAAGGAGGGGATTCTACCCCTTTGCTCTGCTCTCCTCAGACCCCACCTGGAGTCCTGTGTGCAGTTCTGGAGCCCTCAGCACAAGAAGGACATGGAACTGTTGGAGTCAGTGCAAAGGCCACAAAGATGCTTAGAGGGCTGCAGCAGCGCTGCTATGAGGACAGGCTGAGAGAGTTGGGGCTCTGCAGCCTGGAGAGGAGAAGGCTTCCAGGAGACCTGATAGTAGCCTTCCAGTATCTGAAGGGGGCTACAAGAAGGCTGGGGATGGGCTATTGACAAGGTCTTGCAATGACAGGATGAAGAGGAATGGGTTTAAACAGGCAGAGGGGAGATTCAAGCTAGATGTCAGGAAGAAGTTCTTTGCAATGAGGATGGTGAGACACTGGCACAGGTTATCCAGGGAGGTTGTGGTTGCTCTTTCCCTGGAGGTGTTCAAGGCCAGGTTGGATGAGGTCTTGAGCTACCTGTTCTAGTGGGAGGTGTCCCTGCCTATGGTGGGGGGTTGGAGCTGGATGAGCTTTGAGGTCCCTTCCAACCGAAAGCATTCTATGATTCTATACATCAGGTTGCTCAAATCCCTGTCTAACCTGACCTTGAACATTTCCAGGGATGAGATATGTACCACCTATCTGAGCAACCTGTTGCTAACATGATGAGGCAAGGATTTAGTTCCTAGGCATGGAGAAATTATAGGTACATCCCAACAGACACATACATAGCAGCTATAAAATACAACAGGATTAATTCTGCTTTCAATAAAGCAGATATAGAAAGTAGATATAGATATATAGATATAGATATAGATTAGACATAGATATAGAAAGTAGATCTTACTGTGGTAAGGTGGGAGAGATTTATCTTGTCATGTGAATTAGAGGAACATTCTTCCAATACAGCTGTTGCTTTTATTTGGAAGCTACTATTAATGGTTGCACTGACAGCCACTCTCAGTTCATCCTACTCCCAGAGCCCAACTATACTGTTCTGTGCATTCAAATTCCTTCATGCAGTTGAGCACAGTAGGATGTGCCATCGATGTGATCATTATCATCAAGAGATGTACTGGAAGAAGAGGGGGGGAAAAAAAAAAAAAAGAAGAATCTCAATGTTGTGGCTATGTTATTCTCATTCCTCATCACGGAAAGAAGCTTTAGGAAGAACAAAGAGCAGTGAGAAGCCTGCCACCTTGCTTAGGACAGGACTCACTTTCCCTTTATCCAGTCCTTGCTACACCTCTGTGTGAGGGGGCCTGAGCACAGCCCTTCGAGGGGCAGCTTAGGGAGCTAGGGATGTGAAGCCTGGAGAAGAGGAGGCTCAGGAGAGAACTTACTGCTCTCTACAACTACCTGCAAGGAATTTGTAGCCAGGTGGGCTTGGTCTCTTCTCCCAGGCACCTCGGGATGGAACTAGAGGACACAGCCTCAGGCTGCACCAGGGCAAGTTCAGGCTGGATGTTAGGAATAAATTCTCCACAGCCAAGAGTGATTGGCATTGGAATGGGCTGCCTGGGGAGGTGGTGGAGTCCCCATGCCTGGAGGTGCTTAAAAGAGGCTGGATGAGGCACTTAGTGCCATGGTTTAGTTAATTAGAAGGTGTTAGGTGATAGGTTGGAGTCGATCTTGAAGGTCTTTTCCCACCTGACTGATTCTGTGACATATTATTTTATCAGATAAATTGAAGTCAGTGTGCCACCTTTCTTTGAAGGAAAGATAGTGCTGATGTATTTGTAAAGTGGCATGCATTTCTAGGGCTATTACTTTAAAACAAGTACTATATTCTAGGGTAAAACCATGTCTCACCTTTCTGATGATCTGCAAGCTATCTGCCACACAAGAGTTGGGAGGACCAGTATCACACTGGGGGTTCAAGAGAAGAAAGTGGTGGCTTCCCAGCCACTGCTGGGAAGCCCAGCAGCCCAGAAACAGCAGCAAGAGGGGTCGATTAATCTAGAATGGAAGAGAATCAGATCCTCTTGATAAACAGCCTAGTGGTACCAGCCCTGTCAGCTGGAGACTAAGTGTCTTCAGTTATGTTAGCGTCAGTGTGTGAGAGGAAAAAGCAAAAGAATGATATAGTCCATTCAGTATAGGTTTTTAGTCCTGGATTTTGAATGCATCCTGTTTGTGCTCGGTTTACACAATGCACCTGATCTATCCCTACCACCACTGGGCTCTACGTAACATCCTGTTTCAAATTAGGACTCATATCCCTTTCCAACCTGTTTAATATTCTCACAAACTCTTTCCTTTCATGCCATTTAGTAATATATCTGATCTTAGGAGGAGTGAGAAAGAGGTTATCCTAGAGTAAAAATGGAAAATAAAAGAGAGTGCCTAGCCACCAACTAACTTTTTCATGTGGGTATTTTTTTTTTTCCAAAACAAAATTTCTTGTCTATTAATCTAAGTAACTGAACTGTTTTAGAGGCTGTATGGCTTATATACACTTAAATGTCTGTTAAAAAGGTCACTGTTTCAGTAAACAGCTAAGAACTCTCTATTATATCATACTAAATAAAATCAAATGTGGATGCCACTCCAAAGAAAAACTGCACTGATATAAACTTAAAATTCAGGATACACATAGCAGCTCTGTTCAGAATGCATTACAGAAGGAATATAAATAGCCTAGGATAAAATGTAATTAATCTGGGAAATTAGAACAGAGGTTAAACTGCATTGTAATCTCATTACATTAAAAAATACGAAATCACACTGATTATCTCAGCCCCTGTTCATGTTGCTATGCAGTGACACACATGCACTAAATATGATTATAATGAAAACATTTACGGTTTTTGTTCTTCTACAGGACTCCAAGGAAGAAATGGCAGATCTGTTCTCTTTGCACTGCTCCCTTCCTGCCTCCAAATAAAATGCTTTCAAAGTTCATACAGTTCTGGGCAGGTCAAACATATGCAGATTATGAAGTGTTGCAGGGATCCACAGATGTTTTATAAATCATAGTCCCAAATTCTGACCCAGTTGCATGGCTATGGAGGATAGGAGGGAGCATAAAGGAATAAAAAACTCCTTTATTATTAATACCCAAGGGAGCTGTAAGGGGTGGGGGGATATAAAGAATAACCACAATAGGGAATCTTGCACTGCATGACCTAGTTGCACCAGCAGGTAAGAACTTGGGCACTGAAAAGGAAAACCAGGAACATTGTATCTTTGAGACACGATTTGCCTCTCCATTTACTTTAAGGCAATGCAAAACTACGCTTCCCTTTGTTCAGGGCTCAAGAGCAGTTTAAATCCTGCAGCAATTATTTCTGTGGAAAGTGTCTGATTTCCATGAGTAGTATTTCTCTCTGAAAGACTAAGTTAATAGCAGCATGTTATCCTGCTTTTGGTGGTGCCATGTCACCAACAATCAATCCCAGTGTACGAACTTCCCTCTTTTCCACGCAGTATTCAGAAGAGGTTTCACCCATTTCCTACCATGTGTTTCCCTCTTACTGCAAGCACTTTGAGTTTCAGCAAGAGGCTTGGCTTTACAAACTCCTTCCCTCAGGTTGAAATGTAGCTACCTCAAACTAAAAGGAAGAGTTGTGAGCACATTGTGTTTCAGATTATGTATAGAATTATGTTATAGAACAAGCTATGGAAGCAGTGACAAAGAAGAAAGGGGGGGAAATAGTCAAAGAAGAGAGAAAAATAAAACCCAGGTAGGTATCACTAGTGGTTACTGGCTATGTAAAGGAGGAATAGTATTCCTGAGATGCATAACGCAAACCTTTTTTTAAGAAGAGCACATAGCTAAATTTTGGTGCCTAAGAGCTGTGGTATATGCAGTTGAAAGTGGTAATAAAATGATGTTGAAAACATTCAACCAAACAAACAAAAAAAACTCCACTGATCAGTACTTTTTTTTTTCCTCAGGAAATCAGGACTCAGAACCAAATCATTTAGATGATGATAGTGAATCTTTATCTTTTTCTTTTACTTTTTTTCATGTCCTCTCTGTGTGTTCTGCCAACAGTATTTTCTTTCTCTCAGGAGTAGGGAAAGTAATCTGTATCTGTTGTGTTCTTTCCTGCATCACTGAAATATGCAGAGGCTTAATCACACAATACCAAANTTTTTTTTTTTTTTTTTTTTTTTTTTGTGGAGGTGGAGGGGAGAGCTGTGAAAGGTCTCTTTGAAGCTGTCTGTTTCCTCTAAGGAGTGTAGTGATGCTTTGGTGGATCTCACCACTAGCAGCTTCCAAAAATTTACAATTTTCATCCTTTTTAGCTCACTGTCTAACGAGACACACAATGTTTAGAAAGTCACCTTGAGATTAACTTCCAAGTTCTTGCTAATTTTACATCACACTCCACCAGCTGTATTAGTTTGTTTCATTATAATCATGAATATCATTAAGTCTTTCCACTAATGCTTTTCACTTGGTCTCCCACTAACACCAGCTTTTTAAATTTCCAGTGGATTCATTGGGATTTTACATGATTCAGTGTTTGTGGCAACAGTGCCCCACACTGTATCCTGTCTGGTGTTCAAGCAGGCTTTCTTGCATTGTGGTTATTGCAATGGTTGCTCCAACCCTGTTGGGACTTGTAAATGAACTCTAAAGCACACTATAATAATAAATAATACTGTAGTGACTATCATAAAATCACAGCATTCCTTGGGCAAAACACTAAGTCAATCAAAGCAGAAAATATCTGACCCACATCCAAACTTTAGCTGTGTTTCTGAATTTCTGGTTAGGAGACATAATATATTAATGCCCTGCAACTTGCACAGTGCTCACTTTAAAATTTATATTAAGTAGATTGTTACATTATGGTAATGTACTAAATTACCTAAAGCAAAGTAATACAATGATTAACTGACCATAAACGTTGGTTTACGGTCAGTTTATAAAGTATTACAAAGATTAACATTATGCATTTTCATAACAGAAGAAAATTGCAGGATGAAATATCTCTGGATTGACTTGGTGCTATTAAGAATAATAAAATAGTGGTATAACTCACAACAGTCTCAAGTTACAGCTTGCAAGTAAACTTTGGTTTAAATCATCTTTGAAAACAGCAGAGATATTCATCGTTCTAAAAAATGCCCAAAGCTTTCCAAGCATAGAATAATGGTTTCCAGTATATGTTTTCTAATATATAATGTATTACCTGCTCTTTTTTTTCTTTCCCCCTTCCCCTCTTCTTTATTCAATGTACTGTATCAGAATCTGATATCAGAAACCTTTTACCACTTTCTCCAAAACAAATTTGGGTACCTCTTTATCAGGTTTTGATATTTCTCCTGAAAAACTAAACACAAACAGAACTCAAAGGAAAATGCTGCTCACCTGTTGTTCCAGGGTTTCATAGAATCATAGAAT
>VWZE01013039.1:0-16769 GCA_013396675.1 Eubucco bourcierii | reverse complement strand
AAAAAAAAAAAAAGAAGAAGATAGATACCATCACAAGGTTTTAAGGGCTATTGCCTGTTTGAATTGTTCTTTAAAAGAAAAAAAGACTGGAACCAAGATTTTTACCAGATCAACATAATGGCTACTGGTTTATGCATGTCCTACCTATCAAACATGGTAATGTGTTGCCTCTCATTTTGCTGCCGTGAACATGCACGGGTGATTTCTTTCTGCAGATGTCTTGTTTCAAAACAATTTCATCACTTTTTTAGCTTAGATTAGTTTAGAAAATAGCCTTGTATCGTTACAACATACACCATTAGGCATTGAGGAGTCACCATAAAGCTGAAAGAGTGTTCTAAGCTTTCTTTCTGGCTTAGACTCCAAGAGTGTCACACTGCTGGCTCTGGAAATTACCTGGCAGGTAGTTGACACATGCATAGAGGTTCATTTTCATGGGGACATCAGAGAAGCTTCTTAGTCCCAACAAAGCTTTTTAACTACGCAGAGTGTATGCTTGTTATGGAGGGATAATTAATTGATGTGAGATGTGATTTTCAAATATTCATATTGTTTATTAATATTCATTATTCGTAACTCTTACCACTCTGACCACTAATATTGATATTTTTGCACAGTCATGGAAGCTTTACACAGGTAGTAACATAGGATCTAGAGGTAATTAGTAATAATATATAACATCTAGACAATAAGCTTTAGTTGTGTGTGGAAGTGTAGTAATCCATGGGCTTCCTAGCAGCACCAAGGCAATGGGTCATGGTAAACTTTCTTTTCTTCTGAGTTGTTTTTTTCAGGATTAGCTCAGATGTGTTTTTTTTCTAGTCAAGTACTAGTGTCCTGTCTCCTCTCCTTTCCTGAAAAAGGAAAAGAAACTTGACCAGGGTTGAGATCTATACTAACATGCTAAATATCAATGGAATTTAAGGGTAGAAAGAGACTGCAGGCAGATATGCAAAGCAACAGCATCTCTCATCTTTCCTTAGCCCCATATCCTTGGAAGTTGATTTGACCTCATGCCAACAGAGTTACAAAATAAAAACTTCATTCTTGATCCCAAGAATCGTAGAATGGTTTGAGTTGGAAAGGACCTCAAAGATCATCTAATTCCAATCCCCCACCATAAGTAGGGACACTTCCCACTAGAACATACCAAATGTTCTAGAAGTACATGCCTATATACAAGGACTATAGTTTACTTATCTCAGATAAAGGGAGGTAAGGTGAATATATATATCCAAAAATCTTTGCAAATTCAACTGACTCTAATGAATCTGGGTAAGGTTGGCATAACAAAATGCACCAACAATGTACCTTCTTGGTATAAAGAGTGAAGACACATGGGGGTAAACATGACTCCCATTACCTTCTCTCATAGCCTTTTCTCTACATAGAATCACAGAATTGTGGAATTAATGAGGTTGGAAAAGACCTTTGAGATCACCAAGTCCAACCTATCACCTAACAACTTTGAATTCATCAAGTCTAACCTATCACCTAACACCTTCTAATTAACTAAACCATGGCACTAAGTGCCTCATCTAGTCTCCTTTTAAACACCTCCAGGGATGGGGACTCCACCACCTCCCCAGGCAGCCCATTCCAATGCCAATCACTCTTGCTGTGAAGAACTTCTTCCTAACATCCAGCCTAAACCTGCCCTGGTGCAGTTTGAGGCTGTGTCTTGTTCTGTCCCTGGGTGCCTGGAAGATAAGCCCAACCCCACTTGGCTACAACCTCCCTTCAGGTAATTGTAGAGAGGAACAAGGTCTCCCCTGAGCCTCCCCTTCTCCAGACTGAAAGACCTCACACTGTAAAAAGGAACTGGACAGAGTACTCAAGGTGTACTAGTGAACTGGACACATACTGGTGTCCAGACAAGGTGAACTGGACACATACTCAAGCCTAACCAGTGCTGAGTATGAATACTTACCTACTTGGACGTTCTGTTCTTCTGCACTCAGAGTCCCTCACTGTTGAATGCTGTGGAGCTGGGCACTGTGTTGGTATGGAGGGCTGGTGTGTTCTCATGGCTCTCCAAGCAGTTTGGCATTCCATGATTTTCATACCTTTCTGACAAATGCCCATGACTTGTGACATTCTGGAGGCCTACGTGAGAGCCAGCAGACAGGGTGCGTGGAGTGAGCCTAATTGCACCAAGGGGAACAAATGCAATTAAAAGCTGTAAAGTTGAGCTGGGCACTGTTTGGGAGGTTAATAGAGAGCAGAAGCTCAGCCTGACAAAAGAACCCTCTATCCTGGCTGGCTCAAGCTGAAGGGCTGCACATGATTGCACACAGTGGAACAAATTTCATTATGAGCCTTGCGATCAACATTTTTAAAGCTTAGTGGAATGGGTCAAGTTCAGAAGGATAATTTGGTTACTGCAAAAACATATCCATGACGTTTGACACTTATTATGCTATCAGAGTGTTTCTGTCCTTTAAAATCCCATCCCTGCTATGACATAATTGTCCTGGTTCACTCAAGTGATCACTATGTTTGACCAAAGCATCTAATTAGATAGATTAATGACTGACTCTATTCTGACAGTTTCAACATTCAAAACTTGCTTTCTGGGACCTTCAGAACTAATAGAGGGGGGAGGAAGGGAAAATCTTCATTTTGGATGTACTGAAGGAATTAGTAACAATTTTGAAAGAAAAGTCTGCAATCAAACTCTCCCTGTTGGTTTTGAGATTAAAAAAGGGGAAGATGGAGCTCAAATCTGAGCTATAGACATGTGTGTGTGCATGCATATATATATAGCATGCCTTTATGGATGCTTCTTTGCTGATTTTCTTTTTCCATTGGTTTTTACTAAGATATAAAATGCTAGGCCAGGTTGAAACCTTTTGATTCAGATTCCAACCTTTCTCCAAGTTACAATTCAATCCTTAGTGCCCTGTTTACTGTTGCATATGCTATGTGAAATATAGTCAGAAACCAAAGCCACAGTATCTTATTTCTTAACAAAAGACAAGGATGGCTCCCACAGACATTGAAATTGCCTCCTGTTGTCCTGTCCTATCGATATTACTGAAGTAAAAAGCTGTTTCAATAATGGGCTCCATCCATCTATCCCTTTCCAGTAGAATTTGTGAATGACTTCATCATTCAGTCTGCAGGCTGCAAGTAAAACCTCCCTTATGGTGTAGTCTACTATAAACAACAAATTATCATAACACTGCTCCAAAAACCAGAGATTCATGCCCAGAAAACATTCTTTCATCCATTCTTTGGGGACAGAGACACTTGGATAATGTATATGCCTTGTGTGCACTTCGCTTCCTAAATGCAGCAGCTGGAATGAAACCGTCTTTGTAGATAAAGTTGATGTTTTAATTTTTTTCCCCTGAAGGACAATATATAATATAACTTTTCAATTTTCATTAACTGTGGCACAGGCTGCTATAGGCTAAGCTCTCAGCTATGAATAAGAGTAAAGCAATGAAACTCTACAGAGGAATATTTCAGCTAAATACCATCCTTGGTGTTTTGTGGCAATGCAAAGCTTGGGTGGGACTACAGTAATTATATCTCTCTCCAGCTGTTCTAATAGTAAATGCACCAGGAAGATGTCCTTTTATTCCCCTGTTCTCAGCCCCATGCCCCCAGGTAGCTAGAATGCTGGTGTATCTTAATTGAAAATGTAAAAGGATCAGAACTAATAGATTTAAGAGAAATGGGATAAGAGTTGGAAAGAAAAGCTAAAGCTGACTCTTTGGGATGGGAGAGGAATAATTCCAAACTACAGAATTCAAATAGTCTCTGGAGATGTTGCTACTTCTGTGATCTAACATAGGTAGCTCAAGTACTAGAAAACTTACTGAATACATTAGGCAAGAGAGATGAAGTCTTTTCTACCCAAAGCTTGAATATTAGTGTCTGTGTTGAGCTATTTTTTGAGTGTGTCCCTGAATGATATACCAGTTGTAGGCCTACATCACCTTCCAAAATGAACCCTGTCTTCTACCAAGGTCTTATTAGAAGCATAAACTTTTTCATTGCTGAGAAGATGACAGTAAAAAGTAGCAAACCAGACAGATTTTTATATACATTATTAGGATGTCATCTAGTAACTACTGTGCTTGCTCTCTGAAACAGTTGATTATACAATGAGGAGCTTTATCAACAAGCATAGGCTGCTTAGGAAAACAAAGAGCAAGGTTTCCATCTGGTCTCCTGAAAGCTAATGTATGTCAAACAAATTTCATAGGCTCAAATCTGTCTGTCTTTAAGCAAGTCTTCATGCCAAGAATAGTCTTCACATGGCTTGCTGAAGTAGAATTTTTCATAGGTTTTATTTGCATCCCAGTTCTCAACAAAATGTAGCTGGATCTTAGGCTCATATCAGTGTTTGTGTCTTATGGGAGCACACAGAAGCAAAGTTTGTTTAACAATTACTGTTTCTTTCTTTGATGAACTCAAAACTGAGAGAGGGGGAAGTCCTTAAAGCACAAAAGATATTTCAGAATAGATAATCAGTATGGAGAAATCATTTCTTATAATCAGAAGACTGTGTCTGGGCACTATCCCATACTGTAAACTCTCTTTACTCTTTTTTTACATGGGGAGTAAAAAGGAAATTACATAGCTCATACTCAGTCACTCTGGCCCAAATAAACATAACATGTTCAGCTCTGGAGATTTATACACAGAACCTACCTTTCCTATCATGTAAAGGACATTAATTCCTTTTTCTTTATTCCTTTGGATTTTTATGTATTTCCCTAATGCTTTGAGAGATAGAATCACACGATGCATTATGCTGGAAGAGACCTCTAAAGGTCCCTGAAGTAAGCAGGGGCATCTCCAACTAGATCAGGTTGCTCAGAGCCCCATCAAGCCTGACCTTGAATGTCTCCAGGGAACATCTCTGCTCTGACAGGGAAACTAACCTGTAAGCTTCCATCAGTGATCAAAAATTGACATAAACAATAGGCATATTTAATGCTAAAATAAACTTACCATCACATACATAAGCTTTTCCCAGGCGTCAGAGACTCCAGATACTATGTCCAACGGTGATTTACCCTGATGAAGATATAAGGCACTCTTTTCAGCCCAGTGTCGATCTAAACTGTACATACTTGCCAGTTTGCTGTACTCTCAGTTACTGTTCTTACCATCACAGTCTGCTTCCAAGCACTCAAACTCACACATCAGCTTGTCCATGAGAATGCTCAGTGCTACTCCTGCCACTCTACAGCAAAGGCAAGATGACATCACTGTAGCTTAGATCTTTTCCAAATAATCTTCTGCTCATGCCTAAAAAAACAAACAGGTCCTGTTGATCTCTTCAGCATCACAGCAGTCCAAAGGCCTTTGCTTCCTCTGGGTTATGAGTCTTCACTGGAAGGGCTGGGATATCTGCTCATGCCTGCTGAAAGGTACCCAGTTGGTTTTGATTTACTTCAAGGCTTTCAAAAAATATGGTAAAATTTGCTTGCTGATTGTTCAGCTTCTTTTGTTGAAAAGCAGACACTGCAATCGTAAATAATAGTACCTAAAACTATTAGTGGCCCTACTAACAGTTGCATAGAACACTTAGTAATAAAATAACTTTTCAAGCTAGAAGTAGTAAATCAAGATGCAAACAGATTGTCCTGTACTTCAATATAAATTGCAGATACAATACCACCTAAAATTCAGGCTGAGATTTAAGATGATTCCCAGATACTTAAATTCAAAGACATAATTTAATATGGGTTTAGCTAAAATACTAATGTTTAATTGCTCCTTACAAGAGCTCTTTCAACAGAAGACTTGATTATGCTTAAACCAGGGCAGAACAGTATTAAAATTGTGCTGCAGAGCAATATAAATTTGAGCTATCACTGATGCAGTTCCATAAAGAATGGCACCATCTTTATGGAGAGCCATTTATTTATATTTTGTGCAAACTTGATAGCTATTGAAAAAGTCTGCAAGGAAATAAGCTCTCAGCAAAAAAAAAAAAAAACAAAACAAAACAAAACAGCTGATACAATGAAAGCCTCTGAATTTGTTTAATGAATGTATTTCTTTCATAATTCGATAACAAGAAACCGAGCAACCTTAAATATCTGTTAATAGGGACAGTCCCTTGTAACAAAGCTTAAGTCCAACTTATCACCCAACACCATCTAATCAACTCAACCATGGCATGGAGTGCCACATTCAGTCTCTTTTTAAATACCTCCAGAGATGGTGACTCCACCAACTCCCCCGGCAGCCCATTCCAATGCCAAATACTCTGTTAAGAACTTCTTCCTGACATCCAGCCTAAACCTGCCCTGGTACAGCTTGACACTGTGTCCCCTCGTTCTGTCACTGGTTACCTTCAGTATACTGACACTGAGTACAATCATGAGCAAGACAGACCTTTAATGAACCAATTCATTACATGTCTTCACAATCTCTGATGACTGCTTTCTTAGTATATTTACCACTCAGTTTTACAACTGTTCTCTGGCAATTAAACCAAGGTTATTGGCTCTTGTCTAAAGAATACACAAGATGGTGTCAGAAAGACCTTCCCAAAGCTACTCACTGCTGTTTTCTATTTGTGTAGCACATTGCCACAGTGCAAAATATACACCTTATAAATAAATATTTGAAGATCTTATGAAATATCATGTCATATATTTGCAATATGCAACTGTCTCTTTTTCTCTTCTCTGTCCTTGACCTGGACTATTTTACAAAGCAATTTCACTGTAGTTTTGGTGGTGGTGGTGGGTTTTTTCCCATCTCTTTTGAAAATATTGCTACTGCCTTAAAGCTCTAAAATTTCTTTTACATCATAGCAGGTCCAAAAGAGGCCTAAGGAGGGAGCAGTTTTCTCTGACCCATTAGAACATCTTTCACAAAACAACTGAACTTAATGTCTAGGGTGCCAGCAGGAGACACCAAATGTATTTAAAGCTGTTCTCTAGTACTATCCTGTGTGCAGTCATTCTAGATTTTCTGGGTCTTGCTGATACACAGGAGAACACAAATGGTCCTTAAGAAAAATAATTAATTTAGGTGTCAATCCACTCATAGTTGCATTCCGGTTGTTAGGAATCTTAGACTTTCTGGTCATAAAATCAGGACTTTTTTTACATTATGACCTTCAGTTTCTCTTGCAATGACTGGGACAGATTATGAAACTTGAGGCTATTACATATTTATGCACTCAACAGGCTACATGTTGCCCAGAGGATCCATAATGCAGTAAGGTGATGAGATGGGCACTGCAACACATACCTTGCAAAGACCTGTGGATATAGAGGACCTGTCACTGCCTTCCTCCCATGAAAAAGACTTTTCACAGGTATGCAAGACAAGAGGAAGGGTTAAGAGAGGCCCTATTGTGAATCCACATGCCTCAGAAAAGGACAAAGCTCAAGGATCATGATAGAATACCCTTGGGAAGTCCCCCTTCAAACAGTGGATCAAACTTGGGTTTTTCCACTAGTTGATTAGCAGTTTAGAG
This sequence comes from Eubucco bourcierii, assembly GCA_013396675.1. Taxonomy (NCBI): domain Eukaryota; kingdom Metazoa; phylum Chordata; class Aves; order Piciformes; family Ramphastidae; genus Eubucco; species Eubucco bourcierii. The sequence goes on along the minus strand of VWZE01013039.1, from coordinate 9,310 downwards.
AGGACCATTCAGCTCTTCTCTTGCCTCATACCATAGTGAGCTGACAGCTCAGGAGACAAGTTCTCTTACAGACAAGAGCCTACAGTCAGTTATTTTCACCATTAGAGTGGAGAAGAAATCTGGTTTCCAAATCCTAATCCCAAACATCATGGTATTTCCTCAGGCAACCAAAATCTATTAGTGTTGTCAGTTTTCATGCCACTACAGCTATTACCCACAATACTTACTCAGAATTGATACCACCAGTAAATCATCCCATTACTAATCATTTGGAACCAAGGTAAGAACATGAAACCTTCATTAACATCCATACACTTTGCAAAAGGCACAAGTGACATAAGTAATCAGTCTCTAGTGGAATTTTGCCTAAAGAGGAGTTTTGGGCTCCAGAAAGAAGAGCTCTGCATGAGCTTTCCCAGGTATGGGAAGCTTTAAAATTGAATAGGAAATTTTGAAATTACTATTTAATTCTGTGCTGTGTAATGCTATAGTATAAAAGGTCCAGGGAGGTGAAAGCTAGAAATGGGTAGATTTAGACTGGATGTTAGGAAGAAGTTCTTCACCATGAGGGTGGTGAGAGCCTGCAACAGGTTGCCGAGGGTTAGTGGTAGAAGCCTCATCTCTGGAGGTGTTTAAGGCCAGGCTGGATGAGGCTCTAGACAGCCTGATCTAGTGTGAGGTGTCCCTGCCCACGGCAGGAGGGTTGGAAGTAGATAATCCTTGTGGTCCCTTCCAACTTTGACTGATTCTATGATTCTAAAAGAATAAAAAAACCCTAAATGGGATGGGCAATATCTCCCAACATGGGAAGCTGTTTAATAACTTCCTAATTCCTTAGAAATACTAAGAAAAGTACCAGATCAGATTATATATTTTTTTCCCTAGACAGATGTAGTTTGGAGGAATACTCTGCACAAACAGGCTGTGACTTTTGCCCTGAATTCAGCAGCAAACAAGTCCATAAAGATGAACCTGGACACACCCAGTCTGAAAACATGATCAAAGTCAGAACCAGAGAGGTAGTTTTTAATTAAGGCAATTTGAGTAAAAATAATGAAGGCGGAAGCCACATTTCTACAAAAGCCATTTGGCAGGAGGGCTAGCCCTCTGCTTTATAGTACTTCAGATGAAAAAGGAAGATGCTATTAGTTGCTTTCTTTGTTAAGTGCTTGAATTAAAACCTTGGTGCCACTCGTTTACTATTTGCCAGTAGTGCTGAGTGAGTAATTCTCTGCCTCTAATTTCTTTGACTAAATTAGCCTCTTTTGCTTCTTGTGGAATATCCAGCAGCAGATCATGATTTTCTCATTTAAATGTACTCAACAAATGTATCTGAATTTTTACCCTGTGAACTGATTGCAAATATTTGAAATTCAAGCTGCTTGCTTATTTTGGGATTGGTAAATCAGGTCACACTGTTTGACCTCTCTGAGCCAGTGTGAAAAACACTACTTAGAGTCCACACACACAGTGTGTGCCCTCAGAATCAGTCTTTCAGAAATGCTCATGTGAAACAAAATTTTATTATGTTTTTTTTACAAACCTTCCTGCTAAAAGTACATTTTAATGTCCTTTCAACAAGAAGGAAATATGAATGGGTTCTATACGGGCAAAGAGAATTAATTTCAGAGCTTGAATGTTTACTTGAGCACATTTTTTGTATTAGTCGCTCCATGCTTGTTTATAGGCAAAGAATGAATGAGGTAAAAAATGCCTTCAATTCATATGACATCCTTGCAAAAGACAGAAAAGGACTGAAGTAAGATTAAGATTTTAAAATAAATATATTTGGCATCCAAAGAGGGAGAATGTTGGAGTGTACAGCAAGTTTGGCAAAAGCAAACAACCAGAAAAATTCAATCCCTCAACTGTGCACCATTCATCAAAACCTGCACCTTAACAAGCCAGGAATAAGCTCCAGTCTAAGGTTTTGTTGTCTTTCCACAGAGCAACAGGACTCTAGTTAAGGGAGTTCCTTGTGGACCATAATTACTATGCTGTTTGCAAATGTTGATATAATTTGAAAGTGTAAACTTATTCTCACATGATGGCTCCATGGACTCAGTTAGTCCGCTGTTGAATGGTGAACAACCGAAGAGAACAAATAATGTTCTCAAATGTGGTCATTTGTTTTTACAGGGATTTAATTATTATAAGCATAAGCATTTATTTTCTCTCTAAGTATTTAGATAGTCTGGAGAAACAAACAGACTTTCAGTGAGAGCAGTGAGGGGGAAAGGAGTGATTATCTGTAGATAGTGAACGGCATCATGGAAAAGCTCATAAATGAATAAAATGAGCACAAACACATACAGGGCAGTTGTCCCAGTTCCCAGTTTCTTAGGTTTTTTCTTTCTTACAGGCCCTCTCTTGCTCTGTATCTCTCTTGACCTAGGTCAGCTTCTTCTCTTACCTTTAAATTGTATGGCATCTGAGAGACCAGCCTAAACAAGACGGTGAGTACAGGCAGGCCAGTTCTAGTTTGAGTGGTTTGCCCCATGTGTTGGGCTCTGCCCCACTGTTTCCCAGGTTCTATATTGTGTTTCATTCAGACCTCTGCCCCCATGACCCCCAAAAGGCTGTGGTACACACACTGGTGTCCTCAAAGCCAGAGGCATGGTCCTGTCCAGCAACCAGCAACTGCAGCCATCTGACTAATCCATGACTGTGTATAGTGAGCATAGTTACACCTGTCTCTTACAGCCACTCCGGTATCTGCCCTAAGCACATAAAACCTATATATATGTATTTAGCAAGGTGATAGCCATAAGGAACATTCAGTCTTTACCAAAATGCTGACCTGAAGTGGACTGCTAAGGTAAAACAGTATGTCTGCACTGAGGGTATCCACATCAGCATCTTTCAAAGAGAGTTCCAGAGGACCAAAGACTACTCAAGTAAGGAACTTCAATTCTAAATTATTTTTTAGGGACAGAAATTTTCCCCATCCCTCAGACACAAGCAATCTCTGACCTGCTGATGACATTCAGGTCCTGTCCAGCTTAATCCACCCCCACCTAGGCAGAGATCGTTGCCTGACCTTTGTCTTCAATATGTTTATTAAAATACTGAAAGTTAACTCTCAACACTACTTCCAAACTGTCCCGTGCTGAATCACAGCTCTAGAAGCATCAACACAAACATCAAACAAACCCCACCCACACCTATTGAGCAACAAAGTAATTCTCTGAGTCTGAGAATCACTGAAACAGTGATATCCCAAGAAGGGGATTGGAAGATCATGCAGGGTGATTTTTTTTTTTTTTTTTTTTTTGGAGGGGGGATGTGTGTGGAAATAGATATAAATGTGTAGGTGTATAGATGTATATAGATATAAATATATATGTGTAGATGTATAGATGTATATAGATATAAAATACATATGTGTATGTGTATAGATGTGTATAGATATAAATATATATGTGTATATGTATAGATGCGTACAGATATATGGAGATATAAATATGTGTACATGTATAGATGCGTATAGATATATGTGTGTACATGTATAGATGCATATAGATATAAAATATGTGTGTGTACATGTATAGTTGCATATAGAAATCAAATATATGTGTGTATATGTATAGATGCATATAGATATAAAATATATATGTGTGTATATGTATAGATGCATATAGATATCAAATATGTATGTGTACATGTATAGATGCATATAGATATCAAATATGTATGTGTACATGTATAGATGCATATAGATATAAAATATATATGTGTGTACATGTATAGATGCATATAGATATAAAATACATATGTGTGTACATGTATAGATGTATATAGATATAAAATATATGTGTGTATATGCATAGATATATAGAGATATGTGTGTCTATGTGTGGATGTATATAGATATAAAATATATATATGTGTGTCTATGTATAGATGTATATAGATATAAAATATGTATGTGTACATGTATAGAGGTATATAGATATAAAATATGTGTGTGTATATGTATAGATGTATATAGATATAAAATATATGTGTGTATATATGTATAGATGTATATAGATATTTTTAAGTGTATATGTATATATAGATAGATATATAGATATATATATATGTGTATATAAATGTATGTATACACATGTATACATATATGAATNTTTTTTTGTATATCAGTATCTCTGGTTTTCACATGTTTTTGCATAATGATAGGGCTAATATAACATAACAAATCCTAAACTGTTTTTACAAGGAGTGGAAAAAAAAAAAAACCGATGTGTAAAAGTATGCTCTGTCTTGCTTCCTTCTGTTCACAATGTATCTAAATACAACAAATGGTGTTCTTGCTCTTTCTGTCTGTTTCTCAATCTGTTTGGAAAGTAGCCATCATTCTGCAGCCAACCATAATATTTGACACTTCCTGACATCATGAAAGCCACCATCTGTCTATCATTGAAGCCCTGTACTTTTTAAAGACTGCTTGGCCTGATCTTTAGTGAAGCTTCACTGGGAATGCACAGATCAGTTTAGATGGAAAACTGGGGAAGTCTGACAAAAGGAATCTGTGCAAAATTATGGTTTTGTTAGATTCAGCTACAAAACAAAAGAATCAAGATCTCCTTGCAGGCAGAAAAGAAAGAATAATGAAGACAAGAGGGGAGGCGGAAGGGGAGGAGGAAGGAGAGGAGGAAGGGGAGGAGGAAGGGGAGGAAGAAGGGGAAGTTCAATTTGCTTTCAATTAGGTTCAGGTTAGTTGAGGAAAGTGTGGAGGGTGAAATTGAATTCAGGAACCAAAAAAAGTATGAAAGTATGAAGCAATTTTTCTTCCTTCACCTATCTCCTGTTCTGAAAGATGAATATAGATATGCTCCCAGTTTTTGTAGAAGCATAAAGTACAGAATATGCTATTCAATGGAAATTATCATGAGATTCAATATTTAAGGATTACAACTATTTTCAAACATCCACAAAGCAGCTTTTCTATGCTTTTGGCTTCCTATGCAAATTTTCAAGACTCTTGAAGATCATAAAGGTAGAAATCTTGGTCTATTCTATAATTATATCCTAGTATGAACACTTAATCTTTCTTGCCCAAGATATATCTTAACAGGGAAATGGATTATCTGTGATATTTTAAGGCATGTGTTGCTACTATTCTGTTTGCACAAAGCAGTGACTCAAGCTGTAACAGCTCTGCGTGGTTCACTTAGAACAGATTTGGATGCAAAGCTTTAGAAACCTGCCTTGGAAAATCATGACCTTTAAATACCCCACGCTCCATTTCCTTCATCTACAAATTAATTCAAGTGTCTCCTCATGGCTACAGAAGCAGAACACTCCTCACAGCCTTCAAGTCTGCTACACTCCTACAGGGCTACAGCTCCAACAGACACGTAAACCAATTCACAGCTGGAAAGCCAGGACCCTCATCGCCTTTGGCTACCACCTCTCCTTTCCTCCTCCTCTGTCAGCCTGCCCCCCTCCACCGGTACTGAGAATGAAGATGAAGCGTTTCCTGTGCTTTTCTCAGTGCTGGCCCTTGACAGACAATTCAGGTCAGCAGAGAGCCCCGTTCACAAGCTGTGCTGCAGGCTGAGCAGGGGCTAAGTGTCCTGCGACTAACAACCAGCACACAGGGTGACAGTGAAGAAGCAGCATTTAACAGACCAGGAAGCTGCTTGAGGTCTCCGAGTTTCTAGAAAAGAGCTGCGTCTCACTTCTCGCCACTACTACCTCTGCAAAGTATTGCTGCTAAGGATGCAATTAATGGGCATGACAGCATGAAAGGGAAATGCCTTTCTTACTGACAGTAGATGGCAATTATTTTCACTTATGTAATTATCCCAGAGCTAGCTATAATAATACCCAGAGCAAAAACTGAAGTGTGGTCCTGCATTTTGCGGTAAGAACAAGTGAGGAACCGCATGGTCTGAGTATCTGTCCAAATCCCATCTTCAGCCCTATGTCTCCTGCTTTGTCCACCCTACACCACAGTGCCTGAAGATTGTTCTTCCACCCCCTCCCAACCTTATTCCAGCTATATTTCCTGCCCTCCTGCCATATCTTCCCAAGGCTCAGCGGCAGGATTTGGTCTGCAGGCCCGTAGCTGTTAGATGATCAAGCAACAGAAAACAGGATGCATAATACTAGTTTTAGTTTTGGGTGGAAATTATAGACTTTTCAGTATTCATGAGCCAATTCATACCATGTATGCTGAGTATCCTTAAAGCCTCCCAATCTGCAGGCACAAAGCCATTTGTGTATCTGAGGCAGGCTTTGTATGAGAGCTTTTCTGTTGCTTGTTTCTAGTATATGGCCACCAGGATTCTTTGTCTCAGTCTCTCCTCTTCCTTCCCCATGACCACAATACCTGAACATCTCACAGCCTTTCATGAATTTATCCAAATAATACTCCTGTGAGGTTGGAAAGTACAGCATGTTCCCATGTCCTCTATTACACCCTGACAGAAGAGAAACAATTAACTTGCCCAGTATTGTGTCATCTCTTGGTAGCAGAGCAGGGAGGTGAATGCAGCTTTCCCAAGTCTTAGGCTAATTGTCCTATCACTAGTTCCCATTAAGTCTTCCTGTTCTTCCTCTTTATTACTTTTCCACCATCTTCAAATCTAATGGTTTAAAGAACTACCTTCTATAACTTTAATGGTCATTTCCTTCCCCCCACAGGCATTTTTATCTTTACACATTTTTTTTTTTTCTTCTGTAGGTTTTTTCTTTGGGTCTATAAAAAATGGCAGCTTCTAAAAATAGCTTCAGGTTTGCCACACAAGCACAGAGCAGTGGATGTTGAATTGGTTAATTGGAAGACTTCACTAAAAGCAAAAGTGGAGTCAGTTTCGAGCACACTAGACAGCAGAGTGATTACATGATGTAAACTAAATATCATATGGCACATAGGTACAGCCACATAGTGTGGAGCAGAGACAGCTTTATACTACCCAGGATGATACTGATGTACTGTTATATTCAGTTCTGTGGAAATTGCCTCTTCAAGTCCAAAATTGCCTCTTTGAGTCCAAAATGGCATTCAAGGAACCCCCTCAGGCACTCTTTAGAAGTAAGCCTGAGGACAAGACCATATATAGACCAGCTTCACCACCTTCTCCCTTTGGTGAGACCCTGGAATGGGTTGCCCAGGGAGGTGTTTGAGGTTGGATGAGGCTCTGGCCAGCCTGATTTCAGTAGGATGTCCCTGCCCACGGCAGGGGGGTTGGAACTAGATGATCTTTGTGGCCCCTTCCAACCCTGGCTGATTCTATGATTCTAAATCCTACGGCCAGAGAACTTTCTCCCTATGTGCTGTACTCTACACAGCAGACACGAAAAGCAGTCTGGCTTTTTACCTCTCCCTTGTGAAACACACTGAGTGGCTCAATAAATGAGGTGTAACACCATTTATCTATCACTGAAATACAAGAGAGAAAAGCAACAGACATTTGTACTGTCTTTTCACAGTAGAAAAAGGAGAGTGAGGAATAACAATCTCTAGCTGACATTGCAGAGCCATAACAAAACTGATGGTCCCTGACACTTCTTTCTCTCTTTGGGAATGTTACTGAGTCCAAATTAATAGCACTAATCCAGGCCTCTGTTTTGATACCAATTCCCCAAGACACTGAATTCAGAAGAATCTGTATCTTGCCTCATTACTGGGTATGAGAGTAGAGTGTCACCTACAGTAAAGACCAGCAAAGACCTTCATGGTTGTAAACCAGAGGTAGAGAAAAAAGAGCAATTCTGCAGTCCAACAAAGAGAGAGGTGAAGAGGACCTAGAAGCCACAAAGGTAAATAGGTCTATGTAAGAAAGCAAATAAGCACAGGACTTTTCTACTGGTTTGTTTGTTTGTTTGTTTGGGTTGGGGTGGGGTTTTTTTGTTTGTTTGGGTTTTTTTTATTTTTTGTTTTTTGTAGGAAATGAATAATCAGAGAGCTGGATTGAATGGAAAGTCAGGAGATCTGGTTTAAATCCTACAGCTACCACCTATTGCTGCACGGTCACATGTTAAATGCTCAAAATCTCTGTGCCTTGCCTTCTATTCTCTCACATGGGGATGCCGATACTTCTTTTTCTCTCTTTCTTTGGCTGTTTGGGTTCCTCACAAAACCCTTCTGGCAAAGTCTGTTCCTGTGTCAATTTAATTCTTGCATCCTCGGTAAGGTAAGTTACACACATCTGTAACATAGCCATGTGCCAGTTCCTAACTAAGCATTGCAGCTAGGATATCTTAGCTACTTCTTGAAAAGATTCATTTGAATGGCCTATGAGGTAGGTTAAAATGACAGCACAGTGACTTGGGCTGGTCCTTTTAGGTGTAAGTGTGTTGAATTTTATGTCTGTGACTACTTCCCTCATTAAGTGCTGAAAAGATCTGTAACATGGAAAGCAACATCCAGCATCATCTTCATTTATACTTCATATTTTCAGCTCTAGAAGCTTTTCCTGAAGAAACTGTAAAGTGAGGGAGAAGGAGAGCAAAGGAAGAAAGGAAGCAAGGATGACTTATTGAAAGTTAAATGACTTCATGCTAATGTCCAAGTTCCTCCTGGAGTTCATCCAGTCACAAACTATTGCTCTTCAATTCAGCCCAGCAGTTCTACTTCGCTGTGGTCAGACAGTGGATCAATTTCTATGCTTTTTGTCCATTGTCTGGTTTTCTTCCTTTCTCTACATAATTAAGTATCTGAAAGACTCTTCTATTAGCACCGTGGAGTGGACTTCAAAACAATTTACTTTATCCACAAAAGCAGAAATTGTAAGGAAATGCTATGGACAACACAGCTATCTTCACTTGTCCCTCATATTCAGTGGGATCTGGAGACACTGCCAGCCTGATGCTTCAAAGGATCAGGCCCATAAAATGCTCAGTAGTTTGTGTTTATGCCACAGAAGTTCCATCCTGAGCTAGCTAATCTACTGTATTCCCCACAGAGACATCCCAGTGTCAGCTACATTTGCTATCTCTATTCCTGTTTAGAGGTGTCAGCCTAAATTCAAGCAGCTGTCACCTACCTAGTGGGTTTGGCTCTTTTCTAGCAGTTAATTGTGCAGACACCATTGATTGGGGGTATAGGCCACTTGCACAGTCTCTGCTTTGCAGGAAAGCAAAGAGGAAGAAAGAGAGAAAAGTAAGTCCATTCATTATATATCAGCCAGCCATACCAAATATAACCTCAAAGCTATTTGTAAAATTAGCTAAGCATACATGCTTAATGTGCAGATTGCTTTCCATAGCTTGGTCATGTTACAGCTTAGATAGGCAACAGAAACTGAAATGAGGTGGAAACAGTTTCTTTTCAAACTTGTTTCTGATTCCAGTTAGCTTG
>VWZE01013038.1:9556-51190 GCA_013396675.1 Eubucco bourcierii | reverse complement strand
TCCCTCCTGCAAGGGTCCTCTTCCCCCTTCGAGAGAGTTGTCTCCTGTTTGCAGATTAAAGACACTGGAACAACCCTTACCCTGTTATCCTGTCTCTTCTGTAGCATCAAAGAAGGAAATCCTTCAACCTTAGAAATAGTCTTCAGTGTAGAAATCAAAATATTTATGAAAAAGGAAACATTTTCCATCTGGAATTCTATTGTTCAGACCCAAATGGGAGGAAGAAAAAGCAATCTGGTATGTTTTTATCAGATGTTAATCTGATATATCTTACATCTTACATCTTACATCTTACATCTTATATTTTATATCTTATAGCTTATATCTTACGTCTTATATCTTATATATTTTATATTTTATATCTTAGTTAGCTGGAAGAGACTTCAGTTAAAGCCTATTGCAAATACCTTACATAGAATCTGGCTTTTTACTGAGGTGTTTTGCTGCATATTTGTCTTAACATACCTATTCCATGAAAGGCTCAAGATACACAGTATTTAGCAGGCTAGTGTTACTGGAAGAGCTCTCTCGCACTTTTCTTTCTTGTCTTCAGAAACATGCACTTTTCATTAAATAATAAGCTTTCTTTTCTAATTGTTTTATTGCATTTTCTTTTCAGAGGCATAGAGAAAAATGTCCTTCTTCATCCAGGTCTTGAATATTGAACAGATTTCTGGGGCCCCTCTTCCCTCTGGGGCTTTATCCCATGGCACTCTGCAAAGGAGATCCCAGAGATCTGCCCTCTTGAAGTCCAGAACTGTGAGCTTGCTTTGCACCCTCTTTGATGCCTTCAGGATCTTAAACTCTATCATTTTGTGGTCAGTTAAGGCAAGGTTGCCCTTAAATTTCACATCCCTGACATCCCCTCCTTGTTGTTGAGGATGAGATCCAGCATAGCACCTTTTCCTGTGGGTTACACTACCACTTAGAGGAAATTACCATCAATGCACTCCAAGAACCTCTTAGGTTGCTAGTGCCCTGCCGTGTTGTCCTGCCAACTGATATTTGGGTGGTTGAAACCTCCAATGGGGACCAAGGCCTCCAAACATATAGCTGCTCCTATCTGTTTATAGAGGGCCTCATTTACCCAGTCTTCTTGGTCAGGTGGCCTGTAGCAGACCAACACTATGCCTCTTTCCCTTGCCTTCCTCACCCATAAGCTCTCTGCCAGCTCTTCATCTGTCCCCATGTAGAGCTCCATGGAAATGACCAAGCCTTTGATGTGAGGGCAACAGCCCTCCCCTTTCTGCCCTGCCTGTCTTTCCTGATTATCTTGGAACTGTCAATTTCTATGCTCCAGTTAGGAAAGCCACTGCACCAAGTCTCAATGGTGCCAATGACATCATAGCCTTACAGGCACACACACATCTGCAGCTCTTCTGGCTTATTCCCCATGCTCTGTGCATTAGTACAGAGGCATTTAAGTTGAGCCTTCATTGAAACAAATTTACTGACTGGGGCTCCTTTATCCTGGAGTCCCCTTATCCTGCACTTCAGGTGTTCTCTTCCCAGCCTGTGGTCTAACTCCACACCCAAGGTGCCCTTCAGTATCATAAGACTTGATGTGAGAGAGGCTGAGGATCCCTCCCCCTGGCAACCCTTGAAACAGTGAGTTCTACTGAGCCAGAAACAGTGTGAAAGAAATTCCAGAATGTGCTGTAATCCCAAACCAGACAATTGCATAACTCAGTGGAACAGATTTAAGCACACATAACCCCAAAACACACGCATACATACATATATACATGTATCCAGTCCCTTACAGTGAGGTCTCACCAAAGCAGAGTGGCAGAATTATGTCTCTCAACCTGTTGGCCATGCTTCTTTTGATGAAGTCCAGGATGCCATTTGCCTTCTGGGCTGCAAGTGTACATTGCTGGCTCACGTCTATCTTACCATTCACCAGTACCCCCAATTCTTTCCTCTGTAGGTCTGCTCTCAATTTCATCAATTCCCAACCTGCATTGGTATCGACGGTGGCCCTGGCCTGGGTGCAGCCTCACTGCTTACTTTAGTGGAGCTCCTCACACAATGCTAGAGCAAAAAATGTCTTGCTGTATTGTCTCGTTATGGTATATGACATAATTTGCTTTTTGCTAAAGTAGAAGTCCTGCACTGTGTTTTCTCATCGTAGTGTACAGCAGGACTTGCTTTGTCTAGGATTTCTGAAGGAAAAAAACTTTTCAGAATTGTAACCCAGATTGCATGAGGCTGCATGCAAAATGCAGAACACAGAAGTAGCTGTAACAGACTGAAATTCTACCTAGGAATACAAAGAACTGGAAAATTCTGGGGGGAAAAAAGTAAATAATAAAGTTGAAAATATGCTGAGATTAAGAAATGTTACATTGCTTGAAACCCACCAGGACAGAGTCAGAGAAGGTATTGTATAAAAATGGACTATTAAGGTGCTGAGGATAGACAATTCTTATTTCCTTCTGGAACAGGTCACAAGAAATAAAATAACTAAAATGAAACAAGAAAAGAAAGAAAGGTAGCATTTTCTGAGTTCTTTTCAGAGAAGCAAGTAATTATATACCACATAATTAAGAGATAACTAATAATAGGTGATATGCAATAAACACAATGAGATCAGACCTAGAAGCTGATACAATAGGTATTAAATGCTCCAGTATCCTGTATCTTAATTAAAAACCGAAACTACAAATGCCTGATATTCTGTTATGTGCATCTGCTGGGTGGAAAAACAAGGTTTGGAAGTGTAGCCGCAGGTGAAGAACTGATGGCTGAACTTCAAAGGTAAAAATTCCCCTGTTCCCCAGACACCTGGCCACACAAACTCCAAGTACAGCAGATACCTCTAACATTCTGGGGCCCTGGAAACATTGTCAAGTGCCTTCTAGCAATCTGTACTGATAGTACAGCGAATCCCTGTAAGACATTAACTGGAAATACAAACTTCAATCTACACTGGTGAGTGCAGGACAAAACCCTAAAACACTTCAGTATTTTCTCCAAATGTTTACACTGGTTTAATGACATTAACACATGTTTTGCTGATTGAGTTAACCTGATGTTTTACCAGGTGCTAAAATCTGTGTCAATCCTTACTTAAGCCACTGAAGTTTTAAGTTGTAAAATTGAAAATTATTTGAAAGTGCAGTCAGAACACATATCTCCAGCATAGCAATTTCTAATATGGAACCTTACATCACTTAGAATCATATTTAAAGTAAGACAGATTCTTAGCACTCAGGAAAACATGAGTAGGGTATAATAATGTATATCATGTCATTCTCGTATCTCTTACTCCTACTTGAAACAGGTTCTTCCAGTCCTGAAAACAACAAAAATCCTTCTGGTAAGTCTATAGGCTATTGACAAGTCTATATCCTTGCAAAGATATCCAAGCAGGTATAATGGCTATGCACTTTCAAAGTGTTCAAATGTCACAATCCAGAGATTAACACAAAACCGGCGAGTGACTTACCCCATTTAAAGGAAAGGTTTTCCATCCTAGCTCTCCGAGGGCAGTAGTCGTATCAAGTAACACAACTGAAAATGGAAAAAATAAATAGTATGATTGTGGTATTGCTTGGATCAGACAAATACAAAATAGTCAACTATTAAATCAATATCAATTGAACTAGCCATATCAACCAGGTACATCTGCTTAAAGCTATTAAAGCAATTAAAATGTTGGGCTGTAAATAGAAATAGAATCTAAACACTTATGCTTATATTTCACTATCTAATGTCTCAGAAGATGTAACTTATAGAAAAGCTAATTTTTTTTCAAAAACAATTGCTAAATCACAATGCACTACCAATCAGTAAAAGGTGCCTGAATAAACCTGGACATTTTAGCAATCCCTTGCCTGGAAATCTAGAAAGCCTGTACATGAATTTACACCTTAAATCTAATAAAATAAGGAAAATCAGTTTCAAAAGTAGGATGTATCCTTCCAGTATCTGAAGGGGGCTACAGGAAGGCTGGGGAGGGACTACTGACAAGGTCTTGCAATGACAGGACAAAGGGCAGTGGGTTTAAACTGGCAGAGAGGAGATTGAAACTGGATGTTAGGTAGAAGTCCTTCACAGTGAGGGTAGTGAGACACTGGCACAGGTTGCCCAGGGAGGTTGTGGAGCACAGAATCACCCAACATGATCTTTGATCACCTTGGGTGATTCTGTGCTCCACAACCTCCCTGGAGGTGTTCAAGGCCAGGTTGGAAGAGGCCTTGAGTGACCTGTACTAGTGGGAGATGTCCCTGCCTATGGCAGGGGGTTGGAACTAGATGACCATTGAGGTCCCTTCCAACCTTATCATTCTATGATTCTATGAAATTCAAACTAAGACAAATGTCCTCGTACATACATCTGAATTGCATTCAGAAATGAATGCTTCTCCTCTGACTGCAGAATAGTCTGCAGTTCAAAACAACTGGAAATTCATGTGCAAAGAGATGGTGGACGCTACATGTGTGATGCTTACAATGAGAAAATGTTAATAAAACATGAAAACTACACTTAGTGACCTTTTCCCCTAAGTTTTTAATGTAAACTCATGTAATACTCATTTAAAGGCCATAAAATGCCCTATTCCTCTTAAATGAGACTTCATTAAAAAATGCCATTATGGACATGCCATTAACTGCCAGAATAAGCAAAAGTGTGTGTTCAGAACTGTGATGAATGATAATGCATGAACTCTGCTGCTCTACAACACAATTCCAGAATACCAGAGCTTGAGAATAGCATTGTTTTATTATAGGATTGACAGAATCCCAGCATCTCCTACTACAGCACTGCAGAATCTCTCCATTGCCTGAAGTACCTATATTCTATAGTATCTCTTATCTTGCACACTAACCCACTTAGCCAATAGAATTCACACACACACACACACACTTGCCCCAACTGAAAATAGTCCCCTATAAAAGTACTAAAAATAGTTCCCTATTGTTGTGGGGCACTCCAAATCCCTTCTTCCCCCCAGCTCCATCTCAGAGGTTTGAATGGGGGAAGAAGGTACAAAACTGTTTTTCCCTCACCCTGGCGGGCTTGAAGGGGGAACAGCAAAAGGCCTTTTCCACATGCGTACTGACTTGTGGGAAGGCCCACCCTGGAACAGACCAGTGATTGACTGTATTTTTCGTACCAAATAGATCTATGGCAACAGATAGAAAGTCTACTGTGATGGTTTGGGAGTTACCTCTCCCCCCACACAATGAAATCCCCCAGACTAGACTCAGCCAGCTGGAAGTTAAGGACTGAAGCTGTATTTACAGCTTAGCACAAGTTACAAGCAGATATATGGAACTGTTGGAGCGGGTCCAGAGGAGGACCACGAAGGTGCTCAGAGGGCTGGAGCAGCTCTCCTATGAGGACAGGTTGAGAGCGTTGGGGCTCTGCAGCCTGGAGAAGAGAAGGCTGCCAGGAGACCTTAGAGTAGCCTTCCAGTATCTGAAGGGGGCTACAGGAAGGCTGGGGAGGGACTACTGAAAAGGTCTTGTAATGACAGGACAAGGGGCAATGGGTTTGAGCTGGCAAAGGGGAGATTTATACTGGATGTCAGGAGGAAGTTGTTTGCAGTGAGGGTGGCACAGGTTGCCCAGGGAGGTTGTGGCTGCTCCCTCCCTGGAGGTGTTCAAGGCCAGCTTGGAGAAGGCCTTGAGTGACCTGTCCTAGTGGGAGGTGTCCCTGCCTATGGCAGGGGCTTGTAACTGGATGATCCTTGAGGTCCCATCCAACATTACCATTCTATGATATACACACTATACAGTTATATACAAGTTAAAAGTAATACAGAAACACAAAAATCCCTCCAAAACAATCAGATTGCCAGGAGGCTCCTGACCCAAACCTCCCCCCACTTCCCCCTCCTTCCCTCCCTTCACCAATACCCAGATCAATCCCTGTGTATCTCAGGTGATAAATCTGCAGAGATCTGAGGTGAGATGTCAAAGAGGTATCAAGGAGGTTAGAGGAAATAAAGTGTTAGGTCAGATTAAAGTTAAGGCAGAAACCAACCACAGACTGCCAGAGTGATGGAGCAGAACAACTGAGAACAGGACAGTGTGTGAGCAGTGAGTGTCTGAGCTATATTGTGACTGGTTGCACTTCTCAGCAGAAGAATGAGTGACAGAGGCTACTGGATTTTTTTTTCTGCCTTCTCACAGCTAAGGAATTAATTTCTCTCACTAAAATATTCTAATTAGCCTCAAGCCAGCACATCTAGGAGAATGATAGAGTGAGGAAACAAGCATGTGGTCCCTGATTTTGCAGTGTTCTGTGCAGTTCTGCTCTAGTTCCTCTCTTGCACAGTTCATGCTGCTCCCCCACAAGTCTGCAAGTTCGGCAAGTCCTTAGGTCCATTCAAAAGAAAGCTGCCAGCGGCACCTGGACCTGGCTTCTCTAGGACCACCATGTCCTGATTTCTTGCTCACTACCCCGAACTGGGGAATACGTGTGGTGGAAGGCCTAAATTACACCTAAATACCCATCTTGCCCCCCCAGCGAGGTTTCAGGAATGTTTTTTGTCTGTTGGTATTGGTCAAAACACTCGGTCAAAACTCTTAAAAAACCCAAATCAACTTTGTTTACTTCTATGGTTATTTTGCCTGCTACCTGTTGGCATTGCTCGGCATCACATAGTGGGGAACCTGCCTTTTCCCCACAAACAGTGGACCTGACTCCGTCTTGTCTGTCGCGCCGAACCAGGGGACTGCAAGGGGTGCCCCACACTGGGGTACAGCTGCCCGTCTGAGCTCAGCCCAGCCCCAGTCCGTTTGATGCTGGCCAAGCCCAAGAAACAGCCCCGTGGCAACTTTGCAACACCGTGACTTGCTGGCCTGCCGCTCTAGATTGAGAGCCGAGCCCTTGGCCGAGCCTCGCAGCCAATCAGACTGCTCCAGCCCAGAAATCGGGATCTTGCTTCGCCCAGGGGCTAACCGCTCCGATAACCTCCTGAGAGCCACGGAAGGTTTGCCTGGTGTCCGTGATCTCCTTAGTCAACGTGTCCCATTGGAGCTACACAAGCAGTGAAAGTACATTGCATCACCGCCACGTGGAAGGCCACCATGTGGCAGGGACTGTATCTTTTGTCATTTAAGTTTCTATCCATACTTTCGAGTTATTAATACTGAGGCTCCAACCAGTGAGTAAATTCTCTTTCTGAAGTTCGCAAAAGTTTATGTTCAGTCTTAAGGTGGCAGTTTGTGCTGCAGGACTCTCCAGCTGTTCACATTTTCTAAATGTCTCTTAAAATCATTTAAATTAATTTTATTAAATATATACACATGCTGCAAAGAGAGTTTTACCGACCGCATATTAGAATCTGTGTGTGAATTGTAAATAAGTTGGAGAAATTATCTTTATTTAATAAAAATATTTAATATTTTTATATCAGCCTTGTTACAATTCATTTATAACCCAGATTCAACCCCTCCTTAACAGACGGCAGCAGTTTGGTTTTTCCCTGTGCTGCCAAGGCAGTGCAGTTCCATGGCCTTTGCCTCATGGAAGCTGTGTCTGAGACACTTTGGCAGGTTTATATTCACATCAGACTTTGCCGCATGGATCCGAAAGGTGGATACAGCTTGCAGTTTTAGAGGTTGCCACAGAGAAATTCAGCAGGGATCATCTCTAAGATTCCACTTCACCTCAGAGAGTAAAATCTGCTGTTGCCTAGGTTCTCTGCTCAAGCTGACTTATAAATGGAATAAAGCTGTCTTGTAGCTCAGCCTTTTCCATTTCCTGACTTTCCTGAATTATTAATCTTGCCCACAAGTATCCTTGTGAAGATTTCCTGACCAAACTGGAGCCTGTAAATAAACCTTAACTAGTTCTGCATATAGTTTGGGGGCAGGGCTTTTCAGGAAAATAAAAATAATTCTATTTTTATAATTCCTGCCTCAGCCAATTAATCCCCAACCAAATCACAGAATCACAGAAACACAATCACAGAATACCAGGGGCTGGAAGGGACCTCAAAAGATAATCTAGTCCCACCTCCCATACCAAATCACACAGGAAAACGTCTAAGAGGGTTTTGAATATCTCCAGAGAGGGAGACTCCACAATCCACATGGGCAGCTCATTCCAGGGTTCTGTCACCCTCACAGGGAAAAAAATCGTTATGTTTACATAAAAATTCCTATGCCTCATCTTCCACCCATTGCCTCTTATCCTATCACCAAGCAGAGCCTGGCTCCATCCTCCTGGCACTCACCCTGCACACATTTATAAACATTGATGAGGTCACCTCTACTCCAAACTAAAGAGCCCCAGCGCCCTCAGTGTCTCCTCTTAAGAGAGATGTTCCATTCCCTTCATCATCTTTGAGGCTCTGCACTGGACTCTCTCCAGTAGTTCTATGCCACTCTTGAACTGGGGTCCCAGAACTGGACAAAGTACTCCAGATGTGGCCTGACCAGGTTAGAGTAGAGGGGCAGGAGAACCTCTCTCGACCTACTAACCACAACCATTTTAATACACCCTAGAATGGTAATGGGCCTCCTAGCCACCAGAGCACATTGCTGGCTCTCCCATCAACCAGGACCCCCAGATCCTTTTCCCCTTTGCTGCCTTCCAAGAGGTCAGTCCCCAACCTATACTGATCCCTGGAATTGTACCTTCCCGGGTGCCAGACTCTACACTTACCCTTGAAGAATTTCATTAAATCTATTCCTGCCTACCCCTCCAACCTGGCCAGGTCTGGTTGAATGGCAGCACAGCCTTCTGGTGTGGCAGCCGCTCCACCTAGCTTGGTGTCATATGCAAACTTGCTGACAGTGCACTCTGTGCCCTCATTCAGGACACTGATATATACATTGCTCAGAGCCAGTCCCAGTACCGACCGCTGTGGGACCCCACTAGTCACAGGACTCCAACCAGACTCCATGCCATCAACCACAGAGATGGCTTCTTTCCTTCAACCAGTTCCCAATCCACCTCACTTCCTGATCACCCAGACCACACTGCCTCATTTAGCCAGAAGGATGCTGTGGCAAACAACGTCAAATGCTTTACTGAAATCAAGATAAACTGCATCCACTGCTCTGCCATCATCAGTCCACCTGGTTATGTCCTCATAAAAGGCTGTCAGGCAGGTCAAACATGACTGCCCCTTGGTAGAACCATGCTGACTGTTTCTAATGACCTCACTGTCCTTCATATGCTTAAGGACAGCGCTGAGGATAAGGTGCACGATTACCTTTCTGGGGACAGAAGTGAGGCTGACAGGTCTGTAGTTACCTGGGTCCTCCTTCTTACCCTTTTCGAAGACTGCAGTGATGTTTGCTCTCCTTCAGTCCCCAGGCACCTCTCCTGTCTGCCATGTATTACTGCAAATGGCAGAGAGTGCTCTGGCAATGCCCTGTGCCAGCTACCTCAGCACCCGCAGGTGGTGCCATCCAGACTGTGGACTTATGGATGTGCAGATTGCTCAACTGCTCCTTAACCCAGTCCTCATCAAGCAGAGAAGACTCCTTTGTCATGCTTCCCTCTGGTGCCTCAGGTGTCAGGGGCTCCTGAGGACAGCCTCCAGCAGTATAGGCAGAGACAAAGAAGGCATTTAGTAACTGCTTTCTTAATGCCCTCTGTCACCAGGGCACCCTCCTCATTCAGCAGAGGGCCTGCAGTGCCTCTAACATTAACTTTCCCGGTACTTGTATTTGCGAAGTCTGCTGGGCAGCAGCCCTTAAGAACAAAGGGGTCCAGGATGGTTGGACCTACTTTAAACAGGAGCTCTTGAAGGCACAGGAACTGGTAGTTCCCATGTGCCGAAAGGGGAGCCGGTAGGGAAGGCGACCGGTCTGGATGAGTAAGCAGCTCCTGAAGGAATTGGGGGAGAAAAAGAGGGTGTATGGCCTTTGGAAGGAGGGGAAGGGTTCTCCTGACATGTTTAAGGATGTTGTTAGATTATGTAGGAGAAAAATTAGAGAGGAAAAGGTTCAGTTAGAACTTAAGCTGGCTACCTNGAGAGCTGGCAGATGAGCTGACCAAGCCTCTCTCCATCATTTTCCAACAGTCCTGGCTCACCGGAGAGGTCTCTGACGATTGGAAATTGCCAGTGTGATCCCCATCCACAAGGAGGGTCGGATGGAGGAACCTGGGAACTCCAGGCCTGTCAACCTGACCTCAGTGCCTGGGAAAATGATGGAGCAGATTATCTTGGGGGCAATAACTGCGGACATTGAGGTACTTGAACGTGCCCAGAGAAGGGCAACGAGGCTGGTGAGAGGCCTCGAGCACAAGCCCTGTGAAGAGAGGCTGAGGGAGCTGGGATTGTTTAGCCTGGAGAAGAGGAGGCTCAGGGGAGACCTTCTTGCTGTCTACAGCTACCTGAAGGGTGGTTGTAGCCGGGAGGAGGTTGCTTTCTTCTCTCAGGCAACCAGCACCAGAACAAGAGGACACAGTCTCAAGCTGTGCCAGGAAGTTTAGGTTCGGGTTGAGGAGAAAGTTCTTACCTGAGAGAGTCATTGACTGCTGCAATGGGCTGCCCAGGGAGGTGGTGGAGTCACCGTCCCTGGAGATGTTCAAGGCAGGTTTGGACACGGCACTTGGTGCCATGGTCTAGTCTTGAGGTCTGCGTTAATGGGTTGGACTTGATGACCTTTGAGGTCTCTTCCAACTTTGTTGTTACTGTGATACTTTTTGTTATCCTTAACCTCCCTTGTAAGGTTAAGTTCCAATGAGGCCTTAGCCTTCCTAGTTCTTTCCCTACACCCTCTGCCAACAGTCCTCCCAGGTGGCAGGTCCTATGTCCATGATCTGTAGACTCTCTTCTTCCAGTTAGGTTTACTTAGCAGTTC
Source organism: Eubucco bourcierii (assembly GCA_013396675.1). Taxonomy (NCBI): domain Eukaryota; kingdom Metazoa; phylum Chordata; class Aves; order Piciformes; family Ramphastidae; genus Eubucco; species Eubucco bourcierii. The sequence goes on along the minus strand of VWZE01013038.1, from coordinate 40,412 downwards.
CTTACTCAGTCATGCAGATCTCCTGGTTCCCTTTCTCAGTTTCCCATCTGTTGGGATGCACTAATCTTGAGCTTGCAAGAAGAGGTCCTTAAATGTTAACCATCTTTCATGGACCCCTCTGCATTCTAGTACCCTGTATTTACTCACAAAATATTATCAGACAGTACCCAAAGCACGTGGAGGGGTTGCTCTCAGTGGTCTCAAAGCCGTTAGAGGTTTCGGAGTTTCAGAGGCTTCTGGGTGCTGGAGAAAGGAGGCAGACAAGACCTGTTCCTGGTTCTCTGGATGATCTGTGTACCTCCAGGACTTCTCATACTGGCAGGAGGCTTTCAGGTGCAATGCCATGTGCATCCTCAGCACAATGTCACGCTGGCTGTGCAGGCATTTAGAGTCTGTTCCTGGTAAACTCTTGGCAGGCAGTTTCCAGGCAGTTCAGAATATAAGGCAGCATGAATACAACGGCAGAGAGTAGATAACAATAGCAGAGCACACACTGTGCTCTCCTTTTATCCATACAGCTGAAGACTAATGGGCCTTTGGACACAGAATAGCCAATCAGAATGGCCTGATCATATTAGGTGAAGCCATAGGTTTGCTTTACCCAAATTTGGACAGAGCACAGCCTTGCACAAGGCAAGCCGTGTACCTTATTTACCGCAGGATGCAAACAATCTGTGTTTCCCCCAGCACAGAAGGAGGAGGAGCAGGGGAACAAATCTGGGCAGGCCACAGTCCTCAGACTCAGGGGCTCCAGGTTCTTTGTTCTTTTTCCCGTGGCTGCTTCTCCCGATTGCAAAAGGAGGGAGAGCAGAAAAACATCTCTGGACAAGCCAGGACATGTATAAGCCTATTTTGGCCTGTTTAGGCCTACCACAACAGGTTTATGCAAGATTAGTGAGATGTAGATGAGGAGCACCTGTTAAGATACTACTGGAGAAGTATATAGGAGACATAAAAATCATAAACAAAGTATCAACAAGGCTGTTTGATTGAGATAAACAGGATTATATCCAGCAAAACATATAGAATAATCCTTCCTCTCTCTCCAGCATTTGTAAACCTTTAGCAGTAGTGCTGCATTTGGCTTTCAGTGCTTTCAAAAAATAACTGGATCAGTTGCAAAGACACCACAGGAGAGCAACTGAAATGATGAGATCTCTAGAAAGGTTGTCCTCTGGAAGGTCTGAGGGCAATCATTTATTTCAGAGGTTAAATCAGAAGGACTTACCACTAACAATCTTGTAGTGTGCAAAATGTTTAAAGCAGAAGAGAATAATCTGTTCTCTACTAGTGGACAAAAAGGAAAAAAAGATTTAAAATACAGTAAAGAATTTTGTGTTAAACTTCAGGAAAATCCTGACTTCCCCTATAGTTGTAAAGAAGAGGTAGAGTTATGACTAATTGGCAAGCTGGGGAATCTCAACTTTTCAGACACCTTAAATACTGTCAGACCTGGTTTCTACATAATCTCATGCTTCTCTGGGGTAGAGAGAGGAAGCTAAATCCCCAAATCCTCTCCAGTGCTGTGATTTTTACAAAAATCTAGTCACCTGGTTAATGGTGCTTCTCTTGTCTCTTCAAACCAGTACTCCTAACACCTATGCTCTTCAAATATTCTTGAATTCTCTGAGTCCCCAAACTCATTACATTTACCATCAGTAGTCCTGAGATATACTCAGCCAATTCTTTCAGGACTCTTGGAAAAGTTATTTATGCCAGATGGGAGTACTTTATATTCTTTGTGTTAGGTGAATAAATGACCACATTTCCTCAATTCTGAACACCTTCTTTTCTGCATCATTCTAAAANCAACAACTTTTTTTTTTCAAAAAAAAAAAAAAAAAAAAAAAAAAAAAAAAAAAAAAAAAAAAAAAAGGAATTTTAAAAAATCCATGCCATTCACACAAACATTTTTATTCATAATGCAAAAGAGAATTTCCCATTATCCTGAGTGTTTTGAGACTTGGCATTTTAACCAATGCACTTAACTCCTCTTTTCCATTTTCTGCACTTCATATTTTCTAATGTGCATTCATTTCCACGTGTATCCTCTCTTTTCCATTAATTATTACCACTGTCTCTATTTCCTGCTTCTGCTTTCATATTATCTGCATTGTAGGTTGAGCAGCAGTCCAAAACTGCCTTTTTCTGCATTTAGCAACAATTTCTCAATATGAATTAAAAAAATTATTTTCCACTTCAAACTTTTTCGATTTTCACATTTGCACACTCATTTACTCACACACAATTAGAATTTCCCTCGAATGAATAAGAACTGGTCTGAACCATTTTTCATGCACAAAACCAATGTTACTGTGCTGGTTTGAGGCTAATTGGAATATTTTAATGAAAAAATTACAGGCTGTGAAAAGCAAATGGTGATGGTGTCTGCTGCACTCATAGGCTTGCTGAGATGTATGAGAACAAGGACACAAATATAGATAAGACACAGACACACAGAGAGTCTCGGTCTCTCTAGCTGTGGATTTTGTCTGCTGGCCTCTCTGCTAACCTAATTAACCACTCTGATTCTAACACCCCTTGCTCACCTTGTGTGTAAGGCAGAGGGGTGGAAAGAAGGTGGAAGGGTGGTTGGAAGTCCCTCCTGGGGACTCTGATTTCTGGGAGGGGGATTGTGTCTCTCTATCACCTTTAACTTGTACATGTCTGTAACTATTCCTGTCTATTGTGTCTATCTCTGCTTGTACATTGTGCTGAGCTGTAAATAGAGCTTCAGTCCTTAACTTCCAGCCATCACTTCTGCTTTACATACTTTACATACAGATGCTTCTGGAATAACTTACCCTATTTTATAATTTGATTAGTTATCTATTTCAGTCTTACTATATTCCCTGCTACTACCTAGATGGATATAATTTCAAATCCTGTAGCTCTGAGCTAACAAAGTTAAAACAGCTAATGGTCCTTTTGCATGAAATGTCACTGCACATCTTTTTTATTCAACCACATTTCTTAACTTTATTTTTTGAGCTAGATTTTTTTTTTTTAAATTAGATTAAAAATTATGCTCTTTGTTCCATGGTTTCATACTTTCCTGTACTTTCATAGCGCTCCTGCTATTTCATTGCAAATATAATTATTATTTCCATACCTTACATGCAAATATGCACATTTTCCTGGGTGGAAGGCTGCTTTAATCCTACTACTTCATCTCTCACCAATTAAGCCTACGCTTTCATAAAAAAAAAATCAGTTTGCATACCCTTTTTCACATTGCCTTTCTTCCATTCTCACTTGGAAAAGTCAATATGAATCCCTTTACTCTCATGTATTATTATTAGCATTGTCAACCATTGCAGATCCCTCAGTGGGAGTTATCTTAATGGATTAAGTGTTAAATAGAAAAAAAGAAAAAACTACAAATCTCTGATTAGTTCTCTTATGCTTCTTTGGTGGAAGACTATATTGGACTACAAAATGCCTACTTTTATGCAACTGTACCATGTAAATAAGCAACATAAATAAACCAAATGCTGTACTTTGTTCCTGTGACCTAAAACCATAAGACACCACACTAAGAGATCTAATCCATGTAATTATTTAAAATGAAAGAGTAATTCATACATCTACTGAGAAAGCTGATGAAGGCAGAGGCAACTGATTTCCGCTGTATCTCCAATGCCATGGTTTCATATACTTTCAAACCCCTGAAGCTAGTTAAGTGGAAGTAACTAACAGAACCTTCCGTCAACATGTTACTTTAGAAGAATGAATCATGAACATCATATATGAACATGCCCTTCACTGACATCTGCATGAAAAGAAAATGCAATTTTACATTTTTTTCAAAATAACACGGGGCGTAGCCATGGAGATGAAAAAAACCCTCACATTCATCACAGAATTGTAGAGTGGTCTAGTTTGGAAGGAACCTCAGAGCTCATCTATTCCAACCTCACCACCACAGGTAGGGACCTCTCTCAACTAGATTCAGCTGTTCAAGGCCTCATCCAGCCCAGCCTTGAATATCCCCAGGGAGAAGGCAGGCGCAACCTCCCTGGGCAACCCATTCCAGAGTCCCACCACCCTCGCACTGAAAAACTTCTTTCTAACATCCAATCTAAACCTACTCTGTCTCAGCTTAAAACCATTTCCTCTCGTTCTGTCACTAGATGGCCCCTCTCCAGCCTTCCTGTAGGATTCCTTCCAGTATTGGAAGGGAGCCATAAGGTTTCCCTAGAAGCCTTCTCTTCTGTAGACTGGACAATCTCAATTCCTCAGTTCTGTCACTAGATGGCCCCTCTCCAGCCTTCCTGTAGGATTCCTTCCAGTATTGGAAGGGAGCCATAAGGTTTCCCTAGAAGCCTTCTCTTCTGTAGACTGGACAATCTCAATTCCTCAGTCTCTCCTCATAGCAGAGGTGTTCCAGCCCTTGGATCATCTTTGCGACTCTGCTCTGGACTGCAGCAGCTGTGTCCTTCTTATGACAGGGACACCAAATCTGGATGTGGTATTTGAGGTGGGGTCTCACAAGGGCAGAGTAAAGGGGAAGAAAAATTTGTTTTGTCCTACTGGCCACACTCCTCTCCATGCAGCCCAGGACACAATTTGCCTTCTGGGCTGCATAAGTACACTGCTGGCTCATGTTGAGTTTCTCATCAGTCAACACACCCAAGTCTCTTTGTTCAGAGCTTCTCTCAATCCACTCTGCACCCAGCCTCTGTTTGTGCCTGGAATTGGCCTAACCCATATGCAGGACTTTGCACTTTGACTTGTTGAACCTTTTGCAGCCCCTCCCTCAAGTAAGTCCACTACACCACTGTTATAAATTCATTTTATAAGGCAGATATATTAAATAAAATTATTAGTTAGTAATATTAAAAAAAAGTCCCAAAAGTTATTAAAGGGTTGCCTGTTTAGTCATGAATATATTTTACGATGGATAGGTACAGTACACAGGCAATATTAAATAGAATGCTTTAATAAAAATTGAAGCCAACTATCTATAATTGGAAAGTTTCCACAGCAATATGCTGCTAGTCCAATAGGTAAAGATCTGATAGGTTCCATAGCTGCCAAACCAAGGTGGCAGGCAAACAGGGAACTTTCACAAAGAAATAGGCAACGTGTTATTTGGTAGTCCTGCAGTGGACTTGGAAACTTCTCTGGTTGCAATTATTATAATCAAAGATACAGTGTGCTTACACCGTACACCAAAGGAACCAATATGGCATGGGTCATGTGGCAGCTGTGTGCTCATTTTCAGAGAACATCTCCAGAGATAGTACAGCTTGGCTTCTTGGGACTTTAGTGATCCCTGAGGAACTCCACTTGTCACTGGTCTCTACCTGGATATTGATCACAACCCTCTGAGTTCATCTATCTAGCTAGGTCCTTGTGCTGGTTTGAGGCTAATTGGAATATTTTTGTAAAAAGAATTATATTATAGGTTGTGAAAAGCAAACAGTGGTGATGTCTGCTGCACTCATAGGCTTGCTGAGATGGATAAGAACAAGAACACAAACACAGATAACACAGAATCTCCTGGTCTCTCTGGGAGTCAGTGTGTCCTTTCTCTGCTGAGTAATCTCACTAACCACTCTGTTTCTAACCCCCCTTGCCCATCCTCCAAACTCACCTTGCACATAAGGCAGATCCTGGGGTAAGGTAGAGGGGTGGGAAGAAGATGGAAGGGTGGTTGAGAGCCCCTCCTGGGGTCTCTGATTTCTGGGAGGGGAATTGTGTTTCTGTATTCCCTTTAACTTGTTTATGTCTGTAACTATTCCTGTCTGTTGTGTCTATCTCTGCTTGTACATTATGCTAAGCTGTAAATAGAGCTTCAGTCCTTAACTTCCAGCTGGCTGAGTCTAGTCTGGGGGATTTTATAAAGAATGGGCAGGGGGGCAGAGAACTCCCAAACCATCACACTCCTTATCGATCTTCCTAAACAAATAATTTAACATGACTTTTCTAATGTGCACCTCCTAAGTCTCTATAAAAGAATTTATAGAGAATACACAACATTGCCATTCACATTTCTACAAATAGGTCTAATCCATTTTATATCTTCTACAGCACCTTAATGTATTTACCTTTTTACAACACCTTCAGTTGTAATGGCAGAGGGAAGATTTAGACTGGATGTTAAAAGGGAAGTTCTTTACAGTGAGAGTGGTGAGGCACTGGCACAGGTTGCCCAGGGAGGTTGTGGCTGCTCCCTCCCTGGAGGTGTTCCAAGGCCAGGCTGGAGGAGGCCTTGAGTGAGCTGTACTAGTGGGAGGTGTCTCTGCCTATGGCAGGGGTTGGAACTACATGATCTTTGAGGTCCCTTCCAACCTCACTATTCTATGATTCTGTGATTATGGAGGTTGTGGTAGAGCTTCAGAGAGGCCAAAAATTGATTCAGTAATCTCAGGGAGAAATGGCTAATCTGAGAATAAACGTTTGTATGAGAAGAAGGAAGGGAAAGGGGGAAGGGAAAAAGAAAATCGGAAAGAGGAGGCAACTAACACATTTTTCAAGTATTTGCTTTCATTAAGAAAACTTGTCATCACAACTATATCCCAGGGATATATATTGCCCACGAAGGTTGTGGCTGCTCCCTCCCTGGAGGTGTTCAAGGCCAGGTTGGTTGAGGCCTTGAGTGACCTGTACTAGTGGGAGGTGTCCCTGCCTATGGCAGGGGGTTGGAACTAGATGATCCTTGAGGTCCCTTCCAACCTTGCCATTCTATGATTCTATGATTCTATCCAAAACCCAAAATATACAATAAGTAACTAATTTGTCTAAATCTCTATATCACAATGTGGCAATTTATAGAACACTCAAAAAAAAAAAAACAAACCTGTGACAGCTGAAGCTGTCTTCCTTTCTCATTTCAGAGCACACGAGGGAAGCCTGTTTGAATGAAACAAAGTTTCAATTTCATTAATGACAGAATTATTCTGGAGTAAACAATATCCTCAACAGAGAGTCGTGGTAGGCCTAAATAGGCCAAGTGGTCTTGTACATGTCCTGGCTTGCCCAGGCATGCTCCCCTGCTCTCCCTTCCTCTGTGCTGAGGGTGGTGGCCACAGGAAAGCGGACAAAAGCCCCAGCTTCACCTAAAACAGGCAAACTGGGCAAACTACCATCCTGATTGGCTAATCTATGTCCAAAGGCCCATCAGTCTTGGGCTGAATGGATATAAAGGGATGAGCAGGTAGCACAAAAGTGCTCTCTGCTATTGTGCTCTGTGCTATTGTATCCCTGCGCTATTGTACCCCTGCCTGCTTACTGCCTCATTGATCCTAAATTGGATGGGACCCCAGCGAGCACAGCCAGCGTGACACCATGCTGAGAGTGCACACCGCAAGACATCTGCCTGCACCTGAGAGCCTGCTGCCAAGAGAGCCAGGACCAGGTCAGAGATCATCTGTCTCCTTCTGAAGCACCCAGGAGCCTGAGGAAACTCCAAAGCCTCTAACAGCTTTCAGCCTGGCAGCAACCCCACCGCGTGCTTTGGGTATTGTCCCAGGATATTTTTGTGAGTCAATACTTCAAGCCTCCTGTAATCACTAATTGCCTTCTGCCATAAGCAGAAAGGAGCTTCCTGCGTCCACCCAGTGGCTAAGCAGGATAATTAACTGCAAGCAGGGTGAGTGACTGCACCAACCTTCTCTGCCAGTAAAAATGTTTGCTTATGCTGGGTGCCTTTAAAGTGTTCCAGTTTTGCATGTTCTTTGTATGTATAAATTTCCAAACCCTGCATTTTTGAACCTTGTAAATAAGGTTTCTGGCAAGACTTAATGTTAATAAACAGTTTTCATAGATACTAACAATCTCTGCCTGGACATCAAAAATTAATATACTTGTTAATTTTTAATCATTTTCATTAGCCAGAGTTAGCATAAAGACTGTTGAATCCAAGAACACTTTCCAGCCAAACATTGTTTTTACTTGCATGTTGGTTTTTTTCTACTTATGAAAGGATTTAGTCAGATTATAATGAGTGTTAAAAAGAAATATTTTAGGGAGAACACCAAGCATACAATTCCAGCCCTGGTTAAAAAAGCAACTATAAAGGGAGAAAATAATTAAAATGAAATACTTATTTATTACATATATTTCATAAAGCCACACTGATTTCAGGCCTCTTTTATTACAAGATCTAGCTACCACTACACCTGAGTGGGATCTAAAACACTATGCTAGTTACTCTGATTTTCCCATCTGATAATAAATCATTCTCAGACTATGAATGTGATACTATTTCAAATCAGGTTTCTATGCCCTCTACATGAATTCATCAATTACTGTTTAATGTTGTTTCCCACCATCAATAATGAATGATCAGAATCTCAGTTTCCTTTTTTTGATTGTCCACAGTCCCTCCATTTCCAGAACCTGCTCTCAATAAGCACAAGTCAATTAAATCCATCTTAATTTAAAACAGACGAAGGGGGAATTGAAGATGTTTAATTTGTGTAAATATCAAATTTATAACAATGAATGTTATCTTTTATGTTGCTATGCAGCTTAATTTATTTAATCTAAGAGCAATAAAACGAAGTAAGTACTGACTGATCCTAATAGCCAAACAGTATCAGATTAAGGAAGAAGAAACTGGCATCTGAATTACCACTGATGTAAAGGAAAATAAAAAGAATGTTTCTATAAATATATTAATGGCAAAAGAAGGGGCAAAGAGAACTTCCACTCCTTATTGGAGAAGGAGGGGAATATTGTAACAAAAGATGAGGAAAAGGCAGAGGCACTTATCACCTTCTTTGACTCAATCTTCAATAGTGGGACAGGTTGTCTGCAGGACAAGTGGCCTCCTAAACTGGCAGATGGAGACAGAGACCAGTACAGTACTCCTGTAACCCAGGAGGAAGCAGTAAGGGACCTGCTGAGCCACTTGGATCCTCACAAGTCCATGGGACCAGCTGGGATCCATCCTAGGGTGCTGAGAGAGCTGCAGACGAGCTGCCCAAGCTGCTCTCCATCATTTATCAACAGTCTGGCTCACTGGAGAGGTCCCTGAAGACTGGAAGCTGTCAATGTGGTGCCCATCCACAAGAAAAGCCGGAAGGAGGTACCAGGAAATTCCAGACCTGTCAGCCTGACCTCAGTGCCGGGCAAAGTTATGGAACAGGTCACACAGTACCTACAGGATGGCCAAGGGATCAGACCCAGCCAGTATGGGGTTAGGAGGGGCAGGTCATGCCTGACCAACCTGATCTCCTTTTATGCTCAGGTCATCCTCCTGGTGAGTGCAGGGCAGGCTGTGAATGGCTTTTGACTTCAGCAAAGCCTTTGGCACCATCTCTCACAACAAGCTCCTGGCAAAGCTGGCAACTCCTGGCTTGGACAGATTCACTCTGCTATGGGTCAAGAACTGGCTGGAGGGCCAGGCCCAGAGAGTGGTGGTTTAACTCACTCTCAATTTCCAATAAACTTACTTTCTTCATCCATAGACACTCTTTGCCTGTCCAATTCAATGCCACGGAAAGCTACTGCAGATAGTGACTGAGTGAAACAGAAACATTCACAGCTACAATTCTGATTGCTTAGTGATGTGTTTTGCTGATTCATGAAAGGGACCTCTAGAGGATATTTTGTCCAGTCTTCCCTGCTCTACCAGGGCTCTAGAGCAGGCTGCCCACAACCGTGTCTAGACAGCTTCTGAGTATCTCCCGTTTGAGTGACTCCAAAACATTCCTGCCAGCTTGTGCCACTATTTAGTCACCCTCACAGTGTGGTGTTCTCAAAACCCAAACCCACCATAGCATAGTTTCTTAAAACATAGTAAAAAAATGTTTCATGATGCTCAGACAGCACCTCCTGTGTTTCAGTTTGTGCCCATTAGCTCTGTTCCTGTCATTCGGCGCCACTCAAAAACTGTCTGGGTCCATCTTCTTTGTATCCTGTCCTGGGTGTTTATATACACTGATAAGATCCAACTCAAGTCTTCTCTACTCTAGACTAAAAATTCTCAGTTCTTTCAGCCTTAAACCATAGCAGACATGCTCCAGGCCTTTCACAACTTTGAAGCCCTTTGCTGTCCCTGTCCCTCCTGTAGTGAAAAGCCTAAAACAGGATATAGCACTCCAGCTGTGGTCTCACCAGTGCTGAGTGTAGGGGAGAGACCAACTGTCTCCCTCAGCCTGCTGGCCACACTTGGCCTAATGAAACCCTGTGATGGTTTGGGAGTTACCTGCCATCCCCCTCTCTATGAAAATCACCCAGACTAGATTCAGCAGGCTGGAAGTTAAGGACTGAAGCTCTATTTACAGTTTAGCACAATGTACAAGCAGAGACAGACACAGTATAAAAAAAATATTTACAGAACTATACAAGTTAAAAGTAGTAAGAAACCACAATACCTCTCCCAGAAATCAGTCCCTAGGAGGGGCTCCCAACCACCCTTCCACCTTCTTCCCACTCCTCTACCTTAACCCAGGGTCTGCCTTACGTTCAAGGTGAGTTTGGAGGATGGGCAAGGGAGGTTAGAAGCAGAGTTGTGAGTTGGGTTACACAGCAGAAGCCCAGGGAAAAGACACACTGACTCTAACAGAGACTCTGTCTTATCTATGTTTGTGTCCTTGTTTTGATACATCTCAGCAAGCCTATGAGTGAAGCAGACATCACCAGTGTCTGCTTTTCACAGCCTTTAATTTTTTTTTTCACTAAAATATTCCAATTAGCCTCAAACCAGCACAATCCAGAATACCATTTGCCCTGGTATTCCCCACCCCTATACTTTAGCACCACAACGCTTTCCAGCTGAGTGGTTCTTAGCATACAGGATCACAGGATGTTAGAGGTTGGAAGGGACCTCTGGAGATCATCAAGTCCAACCCCCTCTGCCAGAGCAGGACCATATAACCTAGTGCATGCAGATCACACAGGAATGCATCCAGATGGGTTGTTACGGGTTTAAGAAAATGAGATGTCTTAACCATCAAGAAGTCCTCCAAGAACCAGGAGATGGACACCATTAAAGTGTAATCTTTGTTATTCCATTCCCATAATCCATAGAATCATAGAATGGTAAGGTTGGAAGGGACCTCAAGGATCATCCAGTTCCAACCCCCTGCCATAGGCAGGGACACCTCACACTAGAACAGGTCACCCAAGGCCTCCTCCAACCTGGCCTTGAACACCTCCAGGGAGGGAGCAGCCACAACCTCCCTGGGCAACCTGCACCAGTGTCTCACCATCCTCACTGCAAACAACTTCCTCCTAAATTATGCAACCCCTTTATAAAATGGCTACATAGTCAGTTTCTTCCCTGTGCGGACCCTTACCTCTTGGTCTGTGGGGCAGAAAGCAGCCTTCTCCTGGCCTTAAGTGGTCAGACTAAATTTTACTCCATCATTCAGTCCTGGGCAGGGAGGTATGGAGGGAGACATAGAGACCTGGGTTTGAGGCCTGGTTGTGGGGGAGGCTTTGAAAGTTTTGACCTAATGAAATTTTAAGGATGAATGTTACTTTGAGCATTTTGTATGTTTTTGCACTCTTTTATATAGTTGTGATCAGTGTTGCCATTTAAATCTCCCATTCTTTCCAATCCTGTTTGAAGTGTTTTCTTTTATTCCTTTGGGGAGGGGTGAAAGAGTATCTGTCCACTTCCTAAAACCATGGCAAATATAACTGGTGGAGAATACAGGCAGATGATTTGAAATTAATAGCTTTTGGACTGGAGAGGTACAGAATTGGGAGTTAAAACGGAACCATTCTCAATGTCAGCTGCCCTGGGGCTTTGGTTTCTTATCCTCTTGTTTTATCACTGGTTGTGGAGATGATGGTTTAAGGAAGCCAGATGGGAAAACAGAGGAGTTGGCTGGAGAGATGACAAAGCTGGAAAACCTGGAAAAGTTAGAGGAGATGGATAGGTGAACTGATAAGCTTCAGAAGCTGGATGGGAGAATTGATAAGCTTGAGACATCTGTCTCCAAACTGGAGACGGAGGATGTTACTTCTCCTGAATGGATCTGAGTCTCTGCTACCAAAACCAAAGATGCTCCTTTTGGCCAGCTCAAGCTGGGCTGAGCCAATCGTGGGAGACACTGTGGGAAATCCTGCATGACATTGGTGAGAACATGAACTGATGGCATGGTAAACCCACTTCTGATCTGCAGCCAGAATACAGAAACTGCCAGGTGGCAACTCCAGGAGTGGTGCTACCAACAAGGGCAGTTGCCAGTTTCCCAGAGTGACTCTACTAGCCCAATTCTGCTAGGTACAGCCAGTGGCAGTGGTACCAGTCTGAGTACGCCTTTGAGGAGGGGTAAAAAAGTATGTCTGCTCCCTAAAACCATGACAGGGGTCTTGAAAAATCTCCAGAGAAGGAGACTCCACAACCTCTCTGGGGAGCCTGTGCCAGTGCTCTGTGACTCTTACAGTAAAGAAGTTCCTCCTCACATTGAGGTGGAACTTCCTGTGCTGTAGTTTACATCCACTGCTCCTTGCCCTCTCACAGGGCACAACTGAGAAGAAGCTGTACCCTTCCTCTTGACACCCAGCCCTCATATATTTATAAACATAAACATTCAGGTGTATCAGCCAAGCCTCCCAGTTTGGTATCATCAGCAAACTTGCTGAGCAGACTCTGTCCCATCATCAATGTCACTGATAAAGATGTTGAACAGGACCGGACCCCGTACTAACCCCTGTGGGATTCCACTAGTCACAGGTCTCCAGCTGGACTTGGCACCATTGATCACCACTCTTCAAACTCTATTGTGTAACCAGTTCTAAATCCATCTCACTGTCCTTCTATCCCACACTTCCTTAGGGGTAAGTTTTTTTCACTGATGCATAAGATTTTGCGACCCCAGGAGGAGAACTTGGCACTTCCCTTTCTTGAACATCATGATGTTGCTGTCAACAAATTTCTCCAGCTTGTCAAGGTTCCCCTGCAGGACGAGTGGCATATCAGCTACTCCTCTGAGTGTTACATCATTAGCAAACTTCCTGAGGATGGACTCTGATGACAAGCAATCTCCTTAAACTGCAGAAGTGGGATTTAAATAAAAAACACAAAAAAGTGCAAATACCAAAGAACCTTCAGGTTTTGAGCAGTAATAACAGCACACAGTTACTATTCATACAGTTACTAACAGGTTGGAACTGGATGATCTTTAAGGCCTCTTTCAACTGAAGCCACTCTATGATTCCATGATTATTTCCCAAACCATTATTTTAAAACAAGAAAATTATTGGAATTGAAAGGCAGAGAGGCAGGGTCAACAAACCTCTTGGGATACCTCAGTCGCTTTTAGTTATAAACTGAAAAGGTTTGGATTTTTGCACAGGTGAATAGATCAGCTTGGTAGTCCTGGTGAGGGAGGTGAAAGTACTGTTCTGCATTAAAAACTGACTGGAAGGCAAAATTAAATAGGAAGAAACATCTGGATATTGTTGGCAAAAGCTACACAGCAAGATGAAACAATGCTCTGTGAGGATTAATATGGGAAAATTTTCCCTGTCTCTGTTCCACAGAGACAGGACAGAGAGGGATGACTGATAAGGAGGAGAAAAGAGCAGTTTGTGAGCAATGGACCAAGGCCATAGAAAGACTTTGATACTCAATTAGGGAGGAATTGTTCCTTATCACCCTGGTGTTTGCTCTGGTCTGCTCCCTGTTACCTACATAGGGGGCCCTTCCTATCCCTGCTGTGCCAGCTAGCCCCCTGCTGGCCCCTTTGCCATGCAGGCACTTCTCACTGGGGGCTATCTATTGCTTATACACTCTGTTATGTATCATTGGTTAAGTGCAAGGCAAAGACATGTATAAAAACTGCTGTCTGATTCTGCATACACCAAGCCACAGGGTCCATGACTTCGATGCCACAATGCTCTGTTTGGAGAGCACTGGAAATCTGTTTGACATACTTATTAAATGAAAAAGAAGACCACGATCCACAGTCTCTTCTCCCTTGAAAACACTGCAAATCAGGTACAACTGTGCTTAAATTGCAGCAGAGTAAAATAAGTATGGAGGAAGGTAGGAGAGAAAATCAGTTAATAAATTAATTTGGACACAGCTAAACACTGGAGCAATCCTGAATTTCAGATACTAAATTTAATATACCAACAACAATAAATTAGGTTCCACGCAAGACAAACTGGATTATAAAACATTCTGCCTTCCAGACTAAAGCTTCAACAGTCAGATGAGCTATATGGTAATTTGTTCATTCATCTTTACAATGAACTATATGGTAATTTGTTCATTAATCAGCACAATGTATGCACCATGATCCACCTGAAACAAGAATGGAGGTATAAATGCAGATCAGGAAAAAGACTGCCTCTAGTCAGTAAATGTTAACACTATCACAGTATCACAGTATCACAGTATCGCAAGGGTTGGAAGAGACCTCAGAGATCATCAAGTCCAACCCATCACCACAGCCCTCAAGACTAGACCATGGCACTAAGTGCCATGTCCAAACGTGCCTTGAACGCCTCCAGGGACGGTGACTCCACCACCTCCCTGGGCAGCCCATTCCAGTGACAAATTACTCTCTCAGTGAAGAACTTCCTCCTCACCTCCAGCCTAAACTTGCCTTGGCGCAGCCTGAGACTGTGTCCTCTTGTTCTGTCACTGGTTGCCTGAGAGAAGAAGGTAACCTCCTCCTGGCCACAACCACCCTTCAGGTAGTTGTAGACAGCAATAAGGTCCCCCCTGAGCCTCCTCTTCTCCAGGCTAAACAGTCCCAGCTCCCTCAGCCTCTCCTCATAGGGCTTGTGCTCCAGGCCTCTCACCAGCCTCGTTGCCCTTCTCTGGACACGTTCAAGCACCTCAATGTCCTTCCTAAATTGAGGGGCCCAGAACTGGACACAGTACTCGAGGTGTGGCCTGACCAGTGCAGAGTACAAGGGGAGAATGACCTCCCTGCTCCTGCTGGCCACACTATTCCTGATGCAGGCCAGGATGCCATTGGCCTTCTTGGCCACCTGGGCACACTGCTGGCTCATGTTCAGGCGGGTGTCAATCAGCACCCCCAGATCTCTCTCTGTTTGGCTGCTCTCCAGCCACTCCGACCCCAGCCTGTAGCTCTGCATGGGGTTGTTGTGGCCAAAGTGCAGCACCCGGCACTTGGACTTGTTGAATGCCATCCCGTTGGACTCTGCCCATCTGTCCAGGCGGTCTAGGTCCTGCTGCAGAGCCCTTCTGCCCTCCAACCCAGCAACATCAGCCCCCAGCTTGGTGTCATCTGCGAACTTGCTGATGACTGACTCAATGCCCTCGTCCAGATCATCAATGAAGATGTTACAGAGGATGGGGCCCAGCACTGATCCCTGGGGCACTCCACTAGTGACTGGCCTCCAGCTGGATGTGGCACCATTCACCACCACTCTCTGGGCTCGGCCCTCCAGCCAGTTCCTAACCCAGCGCAGAGTGTTGGCATCCAAGCCACGAGCTGACAGCTTAGCCAGCAGTTTGCTGTGGGGGACAGTGTCAAAGGCCCTGCTGAAGTCCAGGTAGACCACTATCTACATGCAGTTCTAAATGTCACCATCTAATCAAGCCTCATCTATTACTGATCTGTTGTGTTTGTTTTCACAACATCCATCTGTGGCACCACTGTCAGCTTTTATTTTTGATACACATCTCTTAAGTATAAAATCCATCTATCAAATTACAGCTATTAAAATAGAACCACAGAATGGTAAGGTTAGAAGGGACCTCAAAGGTGATCCAGTTCCAACCCCCTGCCACAGGCAGGGACACCTCCCACTGGTACAGGTCACTCAAGGCCTTGTCCAACCTGGCCTTGAACACCTCCCTGGGCAACCTGTGCCAGTGTCTCACCAATACTTCCAAAATTGCTCTACTATAATAGAAATCCACCAGTGCTAAAGTTTCAAGACATTACTTAAAATCAAAACTACTAATTATTATTAGTTGAGTTGGTAGGCTAAGCATTATTGGAAATTTTGATGTACTGTGGCAACAGCAGGTGTGCCATGAGAAAAGGACAAAATGGGAAACTAGACAGAAGTGTGACCTCCATTCTAACTGTGATGATGGTGAGACACTGGCACAGGTTGCCCAGGGAGGTTGTGGCCGCTCCCTCCCTGGAGGGGTTCAAGGCCAGGTTGGATGAGGCCTTGAGTGACCTGTGCTAGTGTGAGGTGGCAGGGGGTTGGAACTGGATGATCCTTGAGGACCCTTCCAACCTTATTGTTCTATGATTCTATGGATCACATTTACTCTCTCATCTTACAAGGTAGTTTTCTGCCTTTTCAGCATTTCCCAAACTAAAATATTCTATGTCAAACCTAATGGTTGAAGGGGACTTCTTAAAAAAAAAAAAAAAAAGTGACAGGATTTCCAAGGGCAAGAGAAGGGAATGCATGCTCTTTCAAGAGCATTAGCATTTCTGTGAAGCATTTTGATAGACATTCTGTGGTGGCCTTTGCTATAAGGTTACGTTTACCCAAGCTGAGTATGTCCATGATAGCAATTTGAATACTTAGCATTCCATCCATCTATGTATAAGTTTGACTGTGCTAAGACTGTTATCACAGAGCAACTAAGCATACAGCACAAAAAGACTGTGAGGTTGCCCAGCACAGGAAGGAGATGGAACTATTGGAGCGGGTCCAGAGGAGGGTCACAAATATGCTCAGAGGGCTGCAGCAGCTCTGCTGTGAGGATGGGCTGAGAGAGTTTGGGCTCTGCAGCCTGGAGAAGAGAAGGCTTCCAGGAGACCTTAGAGTAGCCTTCCACTATCTGAAGGGGGCTGCAGGAAGGCTGAGGAGGGACTACTGACAAGGTCTTGTAATGACAGGACAAAGGGCAGTGGTTTTGAACTGGCAGAGGGGAGATTGAAACTGGATGTTAGGAGGAAGTTCTTTACAGTGAAGGTGGTGAGACACTGGCACAGGCTGAGGGTGGTAAGACACTCGCACAGGTTGCTCAGGGAGGTTGTGGCAGCTTCCTTCCTGGAGGTGTTCAAGGCCAGGTTGGATGAGTCCTTGAGTGACCTGTGCTAGTGGGAGGTTTCCCTGCCTATGGCAGGGAGTTGGAACTGAATGATCTTTGAGGTCCCTTCCAACCTTACCATTCTATGATTCTATGATGTCCCTTTCGTTACATCTTCTGACTTCCAAGTCAAGAAGTACAGAAAGCTTTAATTTGAATCCTCTCATCTCATACACACCTCTGAGAAAAGTGGAAAGGAAAAAAAAAAATATCCAAAATCAAATGCATCAATGAGGATTGGAACCACGAAAAACAGAAATTGAAATTCTGGGCACTGAAGGCCAGAGACCATCTAGCAGAAGAATAAGGTTAAGAAAGCTAAAAATGGGAAAGGGAAAGACAAATGAAGTGATAAAAAGAACCACAGAATGGGAGGTCATGACCATTAGAGTTCTTATCCAACCAAGAGAGGACAGCCCTGGTACGTTACCTGAAAATGAGCCTATTTTACTTGAAAGTTTCAAAATTGCTTTGTTGCTTAATATAACCTACTGGGAATATGTGTGTCTTCAATATTTATGTCAGGGAAGATGGCATATCTCTTGCCTTAAATAATTCCTATCACTTAATAGAGCATTACGCTGTCAATCTTGAAAATAAACCAAAACCATCATCCTGTATTGGTATGTGAAGAGCAAGAAAACAAAAAAGAACATTTAAAACACAAAAACTGCAGTATGGAAGGAAATGTCATATTAAATATATTTTTATACTAATGAAATTAAAAAGTCCCATACCCAAAAGTCAGGAAAACTGAAGAACTGAAGTAGTCTCTGCAGCTTACAATCAGAATCAAAGAGCTGATTCCTAAGACTAAGAGAGTCAAACACTCCATAAGCAAGCAGGACATGGCTTCTGCTGCGAGGGTGATGCCCTGACCTCAGGAAGGCTTGACACCAGATACCTACCAAAGCCACTCTGTCACTCCCCTCCTCAACTGGACGTGGAGAGAAAATACAACAAACTGCTTAAAATGGCAGAGGGAAGATTTAGACTGGATGTTAAAAGGGAAGTTCTTTACAGTGAGAGTGGTGAGGCACTGGCACAGGTTGCCCAGGGAGGTTGTGGCTGCTCCCTCCCTGGAGGTGTTCCAAGGCCAGGTTGGATGAGGTCTTGAGTGACCTGTACTAGTGGGAGGCATCCCTGCCTATGGCAGGGGGTTGGAACTGGATGATCCTTGAGGTCCCTTCCAACCCTACCATTCTAAGATTCTATGATTCTATGGATTAAGATAGGATATGAGAGATCATTCACCAATTACTGTCATGGGGAAAACAGCCTTGACTTGGGGAAATTAATTTAGTTTATTACCAATCAAATGAGTAAGGTAATGATAGATAAAACTTGATCTTAAAAGCATCTTCTCCTCCTTTCTGGGCTTAACTTTACTTCCCATTTTCTCTACCTCCTCTCCCTGGTGGCAGGAGGAGATGAGGAATGGGGGTTGTGGTTGTTTTATCACATAATTTCTGCTGCTCTTTCCTCCTCAAGAGGAGGACTCCACACACTCTGCCCCTGTTTTAGCAAGGAGTCCTTCCCACAAGAGGCAGTTCTCCATGCATTTCTCCAGTGTGAGTCATTCACACAGGCCACAGTTATTCATGGGTCTCTTCCACAAGGCGTAGTTCTTCAGGAACAGACTGCTCTAGACGGAATTCCCCACAGGGCCACAAGTCCTGCCAGCAAACCCACTCCATCATCGGCTCCTCTCTTGACAGGTCCACAGAACCTGCCAGGAGTCTGTTCCAACACGAGCATGAGTGTGGTCACAGCTTCCTTAGGGCATCCACCTGCTCTGCCATGGAGTTCTCCATGGGGTGCAGGTGGACATGTGCTCCACCATTAACCTCCAGGGGCTGCAGGGGAAATTCTGCTCAGGTGCCTGGAGCACTTACTCCTCCTCTTTCACACTGCAGACCTTGGCATCTACAATTTCTTCTTTCATGTATTCTCACTCCTTTCTCCTACTGTAATTCCTCTTGCACAGCATATTTTTCCTACTATTAAATATGTTATCATAGAGGCATTACCACCACTGCTGATGGACTTGGGTTTGATTGCCTGCCATTTAACTGTCTGGCATTGGCTCTGACAGACATGGAGGAGGCCTCTAGAAGCTTCTCACAGAATCCATCCCTGTAGCTCTCCCACTATCAAAACGACACAAACAAAATGTTCCTAGGAGAGAAAAGAAAATAATGAAGAATTCTACAGAAGACTACAATGAACACCTACCTCTAAGCCCATGGAAAATTAATTCCTCTAAATATGAAATAGGTGTCACAAAGTGGTCACCCAAGCTGAAAGCTTTGGTCTTTAACTCTTTGTGCTGGTTTGAGGCTAATTTAACTATTTTAATGAGAGAAACTATATCACTGGTTGTGAAAAGAAAATAATGATGAAGTCTGTATCATGCATTGGTTTACTGAGATAAAAAGCCACAATGTAAATAATCTCTCCCACCCTGGTCTATGTCACCGGATCTATTTGCTTCCTCTTAAAACCACTCTAGTATCTTTCCACTAATCTGGGCTAACAGAAAACAACCTAAAATATTCTGGTGGTTTTTTTGTCTGCCTGGGAAAATAGTGTGCTGGTTTGAGGCTAACTGGAGTATTTTAATGGAGAAAATTACACTGTAGTCTGTGGGGGAAAAAAACCCCAATAGTGATGTCTACTCATAGGCTTGCTAAGATCTATAAGAACAAGAACACAAATATTGATAAGACACTCAGAGAATCTCGTCTCTGTCTCTCTGGCCACTTGTGTGTCTGTTGGCCTCTCTGCTAACCTAACTCACCACTCTGCTTCTAACTCCCCTGGCCGAGCCTCCAAACTCACCTTGCACATAAGCCACATAAGGTAGAGGGGTGGGGAGAATGTGGAAGGGTGGCTGGGAGCCCCTCCTGGGGACTCTGATTTCAGGGAGGGGGATTGTGTTTCTGTATTCCCTTTAACTTGTCTATGTCTGTAACTATGCCTGTCTATTGTGTCTATCTCTGCTTGAACATTGTGCTGAGCTGTAAATAGAGCTTCAGTCCTTAACTTTCAGCTGGCTGAGTCTAGTCTAGGGGATTTTATGAAGTGTGGGGTGGCAGGGAACTCCCAAACCATCACACAGAGGGAGAAAGAGAGGGGTAGCTTTCAGCCTCTTCTGGGTAGTTTCTTTGTCCAGGGGGGAGTTTGGATTTCTGTATTATTTCTAATTTGTATATAACTGTAAATACTTGTAAATATATTGTGTATCTATGATATATGCTTGTTAATTTTGCTTTGCTGTAAATAGAGCTTCATCTTAACTTGCAAGCAGTCTGAGCTGGTCTGGTAAATTTCAACAGTGTGTGGGCAGGAAAGTTCCTAACCTGTGTCACTCTCCTCCTTAGTTTAGTGGCTATAACAACACAGAAGGCTTCCTTAAAAGAAAACTATGAAGAATAACAGTTTTTAAGATATTCAGAGCTGAAAAAAATAACTCTGTATGTCCAAGAGCTATTTGAACAATTTAATTCTGAATTTTAACAATTTTTTTCCTTATACAATTCTATTTTAAACCAGCACCTGGCAACCACTGGGAAAACTGGCCTGAGGAATTTCAGAGAGATAATCACTTTTACAAAGGCTAAAATGCTAATGCATTACCTTAAACAGTGCTTTCCAATTCACTCCTTTAGTTTAAGCCAAGAAGAAACCAGCAGCCAGAGAACACAAATCACAGAAGCAAATGCACTCCAACCAATGCTGGCTAACCAAGACAAATCACTCATTATACGCATCAGTGATACTGTTTGGTCTGTGTGACTTTTCCCCTTTTGTTCTAGGTGCAGAAGCTGTTAAATGGATTGAGACAGTGGAGCTCCCAGTAAATATACCTTTTACTATATCCTCCTTCTCTGCACACCTTTACAGTGTTTTGTTACAGATGGTGCCTGGTTCCCACCTTTCTTTTTGCTCGGAATCATGGAATCATAGAATGGTAAGGTTGGAAGGGACCTCAAGGGTCATCCAGTGCCAACCCCCTGCCATAGGCAGGGACACCTCCCACTAGAACAGGTCACTCAAGGCCTCCTCCCACCTGGCCTTGAACACCTCCAAGGAGGGAGCAGACACAACCTCCCTGGGCAACCTGTGCCAGTGTCTCACAACCCTCACTGCAAACAACTTCCTCCTAACATCCAGTTTCAATCTCCCCTCCGCCATTTCAAACCCATTGCCCCTTGTCCTGGTATTGCAAGATCTTGTCAATAGTCCCTCCCCAGCCTTCCTGTAGCCCACTTCAGATCCTGGAAGGCCACTCCAAGGTCTCCTGGAAGTCTTCTCTTCTCCAGGCTGCAGAGCCCCAACTCTCTCAGCCTGTCCTCACAGCAGAGCTGCTGCAGCCCTCTCAGCATCTTGGTGGCCTCCTCTGGACCCACTCCAACACTTCCATGTCCTTCCTGTTGATTTTATTCTAAGATAAAACCCGCATCATCTTAAAAGCCTGATAGCATGAAAGAATGCAGTGTTACAGCTGCAGTTAACATACATGGGTATTAAAATGTTCACTCTGTGCTATCCAGTGGAGCTATACTGACCTACTGAGGAGCTTCTGTGCATCTAGCCCTCCTTACTCTGGTGTTGCTCTTTTTGGAGAGCCAGCCATCAAACAGTAGACATAGACATATGGTTACCAAGACTGTACATTTAAATATAGATTTGCATGTGCAATTTACTTAAGCCTCTGCTTTATTTGCATGTACAAGTCAGGAGTTATCATAGAATCACAGAATCATAGAATGGTAAGGTTGGAAGGGACCTCAAGGATCATCTAGTTCTAACCCCCTGCCATGGGCAAGGGCACCTCCCACTAATACAGGTCACTCAAGGCCTCCTCCAATCTGGCCTTGAACACCTCCAGGGAGGTTGTCAAGCACAGAATCACATTGGGTGATTCTGTGCTCGACAACATCCCTGGGCAACCTGTGCCAGTGTCTCACCACCCTCACTGTAAAGAACTTCCTCCTAAGACTGTCTGAAATTCAGTCAACTTTGCATGAATAAACCTGTCTTTCTTAATGAAGAAAAACTACCTTTTTACAAATCTACCTGAACACGAACCAAGTATTTCAATTACAATCAAGACTGTTACACCTTTATATTCTTCTATCTTCATATGGACTTGAAGAAGAATCTTGAAGTAAGAGCATGGACAACATGGGGGACAGTGGAAGAAGTGGAAAAAAGGAAACCAAATGAAAGAAGAAAAGGAAGGCTTTCTCCATGTTGCTTATGATGGGACTGTTTTGCACCAGACACTGTAAGAAGAGGCCAGCCCTGGTCATGTATCTTGCTCCACAGCAGTACCCTGGAGAGTGTGTGGGCTTCTCTGTTGCACCAGCCCCCCGTCAAGCTCCATGCTTTTCAGAAGAGTATTTCAAGCAACATTAACACTACGATTAAGGAAATGGGAAAGCTCATGAAGCTGAAGGAAGCACAGCCTGGTGGATAACAAATAAAATCAGGATTTAAATTTTTTCTCTGAATTTGTTTGTCTCCTTCTTTACATAGAGATTAAATCACAGTAACAGAGAACTTTTAAAACATGATAAAATGTTTGGCAGAGAATTCAGTATGAGGGGACTTAAGAGATAATTTAAAAATAGACTTCATAACTCCATATTTCTTACAAGATTCAACTCTCGAGTTCTTTGATTCACCCTGTTTCAAGTCTGTTTGATGTTTATACAGTTTATTGTTGTGCCATCTTTTTTTTTTAATGAAATGTTTGTAGAAGTTTGAAACAAGATTTCAGAACTGTTGTTAAATTTCTATTTTTATATTTAGAGATAAAATACATTTTAAATCCTCAGATTATTCTACAGAAAATACATTTTGAATCTAGTTATCATTTCCTCATAAATGTTTTTTGAATTTTAACAAATGGTGTGTGGAAAACACCCACGCATTGTTTGGGGGGTGTCTGTATAGTCTGTAGAAGTATCTGAAGCATCCTAAAATACCTTCATTGATTCAAATCAATACATCTCTGTTTATTACATTATCATCATTAGATGATGATAGTCAGCATCTGCTTGGGTTTTTTTACAGGATGATAAAATTTAGTACAGAGACACTAGTGACAGAGGACTCTAAGTGACAGAAATGCTAAGACAGAATTATTATGTTGTGCATGAAACATTAAATTAGTAACATTTTCCTACTGAGTAGGAGTTGTGGTTTTGATAATTGTTAGGATGGTGTTCAGATGGTTTTTAATACAATATATTAGTAAGCTTCAGATATCCAAATTAAGACATGCAGTTAGTTTAAAGCCAAGATTGGTCTCAAAGCTGTGTCCTGTAACACATTAAAAACAGTACTTTGTGTTACAAATGGAGATTGGATTAATTGAAGAGACTTTTCTTTAATATCTATTTAGAAAAGGCTTATTATTAGACATAGGGGTGATCAATAGCCTACCTGCACAAAAGGAAGTGTTGCAAGATTGATAATGAAAGCATTCTTGGAACCAGCATAAGGATTGCTGAAAAAAGCGGCAGACTGGAAGAATAAGGGTATAGCAATGTAACTGAACCATCTGAAGACAATTTCACTGTTAGATTTCACAGTCTGGAAACACTCTGGCATAATTTCAACAAAGACAGACTGATTATTACTCTGAGGACTAAGTATAAAAATGGAAACAAGTCTTTAGAAATGCCTTTAAAAGCCCTAGACCAAAAATATCTTTGAACAGGTCATACAAATGTATTTTAAGTAAGAAAACACAAACAATACTAGAAACACCCTGAAATTTACACTAATTGACTAGGTAGAAGTTCACAAAACCAAAATGATAAGGAAGTAGCAATCAACAACTAGAAAGTAACGTGAGGGAAAGCTCCGGGGAATCAACTTTCTCATAAAGTTGAGCAAGTGTGCTGGTTTGAGGCTAACTGGAATATTTTAGTAGAGAAAATTATATCATAGGCTGTGAAAAGCAAACACTTTCCTTCTAACCTCCCTGGCTGAGCCTCCAAACTCACCTTGCATGTAAGCCACATCCTGGGGTAAGGTAGAGGGGTGGGAAGAATGTGGAAGGGTGGTTGGGAGCCCCTCCTGGGGACCCTGATTTCTGGGAGGGGGATTGTGTTTCTGTAATCCCTTTAACTTGTCTATGTCTGTAACAATTCCTGTCTACTGTGTCTATATCTGCTTGTACATTGTGCTAAGCTGTAAATAGAGCTTCAGTCCTTAACTTCCAGTTAGATGAGTCTAGTCTGGGGGATTTTACAAAGCTTGGGGTGGCAGGGAACTCCCAAACCATCACAGAAAGTCCATTTGTACAGACCATAAAGAAGTCCTGCAAAAAATTTAATGTTTTTATCATTTAAGAGAAGTCTGTTTTCAGTACTAATTTGCAGCCCTTACACCTTATCATAAAGACTGTCATACTATTAACAGGTTCAAAAACAGCTTCTGAAGATGTATTGTTCACACAAATTGTTTTTTTATTCACTACTTCTACTTGGTAACATAGAATCATAGAACGATAGAACAGCAAGGTTGGAAGGGACCTCAAAGATCATCTAGTTCCAACCCCCTGCCATAGGCAGGGACACCTCCCACTAGAACAGGTCACTCAAGGCCTCCTCCAACCTTGCCTTGAACACCTCCAGGGAGGGAGCAGACACAACTCCCCTGGGCAACCTCTGCCAGTGTCTCACCACTCTCACTGCAAACAACTTCCTCTTAACATCCAGTTTCATTCTCCCCTCTGGCACTTCGAACCCAATGCCCTTGTCCTGGCATTCCCAGACCTTGTCAATAGTCCCTCCTCAGCCTTCCTGTAGCCCCTTCAGATCCTGGAAGGCTACTCTAAGGTCTCCTGGAAGCCTTCTCTTCTCCAGGCTGCAGAGCCCCAACTCTCTCAGCCTGTCCTCATAGCAGAGTTGCTCCAGCCCTCTGGAGCATGGTTCCTGGAGGTCAGGATAGATTTTGGACAAATTTATTTCTCTACTTCATTTCCATATTCCAGCCTCAATAATTCTGTGATTTTATGACTATTTACCATTCTCTCTCTGTGTAAGAGTTCAGTCTGTTCAAAGCATAACAAACAAAAGGACGGCCTATCTCTGCATCAATGTCTAATTAGAGAAATCCAGTCATCCTACTGGCAACATTCCATCTGTATACACACAGCTGGGCTAAAAGTCTATTCTAACATAGCTACACTACACTGGGACGTATAGCACAATAGAATAACATGCTTCTCCTATTACACAGGTATTATCAGTTTCTAAATGCTGCTCATCAGTTAAAGGAGATTTTAAACAAGCCAGGATTTTCATAAACAAAACCAAACAAAAAGTCAACAAATTGGATGTGAACTTTATCTTACTAACAATAAATTTTCTGAACTTCTAGATTTCTTTGAAATGAAAACTCATACAGACTTCAGACCTAAGTAATTAGATCTAAAACTATGTATTTAGAAATGCAGAGGTTTCTGTAAGAAAAAATTAATTTCCTGTATAATTTTTCTTCTCTCATTCATAAACTATTCCCCAAAGAAGAGCTATCTGGTAAAAAATTAACTGTTAAATTTGCAGGAGGATAAGAATGGTCATTTGGGACAAACCCATGGTATATTTGATCCAATACTGAAGGTCATGGTGAGAACAGACAGTAGACA
Organism: Eubucco bourcierii; assembly: GCA_013396675.1. NCBI lineage: Eukaryota > Metazoa > Chordata > Aves > Piciformes > Ramphastidae > Eubucco > Eubucco bourcierii. Next base: position 14,796 of record VWZE01013038.1, on the reverse strand, counting down.
CTTTGAAAAGGACCTCATAAACATAGGCAGATACAGGACAGTCAGCTGTTGGAGGGACTATTGACAAGGTCTTGCAATGTGAGGATAAGGGGTAATGGGTTTGAACTGGAAGAGGGGAGACTGAAACTGGATGATAGGAAGTTCTTTACAGTGAGGGTGGTGAGACACTGGCACAGGTTGCCGAGGGAGGTTGTGGCTGCTCCCTCTCTGGAGGTGTTCAAGGTCAGGTTGGAGGAGGCCTTGAGTGACCTGTGCTAGTGGGAGGTGTCCCTGCCTATGGCAGGGGTTGGAACTGGATGATCTTTGAAGTCCCTTCCAACCTTACCATTCTATGATTCTATGATCTCATTTGCACTGGTTTTAGTCTGTTTTCTAGGCACTATGCTGGTCTGTTTCCTGATGGAGACAAGATGCTGTTTGAAACTGAAAACACTGATCTTGAAATAAATCAAGAGAGATTGAAAAAACACTGCTCACTGTCAACTATTCCCTTTAGGTTTTATTTGTTTGTTTGGTGGTGGTTTTATTCCGTACCTCATTGTGATATTTAGCTTATATTTTTACTTGCCTCTTTAGTCAACAAGGACAGTTCCTCTGTGATGTTTTCACACCCTCAAATTACATCAGAACTACTGTACTGACTTGGTTTTAAACTACATCTGCTTAAACTGTACAATTTAAAAGTTTTTAATATTTCCATACCAGTCATTCTTATTTGTCCAAACCAAATTAATAAAATCTGCAAACAGCATTGATTATTGCCAAATACCACACCAGGAAAATATCGTGAAGCATGAACTGAAAATCTGTTCATCTCCTATTTATGGCATGCAAACCAAGGCTCTTGGATACCAAGTAAACTCATGCATATCTACAACTGTAGAGGTTACAAAGTCCTCATTAGTACTCAAATCTATACGGGCATACAGGTAAAAGTATTTTCTAAAGTTTTTTAATAGCATGAAACTAAAATACGATTTTGCTCATAATTTTATTTACATGTTGCAAGGAGAATGACACTTTCACTGAAATAGGTCAAAGTATTTAATTTTCTCACTTTTCCATAATGATGTAAATGCTCGCAAAAATAGGAGCTGAACATGTAAACATCAGAATCTACCAGAGAGATCTTCTAGCAGTAAAACATTAGTCTCATTTGAGAGGAGTTCAGTCTCTACAGACACTTAATCCTTGGTCTCCCTATTGGTATGGGAAAATCATGAGTGTTGTATGCAGAGTGATGAATTTCATCTATGTAAAAATAAACCTGTGAATAAAACTAAGCCAACTTCTTTGAACTGATGAATAACTCAAAGTTATTAGTGATCTGAAAAATGTTGATACCAGAATTTTATAACCTACTTTGAGCTACCCAATTGGGTAGCTCAAAACTTGCAGTAGGTATTTTTTTCTGTTTGTTGGGGTTTTTTACTTAAAAGAAAAAAAAAAGAGAGAAAAAAAGAAAGAATGAAAAGGAATATAAGTGCCTTTTAAAAATATGCATTAAAAAAAAAGATCAGTTTTGCATAGCATGACAAGATGTATCAATACCTGGAAACTGAAAAAGCCACAACTTCCCATTACAAGTTTACCAATAGACATGACACATTACACACTCCAAAAGTTCTGTAATTTACTTGAGAAAGTGCTTGGTGACACAAAATGGCAGATGTAGTCTGAAAGAAACTAGGATACAAAAATTCCTTCTGCTTTACATATATATGGACACATATGCATGCATGCTTAGCACGGGATGCTGTTTAACTGACACCCTGATGTGACCTTTATCTGAGAAGCTCATACACGTCTTGCACAAAGAAGCCCTCAGCTTAGATGCTATTATCTGTATTTTCAGGTTTAAGAGTAATTGCCCAATTCATTGTGTTCTATCAACCAAACAGCAAACCTACAATACAACCTGAAATCTTGCATAATACAACTCTTTCATAACTGGATGGCATGGACAACCAACAAAAATTTACATGAATGTGCAAGCACCCGCCCTACCCTATTAACTGAAGCAGTTATGTTTCAGAGAGCAGTAGTACATTTTTCAGTATCATCATTTGTGTCTGCTTGCTACATACTCTACGACACTATACATTGATTTGCTGGGTGAAAAGTAACAAGCTAAGACTCTTGGAACTATATAAATACACATTTCTGCTTAGGAAAACAACCAAAGATATTAATTCTAACATAGTTCTAACAATAATTTGTAAGACTGGAGTATATACATTTGCTGAATATCCCTCTTTAATAAGAATTCAAGCACAAAGAACTAAGTGGAAGAGTTATCTGTTTACAAAGTCAAATTAATACAAATTTTCTCCTCCCATCTTTTTCCATAAGCAATCAAGAAACCTGAAGAAAGCATTCCTTGGAAATGTGATACCAGTGTTGGTATGTTTGTAAATACAAAATATGATCCAAATAAATCAGATAAAGCCAAGGTAAGATACCATTATTAGTGAAAATCCAGGGGTTTTGCAACTACTGCAAACATGTTTCCATGATGCATATGCTAAAATTATCTCCCTACTACACTTTTTTTTCCTCCCAGTTCACAGCACAAGATTAAAAATAAACAAAAAAAACCCAACCTTCACAGCTAGGATTCCAAATGTTGGCAACTGGAATTATGAATGTATACATTTAAGTGTTTATACAACGGGCAACTTTAAGTGTTTATACAATGGGCAACTTCTCTGTTGTAATGATTTTCTTATATCCAGTTTCTGGATTTAGAGAAGGTGACCATCAAAACTAGACTTTTATTAATAGGGTGGAGTGTGTGCTTTGAACCACCACTATCAATTCAGTAAGTTCCTATGTGTTTTGCTCAGTTACAGTTACCACTTGACTTCTGTGGTATAATGACATACCAAAGACAAAAGGTCACTTGCTTTATTGGAAGCTTTGAAACAAGATGCAGGAAAAGCAATTATTCAGAAGTCAGGTAATCATCAGCTCTCTACACAGCCAATACCAAGACTTCATTGGGAAAAGTTCTGCCGACGTTAAAAAGACACTTCAGCCTTGACAGACTTTTCTTTGGGCTAATCTGTTTTGGTAACTATCTTCTCCATTTTTCACCTGCTTCTTAAAACACTATTCAAATACTACTAATTTAGCAGCAGGAATATAGAATGGTAAGGTTGGAAAGGCCCTCAAGGATCATCCAGTTCCAACCCCCTGCCATAGGCAGGGACACCTCCCACTAGGACAGGTCACTCAAGTCCTTGTCCAACCTGGCCTTGAACACCTCCAGGGAGNTATTATTTAATAAAATACTTTAATATTATTTAATAAAATACTTTAATAAAACATTATTTAATACTTTTATTTAAGAAAATACTTTATTTAACCAAATTTTATTTAATAAAATACTTTTATTTAAAAATACTTTTATTTAATAAAATGATTTAATAAATTTATTTCTTTTATTTAATAAAAAACCTTATTAATTAAAAAATCTTTATCTTTGAAGCATATTGTGTGTCTTGGGCTATTCTGTAACACAAAATGGACAATTTTTTTAAAACCACATTCATGTGTCTTGTTAAGACTTGCAGCAATGTAGCAGCCATTAACATGTACTAATGGGAGTGGCACCAAAGGAAAATCGTGTTGTGAGACTGAAAATCAGATTCTAAGACAAGAATAAGGGCAAAAACTAACAGAGCAGTGGGAAGACTGCACATCATGCAATTACAACATGAAGTTATTCACCATGTTTAGTGCCAAATCTAAAGGAGTAACAACTAAACCTGACATGTCCCTGCCATAACTGGCTCTGATTGCTTAGGTTATTTTTCACCATGCTATCACGTTTTCCTGTTTTCTACACAGTTTATTCTTCCTAGTGTTATTACATAGACACAATGAATACTCAAAACAGATTTTAAAGCAAAAGTGTGAAAATATGTTATTTCAGAGTACTCGTGACTAAAAACAGTTTGTTTTGTCTGCTTATTACTTTCCTCCATAGCCATTTTCAATGTCCCTTCAAACAACCGCAGGGGAAGTAATTCCTGAGCGAAGCAACATTTAGCGCTGCCCTTCAGGTTCTGCATTTTCACTCATGTCAATCTAAAATCCGGTCATACGAAAGCTATACTGTATAAAAACATTAAAAGTAGGGAAGACTTAGGAATAGATGTATCCAACATGCCCCATAACTTGAGAGCTGCACATTAAAAAAACATTTAAGGCAACATCTGACAACAAGTAGTATGATGGGACCGTTACTCATCACAGTTATGAGAGTGGTTTTTTTTCCTGTTCTGACAAAATTTGTTCCCGTCTGGAGGTGCTGTATATTTTTATTTTTCAAAACACGATTAATCCCTTCTTAATTCTGAGGCATTTTTCTTAAACGCAGACATTGCAATATAAAGAATTAAGCTACCGTCTTCGATGAGCATGCACCTGTGACACAGGCTTTAAGTGGGAGTGCTATGGGACAAACAGACGGATAAAAGGTGTTGAGATGAGGTGTTAGGGAACGTTAGGCACCTTTAAGTGGTTCTCTAATGGACGGTGAGCACTCTCAAACCCGTTCCGCACATACTCTGCGTTCGGCAGCAGCACAGGAAACCTCAAGACCACGTTTCGAGTCAGAAGATGCTAGCACAGACACCTCACCGGGAAGCGACTCTCGGCTGCCTGCGGTCCAGCAGCTCGGTCGCAAACCCCGCGGCTGTGAGCGCCTCTGGAGCACTCGCGCGCGCCCCGCTCCTCCTGGCTCCAGGGGCCTTACCGCCCGGCGGGGACAGCGCCTAGCCCCTCCCGAGACGTGGCCCGGGGCGGGGGCGGGCAGCAGAGCTCCCTGCTTCTCTCCGCACACCCACACGCTGCGGGCTCGGGGGCACAGGCAGCACGAGATGGTAGCCGAGCGGCGAACGGCCCCCGCGCTCCTTCCGTTGCCCCAGCGGCCGGGAGAGTCGCAGTACCGAGCGGGACCGTCGGGAGCAGCGCCGTTTCCAAGGGCCGGGCGGCACGGGGCTATCGGGTGCGGGTACGGCCCCTCGCCCCGCCCGCCGGCATCTCGCACCCCGCAGCCGCCGGAAAGTTGTCGGGAGCCTGCTCGCCCCGCAGCCGCCCTTACCGTGGTTGGTGGCGCCGTGCGCGGCGGCGGGGCGCGCTGTCAGCAGCGGCAGCAGGAGGCCGACTCGCCACAGCAGTTCCCTCGCCTCGCAACACCCCATGGCTGCTGCTCGCCGAGCGCCTCGCCTCCT
>VWZE01013037.1:200439-221934 GCA_013396675.1 Eubucco bourcierii | reverse complement strand
GAGGTCCCTTCCAACATTACCATTCTATCATTCTATGGTAATCCACCAGTAATGCACCAGATTCCTCTTCAGGACAGACTGCTCCTCATTCACTTCCAATATCAGACATTGGCCTTTGTCTTTGAAACAGTTAAATATCAAGCCAGATTGCATTAAAGATTAAAATAATATCTTAGAGTCAACACAATACTTGCACTCTCTGTGAAATGATGCAGAGCAAAGTATCCATCATGAATAATACAAGTGCCAGCCAGCCCAGACACAAAATAAACTTTCAGTGGTAAAGAATCACAGAATGTCAGGGCCTGAAGTGACCTCAAAAGCTAATCCAGTCCAACCCCTCTGCAGAGCAGGATCTCCTATAACAAGCACACAGGAATGCATCCAGGCAAGTTTTGAATATCTCCAAAGACGGAGACTCCACAACTCCCCTGGGCACCCCCTTCCAGCATTCTGTCACCCTCGCAGGGGAAAAAAATTCTCCTCATATATTTCACAGAATCACGGAATCACAGAATGTTAGGGGCTGGAAGGGACCTCAAAAGATCATCTAGTCCACCCCCTCCAGGATCAGGATCACTTTTTGGTTTTGTTTGGGCTTTTTTTTTTTTTCTCTTTTGGGTTGTTTGTTTGTTTTTTAGTCCAATTTTATTTTATTTTCTTAAATCCCACTTCTCCTTCATCTCTCTCCTTTCTTCTCCATCTCCTCTTTTCCTCCATCTTCCTCTTTTCATCCTTTTTCCTCTCCATCTCTCTCCTTTCAGCACCAACTTGCCTTTTCCACCACACCTGCCTCTTTCCCAGCCCACACTGTATTCCTCCCTTTTTACCCTCAAACCCAGAGCACCTGGGTTCTGTTGGAGTCTCCTCCCACCTCAGGTGTGACCACTTTGCCCTCCCTGCCTGCTCGCCTTTTTAATGGGCTCCAGAAAGGCAGGAGCCCTAAGCTGTGCCCAACTGGGCAGAGGGATCCTCCTCCTGTCATCACTGGTGAGTCTCTGTGATGTGCACTGGGTGAATGGGAGTGGGACCAAAAAGGCCGGGGGGCCTGGTGGCCCCCCGGTTAGATAGGTTAGAGACTTGATGGTTGTGCTAATGTTACCTATGGGCACTGTCTGGGCCTCTTTCCTTAGGCTGAGCTCCTCTATAGTCAGCTGCTTCTTTCTGTTTGCTCTTGATGAGCTGAAGTGCTTAGCAGAACTGGAAGCTCCTGGGTGAGTGGTATTGTGGTGTCATAGAATGGTTAAGCTTGGAAAAGCTCTCCAAGATCATTAAGCCCAACTTTCAGCTCAACCATGGCATTTTGGGCCGTGGTTTGATGGTTGTGGCCACACATTGCTTGAACACCTCTGGGGGTGTTGACTTTTATGATTTCCCTGGGCAGCCTGTTTCAATGCCTGACTGCTCTTTCAGGAAAGAAATTGTTCCTCATGTCCAACCTAAATCTCCCCCAGCACAATTTCAAGTGACTTTTTCTCGTTCTATCACCTGATACTAGTAAGAAAAATACTGGAGTTGTTCTTATCTTCAGTTCCTCATTTTCTGATTTCACAGAACGTCGGGGGCTGGAAAGGACCTCAAAAGCTCATCCAGCCCAACCTCCCTGCCAGAGCAGGATCACCTCTACCAGATCACACAGGACTGCATCCAGGCAGACTTTGAGTATCTCCAGAGAGGAAGACTCCACAACCTCCCTGGGCAGCCTGTCCAGGGTTCTGTCACCCTCACAGTGGAAAAAATTCTCCTCATGTTTACATGAAACTGCCTATGCCTCAAGTTCCACTCATTGCTCCTTGTCCTGTCATTGGGAATCACCAAGTAGAGCCTGGATCCAGCCTCATGGCACTCACTCTTCACATATAAACACATAAACTTATTTTCTCCAAGCTAAAGAGCCCCAACTCCCTCCATCTCTCCTTGTAAGAGAGGCGTTCCATTCCCTTAACAATCTTTGTGGCTCTGTGTTGGACTCTCTGAATCAGTTCTATGTCTTTTTTTGCTCTGAGGAGTCCAGAACTGGACACAATACTCCAGATCTGGCCTCACCAGGGAGAAGTACTGGGACTTGTGCTTGGGATTGTGCCTACCCAGCCCCAAGGATTGCCATAGGGAGGATAAGTAACCTCATCCACAAAATGAACTCTTGTTTGTTTGGTCTCTACATATTGAGTTACCATTTGACTCCCAGAAATACTTAAAGACAGGAAGGTCTAGAGGACGGCAAGGTAAATGTTGGCAAGTGCCATTCTTACTGATCTGCTAGTGGAGGCCATAACCATATTTCCAATAACATTTTAAAAAGTGGAAATCTTTATTTGTTTATTAGTTCATATTTCTCTTAAGATATATTAAAAGGATTTCTAGCTTTCTAAAAAGTTGGGTTTGGTTGTGGCAACTTCTACCTTCCTCTTGCTTTACTTCCCCTGAGCTTCATAACATGATGGTCGTGGCACTATTGAGAAAACCATCCTATGCAAGAATCACCCTGCCTCCAAACATGTCTCTGCTTCACTAACTTACTTCCAAAATTGTTATTCCATTTTGCTTTAAAGTTTGAGGTTTAATTTTTGAAATCTACCTTTTAAGCTCTGGTTAATATTCTACAGGAATTTATGGGAATAAATTATTTAAAATAATTCATACTGTTACAAAAAATATTCTGCCGCTATAACAAGTCTCTTAAATCTTTGTGTAGATAGATGGATTAAAACTCCCATTGGTTTGGTATCACTGGGTGGCTATTGTGTGTTTCACGTACCCATTTTGCTGAATACTTATGCTATCACCTTTGTCTTGCTGCAGAGACAAGAAAAGTCTGACACTGAGAAAAAAATATAGCTACAGGCAAGAACAGAAGGAACTCTTGTAATGCCTAAGCCTTGGAAGAAGAAAGAAGTTTTGCTCCACAAAATAGAAGTCCTCTGCAGGAAAGGATAGTCCTGATTTACTGCAAATAGAAAGTGTAAAGGATCACAAGGATCAATGTGCCGTCTTCAGCTTTTGGTTAGTTTTAATGGTTTACCTAATACTACTGAGACCTGAATTTTCAGGTGTGGATATGATACTAATGCAGGAAATACAGTAGATGATGAAGCCTGACACAGAGTTTAAATCATTTAAATGCCTTTTTCTAAGAGACAATGTAGAAGAAGTAACAAATAGAATGTCACCACACTGTGTTACTAGAAGTAAGAAATAAATTTGGGGAGTTATTATGGAGGTATTCCCCATGGCCTTCATCCCACTGTACTTCTGCATTGGAGAAGGCAAAGAGAATTGCCAAGAATACAATATAAATCTGAGAAGATAGTCTTATTGTATATAAAGTAGTTAGACTGCACCTAGAGCACTATAAACAATGCTGAACATCACACCTAAGAAAAGACATAAGTGCTCATGAGGGTATAATAAGGAGCAGACAGATTTGGTCTCAAAGGCATTTGCCTGAGGAACCAGGCTTTGTTTCCAGTGGCTGAGAGACGATTTTGTGCTGACACAGCAAAAAATCTTCAAACTGTGCAAGAGATTAATGCAAGAGGCTTTGCAATTCTGCCAAGTACACATCAGCTAAACAGAGATTGCTCAAAGCATCACGGGGATTTGAGCAAACATCCAATGGGTTACTTTTGTCTGTCTGCAGAGCTCCTAGCAGCTTCAGGAACTCCCTGCAGCAGATGGCTGCTCAGTCACTGAAGTGTGAAATGGTTAGGAAATTCGTTCCAATGGTCAGTAGTTGCTGAAGGAGGGTGGTCAATTGCAGTGCACTGAGTGGTTCCCTGAGTTTGTGATAGTCCAACGTATCTCCTGAGCAGGAACTTCTCAGTTACATCTTACCCACTGGATAGAAACAGCACCCAGTCTGGCCATTTTAGTGCATCTATCTGAAGGCCTTTGAAGCTGTTCAAGAACAGATCAGTCTTGTTTTGGAAAAAAATATTTGAAGGTTATGAGTTTCATGGAGATGGTCAGTGGTTCACAGGCAGATTTTCTCCTGCTCCGTGTGGAAACTGACATCAGACTCCATGTCACACTGACATCAGGCAGACAGGATGGTTCAAGATCTTTTCTGGAGCACTAGACTCATCTATCACAAGGGCAGATAAAGTTCATAGACACCATGTAGTCCATCCAAGACTCTTAGCAAGTGAAACACAAACATAAAGTTTTGTGTTGGAGGCATCAGAGCACCCTCAGGAACTTACAATACCATAAGTATAAATGACACCTATGTATTTTCAGTAGAATCATGCAGGGAGCAACTGCAGTTCCTCATGAGTTATTCTATGTAGGAATAATAAAACTATGAAATATGAATACAAGAGTTCATCCTGAGATTCTTGATGTTAACCACTTTGTGTTTCTCCTGTGCAGCAGAATTATATGGAACTGCATGGACAGTGACATTGCTGATGAAGCTCTTCACAATCAAGGGCATAACCTTTGCAGAGGGTCTTAATGTCCCAAACCAGGGTCATACCCTCAGACCCAATCAATTTGTGAACATCACCACTCCCAGAACATTCAGCCCCACAACACATGTAGTGGATATTTACATTCCTCAAATTACTGCAACTGATATTGTTTTCTACAATCCTTTGCATAGGAAGAGATGATCTGACCTGTTTTAATGTAAATTTGGACTGTAAATCCAATTGCTGCTCTGGTTTTATGCCAGACATTGTCATTTGCCATGTCTAACTCAACAAAGCGTATGAACTTACTACATACAGTCCTCATCATTCCCTGCCCTTTCCTTGTACATCTCAAATACACAGAGAGCTGCAGAATGGCTGCCAGTGGTCATCTGAAGTTTCTGACCTTCCAGCAGCTGTGGCATGTTGTTTGGCTGGCAGGAGGAGCCTGTCATGTGAGGCACTTGCATATCATCCTTGCCTCTAATTGCAAAATAATGGACCCGATGATGCTTTTAGTTACAAATACCATAGAAGCAGTCAGGGTTGGAAGGGACCACAAGGATCATCTAGTTCCAACCCCTCTGTCATGGCCAGGGACACCCTACCCTAGATCTGGCTTCCCAGAGCCTCATCCAGCCTGGCCTTAAACACCTCCCTGGGCAACCCATGCCAGACTCATGCTGAAGAACTTCTTCTTCATGTCTAGTCTGAATCTCCCCACCTCCAGCTTTGCTCCATTGCCCCTAGTCCTGCCATCTCTTCTCCCACTGTGCTGGCTTCAGGCTAATTGGAATATTTTAATGAAGAATATGTATTATAGGCTGTGAAAAACAAACAATGGTGAATGTCTACTTCACTCATAAGCTTGCTGAGATGTATAAGAACAAGAATACAAACACAGATAACACACAGAGTCTCTTGGTCTCTTTGGGAGCCAGTGTGTCCCCTCCTCTCTGCTAACCTAACTAACCACTCCCTTTCTAACCCCCCCTTGCCAACCCTCCAAACTCACCTTGCATGTAAGCCAGACCCTGGGGTAAGGTAGAGGGGTGGAAAGAAGGTGGAAGGGTGGTTGGGAGCCCCTCTTGGGGACTCTGATTTCTGGGAGGGGGATTGTGTTTCTGTATTACCTTTAACTTGTATATTTCTGTAAATATTCCTGTCTATTATGTATATATCTGCTTGTCTGTTGTGCTAAGCTGTAAACAGAGCTTCAGTCCTTAACTTCCAGCCAGCCGAGTCCAGTCTGGGTGATTTTACAAAGTGTGGGGGGCCGGGGAACTCCCAAACCATCATATCCACTAAGATTACTGCTTGTGGAACTGTACCAGGGTCTACAAAACAATAGAGCAGAGAACTCTTATTTGTCATCAGAGTATGAAAAAAGTGAGGACTCGGTATGTAGAAGAGTTGTTTTGACTAAGTTAGGCAGAGGTAGCAGTCATGGTAGTTCTCAATAAACCAATAACAACGATGGGTGTTTAGATGTAGCTTTTGCTATCCAAGAGCAATATAAAACACTGGGTTTCAAAATTATCAAACTGAGCAAGTGAAAATATTATTTCCTGGACCTTTGGTAGCTTTCATCTGCACAATGACACAGGTAAGAATGATGGCCTCTGCTATACAGATGACACATCACATCTCTTTGGTGAGAAATGACATAGTGTATGCATTGTCATTTAAGGTGCAAAAGTTCTTGATCCTTGGTATATCTTACTGAAAGGATTTTAATCTCAAAGCCATGAAAGAAATTACTATGCAGCAGAGAAACATTCAGATTTGCTTTAAATTAGAGATGTAGGAGCTGGCAGCACTCCAAAGCATAGGTTAAATCATGCTGCAAGGCACTGTTTCGAAAGAGGTTGCTGCTGGTGCCTGAGATAGCTCATTTAAGGCTGCTCTGTCATATTTTCACAGTGCTCTGCTGCAAAAGACATCCCTGTAGGGCTAAGCTTTGACTGACTTGCACAAGGGGAGAGAGAAAAAATGTGGAGCTCCCTCTTGGGTCTTGGATAAGAGCAAATCTGAATGAAAACCTTATATGCCGAAATGGTCCCTCAGAAAAATCTCAGAATCTCCAAGGAAAAAGAAAACAATCTGGGGCAGGAAACGTGAGATCTGCAACTGTGGCTCTCAGTCTTTCCCTTGCTGGTGGATTGGCTTGGTGGCACAGGTAGCATGTCCTGCTCCTCTAATGTAAAGTCATAAATATTTCTGCTCCCCTGGTTAAGATTCTGCCTGCCAGGATTATTTGGTACTGTTGTGGTAGGCCTAAGCAGGCCAAAATAGGCTTATACGTGTCCTGCCTTGCCCAGACATGTTTTTCTGTCCTCCCTCCTTCTGCTAGAGAAGGAGGGAGAAGCAATCGTGGGAAAGAGGACAAAGAACCTGGAGCCACTGAATCTAAGGACTCTGGCTTGCCCAGACTTGTTTGTATCCTGTGGTAAACAAGGTACACAGGCTCAACTTGTGTATGCCTTGTACAAGGTCTGTGTTCTGCACTACAAACGGTAAAGCAAGCCTATGGCTTCACCTAGTATGGTCAGTCTTGGCTAACTGCCATTCTGATTGGCTGTTCTATGTCCAAAGGCCCATTAGTCTCAGACTGTATTGATAAAAGGAGATGAGCAGGTGACACAACCTGCTCTCCCTTTGTATCCGTGATTGCTGCTTGATACTGCCTTACTGTATCCTGAACTGCTTGGAAAGTGTCTGTCAAGAGTTTACCAGGGTCAGGCTCTAAATGCCTCCGCACAATAGGCCTGCACAGCCAGTGTGACATCGTGCTGAGATTGCACATCACAAGACGTCCTGCCTGCACCTGAAAGCCTCCTGCCAAGACAGGAAGTCCTGGAGATACACAGATCACCCAGAGGAGATCAGGACCAGGTCAGAGATTGTCTGCCTCCTTTCCCCAGCAGTCTGAAGCCTGGGAAGATTCAGGAGCCTCAGCACATGACAAGACAGTAACAGAATTCCCTAAAAGCATTTGGGTACTGTCTGAAGGTCTGACTGCTCTCTACTGTTGATCTTTCAGGAAGGCAGTAATGAAATAAGGACAAGAAATCTGAGGGCAATTACGAGAGACTTCAGTGCCTTAGCAATACTGGTTAAGGATTTGTGAGTGTAAGCAGTGTTCTCCTCTATCCCGCCAGTCATGAGGTGTCCTGAAGGACAAGACAGTCCAGGAAGGCTAGGCATGAAACCACCAAGGCACAGGAACAAGCTGTTCTCATGCATTGGAAAGTGAGCTGTCATGGCAGAAGACCCGTCTGGCTAAGCAGAGAGATTTGAGTAGAACTTGGGAAAAAAAGGCTGTGGAAGAAGGGGTTGGCAGTTCAGGAAAAGTACAAAACTCTTTCAAGGAAATGTAGGGAGAAAATTAGAAAGGCCAAAGTTCATCTAGAACTCAGTATCACCAGTGTCATTGAAGGTAACAAAAAGAGCTTTTATAACTATGGTAACAGTAAAAGAAGAACTAGAGAGAATCTCCACCCACTAATGGATGAAGGAGGGAGCCTAGTGACCAAAGACAAGGAAAAGGATGAGCTACTGAACGGCTACTTTGCTTTGGTATTTATCAGTGACATCAGTTGCTCCATGAGGATTCAGCCCCTGGAACTGGAAGACAAGGGTGGGGAGCAGAAAGCAACTCCCACAGCCCATGAGGAAATGATCAATGAACTGCTGTGCCACTTATATGTGCACAAGTTTATGGGACCAGATGGAATCCACCCAAGGGTACTCAAGGAGCTGGTGGATGTGCCCACCAAGATGCTCACCATTATTTGTCAACAGTCCTAGCTAACCAGGGGTGAAGGAACAGAGTGCAGGTTGGAGATGACAATAATCATCACCTCCTGCCTGTGCCATGAGGGATAGATTCAGCTGTGTGCTAGAGGAGCATAGCCAGATTGATCTCAGATGACTACTTCCTTCCTGCAGCTGAGGGCGTGGTATCATCCTGCAGCTCCTGGACCAGCCTCACAGCCCAAAACAAAAGTGAGATGTTTTCGAATAAGTAAAGGCTGTGTACAGCCTAGGATGCATAAGCTGCCTTTGAAGATCAGAATTAAAGCTATGCTGTATTTCCAGCAGTTTGCATTTATAAGAACATGAAGTGTCCGTATATTTCAAATCTGCCCACTGAACTTCAGATGGAGATCAGTAGACCTGATAAATGCTGTTGGAGTTATTGCTGAAATGACTTCAGTATCTTGAGTAAAATGTTTTAGGAGCTTATTAAATTGGACTGAAACAGCTGTTTCATATATTCATGAAGCTTGTATTGATTGTGGGATGTTTATCTTAGAATCAAATGTTCATAGCTTCAAAATGCAAGATGTTCTGAGTACTTTTAATATTTCATTAATCTTTCCTCTCACTGCTTTGGAAATTTGAGTTTATGGACTGTTCTTTTAACTTAAAAATTGTCCAGAATTTAGCTTCTTGAGCTAATACTCTTCTAACATTGTATACTGTTTTGTTTTTTTCCCAAAATACAATATGCAACACGCTGGGGAAATGGAATTGATTTCATAATGGATAAAGCTTCTGAAATGAACAAAGTAACAAACACTAAAGAGTACCTCAGTGACACCGGAGTGGGACTTAAAGTGCAGCATTTTTATACAAACTAATTAACATCTCACTGAACTCGACTTGTCTGTCTATAGGATTAACATGCTCTAAGAGTCATTGAAGTGAATCATAACAATAAAAGTTAGCTAGATATGTTCCTACACGAGTTATTATTGAATAAAGCTGAGTTTCTTAATATTGCTCAATGACATTGCCCAGATGCTGGTCTTATTGTCTGTACTTTTTTCTTAAACTGCTGTGCAGGATATTGGGAAAAGCTTAAATTCTGTGTTGTGGGCTGTACAGAATGCTAATTAATTGTGCTGAATTGATTTTTACTTTTGTGTGGACTGAAACTATTTCACTTAGGGTGAAAGTGTGCAGTTTTACTGCTGACATTAAACAAAGAAAGTGAGAAGATGGCAGTTTTTGATGTGCCAACTTTAAAGAAACTGTGCCTATATAGCAATTAGACTTCAATGACTTTGTGGCTCTACTCTTGCCCTTCCCACGGGGACGCTCAATACCCTGTAGAAAGAGAATCTTGGCTGGTGTGCTACTTGTATTGAGGTGGTTTGACAGAACTTTAAGGTTACTTTTACAGCATCTTAAAATCCGATGGTACTGTCAGAACAAAGACAGGGCAGCGGGAACCAAGGTGCTAAAATTGAGCTTCTTGAGAGTAGCTTGTGGACCATTGCCTCTGTTTTTACAGAAGGGAAACTGGGATACCACAAAGTGATTTTGGTCCAGTTCAAGGCAGGTGTTTTATAAAATACAGAATAGTGAGCAAGAAGATTAGTGTGCTGCTTTTTAAGTCATACTGCTTTTAACAGACTACGACTCAATCTATGACACTGCTAATCTGTATTGATTTCTCAATGAAAGCCAATCTCTCTGTGTTGAAGTGTTCCATAACCCACGCCTACATATAAGCAATTATTTCAATACCAGTATGGGGCATTGTACTGGTTTGAGGCTAATTGGAATGTTTTAATGAGAAAAAATAGGTTGTAGGCTGTGAAAAGCAAACAGTGGTGATGTCTACTTCACTCATAGGCTTGCTGAGATGTATAAAAACAAGGACACAAGCATAGGTAAGATAGAGAGTCTCTGGGAGTTGGTGTGTCTTCTGGCCTTTTGCTGTGTAACTCAACTAACCACTCTGCTTCTAACACCCTTTGCCGATCCTCCAAATTCACTTTGCACATAAGGCAGACCCTGGGATAAGGTAGAGGGGTGTGTATACTTGTACATTTCTGTAAACAGACATGTATATTTCTGTAAATATTCCTGTCTATTGTGTATATATCTGCTTGTCTATTGTGCTAAGCTGTAAATAGAGCTTCAGTCCCTAACGTCCAGCTGACTGAGTCTAGACTGGGTGATTTTCATAGGGGATGGGGGTGGGGGGCGGGTAACTCCCAAATCATCACAGGCATTTGAGAAACAAAGCATATTTCAAGGGAAAAAGAAAGAGGTTTTATTAGTGGTATATATCATCTTGGGCATCTTCTTCTTCCACTACATTTCCCTAAATGGGAAAAATACATTGTTACAATTATAAAATCATAGAATCATAGAATGGTAAGGTTGGAAGGGACCTCAAAGATCATACAGTTCCAACCCCCTGCCATAGGCAGGGACACCTCCCACTGGTACAGGTCATTCAAGGCCTCGTCCAACCTGACCTTGAACACTTCCAGGGAAGGAGCATCCACAACCTCCCTGGGCAACCTGTTCCCGTGTCTTACCACCCTCACTGGAGGAATTTCTTCCTAACATCCAATTTCAATCTCCCCTCTTCCAGTTTAAACCCCTTGTCCTGTCATTGCAAGACCTTGTAAATAGTCCCTCCCCAGCCTTCCTGTAGGTTCCCTTCAGATACTGGAAGGCTGCTATAAGGTCTTCTTGAAACCTTATTGCAAGTGTCTTGGGAGAAGGGGATATCTTATTCATTGACAATGCCTAAGATATGGATGAAAATGAGGCTACCAAAGAGTAGCTGGAGAAAAGATAATATGCAGTCATATCTCTGTTTCATAAGCTCAGTTCTGATGAGGGCAAGAAGGTCAAGAAGGTCCCTGTATCAGAGTGAAGAAATGTTTGCAAGATTTGCTTTCATCATTAACCTTTACAAGATGATTTTTTTTTTTTTTTTTGAAGGGAGCAATGGCATAGGGACAGAACAGGGTTATGACAATTCTGAACAACTTAGACGAAAATCAGAGAGCTTTCAGGGTCTTATCCAATTGGAAATTTCAAACTCTGGTCTTATTTTGATACGTGTAATATTTGCTCCTATATTTGCAGAAAAACAAATTAATAAAAACAGTACACAGTAGGAGAAATGCATGCACTTGGGAGAACATATGAACTGGGTATAGGTTAAAAAATTTACAGAATTAGCTTTCTCTGTTTTGTTTCTCTGGGAACATGATTATTTTAATATCAAGGTTATATATAATCACCAATCTCTAATGCTTTGTAAGTGGATGTGTACTGATATGCAATGAGTGCTTGTAAAATTCAGGGTGGAATTCAGACACAGAATCAAAGAATGGTTCAGGTTGGAAGGGACATGAAAACTCATCCAGTTCCAACCCCCTGCCATAGACAGGTACACCTCCCACTAGTACAGGTTACTCAAGGCCTCCTCCAACCTGGCATTGAACACCTCCAAGGAGGGAGCAGCCACAACTTCCCTGGGCAACCTGTGCTGGTGTCTCACCACCCTCACTTCCTCCTAACATCCAGTTTAAATCTCCCCTCTGCCAATTTAAACCCATTACCCCTTGTCCTGTCCTTGCAAGACCTTGTCAATAGTCTCTCCTTGGCCTTTCTGTAGGCCCCCTTCAGATGCTGGAAGGGGCTTTGGATAGGAATTTCAGATTGAGGGACATGGTTTTGGATTTGTGAATTTCATATACTGGAGAATGGCTTGACTGCTACAAAATACATCTATAAAAAGGTGTGTACATATAAATACACACCCACACCCACAGACAATTTCTTTTTTTCTTATCTGAGGGCAAGAAAGGATGACTAAGGAGAAGGCTCTGCAATTTTTTTGTAACTGGGAGCTTCTGCTGCTGGAGTGAAACTTCCTTTTCAGCAAAGCACATGGTAAATTATTTATCCCCATGGTCATCGTACTCTTGATTGACATCAAGAGCACGTAGTGCTATATTTTAGAATAAATTCTCAGCCAGCCTTGCATTGCCACAGCACCATTTAAGCCAACAGTTTATGACAGTATACAGTTTCTGAAAATCTTCATGCATCTACAAGATAAAAAAACTCAGGTTACTAATTACTGTTTGAAAACATACAAGACAAAATCTATCTGAAACAGTTTGGCTCAGTGACAAAGTGTGGTGGAAGAAAACGATGATGGGAAAGAACTTGCAGATAATTTCACAATGTAAGAAGCCAGGAAAAAAAAGGCCACAGTGGTTCAGTTTCATGTTCAGAGGTGGCACATTTCAGAGCAGCATAGTTGTATTTCTTCTTTCTATCATTGTAGTGTGATCTCAGCCAGAACATTGTGCTCAGTCTGGAATGCATAACTGGCAGATAGATCCTGAGGAACTGGGTCTTGCTCTTAGATAGAAGCCAAAAATTTAGAGACCTGAAAGGATTTTTAACAAAACTTTAAAAGAGACAGATATTTCAGGTATCAAGTAAAAACCTTGGCTAGCTGCAAGCTGAGCAAGTATAAATCTGAAGAACCCACTGCAAATGTAGGTGTAAAGAGGGAACTAAAATGAAAAGTGGTCAGGCAGGTCAAGAGATAAAAGAAAGTCTAATGAGTTATATAAACCTGATCAGGGTAAAGCAATAAGGTCTACTTCAGTTATTCAGACTTTCAAGTCTCACTGAATTTAGCTTGATATCTGTTATCAGTTAGGACATGGAAGTGTTGGAGCGGGTCCAGAGGAGGGCCACAAAGATGATCAGAGGGCTGGAGCAGCTCTCCTATGAGGACAGGCTGAGAGAGTTGGGGCTCTGCAGCCTGGAGAAGAGAAGGCTTCGAGGGGACCTGATAGTAGCCTTCCAGTATCTGAAGGGGGCCTACAGGAAGGCTGGGGAAGGATTATTTACAAGGTCCTGCAATGACAGGACAAGGGGCAATGGGTTTAAACTGGCAGAGGGGAGATTTAGACTAGATGTCAGGAGGAAGTTCTTTACAGTGAGGGTGGTGAGGCACTGGAACAGGTTGCCCAGGGAGGTTGTGGATGCTCCCTCCCTGGATGTGTTCAAGGCCAGATTGGATGAGGCCTTGAGTGAGCTGTACTAGTGGGAGGTGTCCCTGCCTATGGCAGGGGGTTGGAACTAGATGATCCTTGAGGTCCCTTCCAACCTTACCATTCTATGATTCTATGATCTAAATATCTTCATTGTTCCTCAGCAAGGCTTTCCAAGCTGAGACATGTTTGTGTTCTGTCACTTGTACTTGCTCAGAGCTGTAGCAAGGATTGCAATGTTGGAATCTGTGGAGACTGATTTCACGCTGTCAGGGACCAATCTGGGGAAAGTTTTTGGCAGTGTGAAAGATCAAACCCAATAGGACAGGTGTTTGATGTCACTGATGACACTGCCTTCTGATGACAAGGTGTTATGTTATTCGTAGTTTGGCATGATGAATTGCATGTCTTTTCTGAACTGTGAGTTGAGTGTGACCCTCTGTGGTAGCTGCTCATGCTTGGCATAGATTATCTCTGAGGATGGACTCCTCATGCTAGGTCTGATTCTGTATTTGGTTACTTAGCTGTGAGAATAAATGTGGATCCAATGCTCTTGAGAAGGATCCTGTGTTCAAAACTGATTGGACATTGGACAGCCTTAAAGAAAAAATTATCAAGCTGAGGATGTTGTGAGGGATTGCACATGTGTCCAGAAGGAATACAGTGTTGAAGATCTGAGTTAATAGAAGGTAGATGTTAATATAATATCCACAGTTTGCTTAAAGGTTTCCTGAAAGGTCAGTGTTAAATTTTGCACTCCAGTGACACAAGCAGGACATAGTTTGACCTTTTAGATACTGTTTCCTACAATGCTGTTAGGTTGTGAAACCCTGACACATTACAGAAATGAAATAGCTGTTGGCAGTGGAAGATCACTAAGGAGAATGATTTGTGACACTGATTTAGTTGACCGAAAATGTTACTTGCAGCAGTTTTCAGTTACATTGGCTGTTGAAAACAGTTATGCTGGGAAAGAAACAGCCAAACTTGGATACTGTTTGAGGCTGTGAAGACTAGACGTGGTCCTTTGTCTACATGAAAGACAATGGGCAGGTCTTTCTAGGTTCTGGTTTCTACATTTTATTGATTTCTTGTCATTTTTTTTGTAGTTTGATAACAGCTAGTTAGAGACCATCCTTCTAATAGTAGCTCTGAAGAAATTCAGAGGCAGATGGGATGATGCTAGCATCTAGTTACCATCTCCTCTTTCTCTTGGCTTGCTTTCCACTTGTCTTCTGACTGGTGTTGACTGTTACTGCTTCTCTTTAGAAAACATTTGAGACATAAACCATGGAATTATTTCTCTTCATTTTCACCACTTGTTTTTTTTGTCCTGTCTGCTGCACCTCTCACCGACCATCAACTATTTTAAGTCTTTTCCCTACGGTTGCTCTCTTGGGTGTTTTGTCCTTGCTTGTTCTTCCAAATGCTTTTCTCCATTCTTCTTTCCACTGTCTAATGTGTTATTGATTGGAAATGAGGGTAAAGAAAGAGTACATGTATCAAGGTATTTGTTTGTTAGTTTAATTTAAACCACAGGCTGGTATCCAGATTTATTTCCAGTAATTTCTTGTGTGTTGGTATATGATGAACCAAGCAGAAACCAGGATGTGGACACTCAGAGTAACTCCAAGTAACATTTTTCAT
This sequence comes from Eubucco bourcierii, assembly GCA_013396675.1. Taxonomy (NCBI): domain Eukaryota; kingdom Metazoa; phylum Chordata; class Aves; order Piciformes; family Ramphastidae; genus Eubucco; species Eubucco bourcierii. The sequence continues at coordinate 207,041 of VWZE01013037.1, read as the reverse complement.
GCAATCCTTTCCCTATTTTGTTCTCAGACTTTAGTAGGGACTTAAAAGCTTTGCAGCATCCAAAACATAAAGCCTTAATCATGTAGCTTTTGCATGCATAGGCTTTTCACAAGGCCTTAAAATAACTATTAGACAAGGAAGCTAAAACCCACTCTGGAGTTAACTCTATATTAAAAATAAAAATTTGGCATATCATTACAGAATCATACAATGCAGAGTTGAGTAGAGATGAAACTACAGTGAAATACAGAATGCACTTTCCAGAAGGAATAGAGTTTAAAATAAAAAGAGAGGATGAAGACATTATGTTGTCCTGTGAAGTAATATAGTTTGGTTGCCAAAGATCACAGGTAATTTGGTACAATGTTATATACATGTAGTTCTAAGCTAATTGAGCAGTCAAATACATATTTATAGATACATATCTTTCTCACAGTGCTGTTTATGCTATCAGTATCGCAGAAAAAAAGAAAAAAGGAATTGCAACCACCCCTGCTATAGGTCCTTACATTTGAGGTTAGCTTTATTTTAATATTATTTGGCTTTTTATTAATGCATCAAACAGTAATAGTTCTCCCTGTCTTTTTCTCACCAAACCCAAACTGCTCTACTATAGTGTGCTGGTTTGAAACTAATTGGAATATTTTAACGAGAAAGGTTAGATTATGGGCTGTGAAAAGGAAACAATGGTGGTCTCTACTTCGCTCATAGGTTCACAGAGACGTATAAAAACAAGGACACAAACATAAATAAGACAGAGTCTCTGTCTGTTGGAGTCTGTGTTTTCTCCCTGGGCTTTTGCTGCTGTGTAACCCAACTAATCATTCTGCTTCTAGCCCCCCTTGCTGATCCTCTAAACTCACCTTGAGTGTAAGGCAGACCCTGGGATAATGTAGAGGGGTGGAAAGAAGGTGGAAGGGTGGTTGAGAGCCCCTCCTGGGGAGTCTGATTTCTGGGAGGGGTAGCTGGAGTACTGTGTACGGNCTGGGAGGGGTAGCTGGAGTACTGTGTACGGTTCTGGAGCCCCCAGCACAGGAAGGACATTGAAGTGTTGGAACAGATCCAGAGGAGGGCCACAAAGATGCTCAGAGGGCTTCAGCAGCTCTACTATAAGGACAGGCTATGAGATTTGGGGCTCTGCAGCCTGGAGAAGAAAAGGCTTGGAGGAGACCTTAGAGTAGCTTTTCTGCATATTTCATAGAATCATAGAATCATAGAATGGTAAGGTTGGAAGGGACCTCAAGGATCATCTAGTTCCAACCCCCTGCCATAGGCAGGGACACCTCCCACTAGTAGTGGTGGCAGTATTTCTGTAAATATTCCTATCTATTGTGTATATATCTGCTTGTACATTGTGCTAAGCTGTAAATAGAGCTTCATTCTTTAACTTCCAGCTGGCTGAGTCTAGTCCGGGTGGATTAATTGTGTGTGTGTGGGGTGGGTAACTCTCAAACCATCCCACATAGTCTTTCACCTTCTTTATTGCATTAACTGTACAAACTTAAAGCAAATGAATGTTTCCTGGTCTCAGGCCCACACAGCTTACACCTGTTTTGTGAAGTGTGGAGGAATGCAGAGCTGAGGGCACTAATCACACTGCAGGGTTCCCTGAGGCTGTTTTTTTCACATTTCTGAGTCTTGTCACAGTTGCCACAGGAGCATCAAGAAAATGTGAATGGGAGGAGTGATGGCTCTGTGTTGCAAAGCAGAAGCTTCATGATAAACCTGTGACAATAAGTACCCCACACTGGCAAGCGATGAAGAAGTGTCTGCTCATGTAGTGGGCTGTTGGGTGCTCACACTGACGAGTCATTTGTCCCCACTGCGGAAGAGCCAGTGCAGAGCCAAGCAGAGCAGAGCTCTCTGCAGATGCAGACTCAGATGCTCATTCTTCAGACTCTCTGCACAAGACTGAAAATTATATTGCAAGTGAAAAATCCCTGTTCCTGCACAGGTAAAATATAAAGACAGTGCTGAGAAGTCATTGCTTTGTAGGGTGATTTACTGTATCATTTGCACAAGCAAAGGTAACAAACCATCACGAACCAAAGTTTTGGAAATACAGATCACAGTAAATTGTTCATTATAAGGATGAGACTAATACTTCCTGTGTGTTTGATTTACACATCTGTAACTGAAACTTTATTCAAAGAAACGCTGATGAAAAAGAAGGAAGAAGAACTAATTCTTGCAGAGTACCAATCAAAGCCTTTGTGTTACAGTCCTCTCCAGGGAATGGAGTGGCTCTGTAGAGGGATGATGGAAAAGCTCATGCTCTGGAAAACCTTTCTCATGGCCTTTCAAGTCTTTCCTAACTGTGCTGGGTACTCTAAAGAAAACCTGTGGCCTAAATACTGCTTGTTCCCTGCCATTCCTCTGCCCCAACCTTCTTTTCTGTCATACTGCTGAGAAACTGTGTCAGCCCCTGGTTTCCTGGGAGGTCATATATTTTGGGCACAATCCCTGACTAGGTGGTTTTCTGTTTGCCTCTTGCCCGAGTGCTATACCTGCAAATGCTTCTTCAGCACAGTAAATGCTGGGCTGCTCTTGGATAGATGCCAAGAAATCTGGTTAGCATTCCAGGCTTACCTCCTCCAAGACCAGGAGCAATGTGCTGCCGGAAAGAGAAAGACAGGAAAAACCACCAAGTGTCCTGCATGAATGAAAAGGAGCTCCTGAATACAAAAAGGAGGCTTACAGAGGGTGGAAGAAAAGGCAGGTATTCTGGGAGGAATACAGTGAAGTTTTCTGAACAGCCAGAGACTAGGCCAGAAAAGATAAAGCCCAGGTAGAATTAAGTCTGTCCAGGAACATCAAGGGCAGAAAGAAAAGCTTTTCTGTAGGTATGTCTCATAAGGGAAAGATGGGGAAAGAGGTGGACCCCCTCAATAATGAAAGAAGGGACCTGGTCTTTTGAGATAAGGAGAAGGTTGAGGTATTCAACAACCTTTTTGTTTCAGTCTTTATCAGTGAATTGGTTGTGGCAATTAATGACGCAAGAATTATAAAATCTGTAGTTACTTTATTTCCAAAAAGCCCTGCCCACAAACTACATGAAATCAGATATGGGTTCAAATTCATTCAGGAAGATCTTCAGAAGGATGCTTATAGGCAGTTTAGTAATTCAGGAGAATCAGAAAATTGGCAAAGGTTTGCCACAAAACAGCTTTGCCACACTTACAAATAAAGGCAGCCTGGAGCCTTAGGGAACATCTGTGCTACACATGGCAGAGGGGTAGGAATTTGGAGCTGGTCCCTTGGCTCCTTTGTGGCAATGTCTGGAACTGCAGCAGTCTGAAAGCAGGGACCATGCACTTTCTCCTCACTGTTCCTCCAGATGCCCCTCAAGGTCTGACTCAAGGTCTGACTCTAGGTCCCACTAGATAATGTGTCCATTTGCCATATATGTATGCTGGGACAATTTACTCTTCCCTGTTCAAGTGTGCAGGGGTGGGGGAAGGAACTTTAAGCCTACTTCTTTCCACATTCCGAACCCCTGGAGCCAGAGGTGAGGGGGAGAGGGAGGGGTTTAAATCAGGAGAGGAAATCAGTTGCATGCCCCATGCAAACCTCCTATGGGGCAAGGACTTGGATGTGCCCTGCCACAATCAGCAAGGGCTCTAACCACATCTTTACCCTCTCTCTTGCAATGGAAACAATTCTGTGATTCTGTTCTATGAAAACTCAGTAAATATATTCTTAGTCACATTGTAGTGATACAGATGCTTATGATAATACAGGAAAAACCTCATACACACAGAACTCCTGTTAACAAAATCTCTCTAATTAATATCCGCCACTTTTCTCTGGTGCTAAATTTACTTATCTAGGCTCTCTGATTCCTAGGATTGATAGCTTGTGCACCATGTCCTGTACTTTTATTGGTTCATAGATCCAGTTGTAACAGTCCATGCAAAACTCTTGCCAAAGAAAGTGATTGCCTATCTTCATAACAGTCCATTTACATAGGAGTAATTTTGGATGATGCACTGGGCAGAACTTGCATACAGACTCACTCTGCATGGACCAGGCTTCACTAGCTAGTATGAGGCTTTATTTGGGATTTGTGCTGAAAGCAGTGTTGACAGCACAGAGATGTTTAAATTATTGCTTAGTGTTGCTTGTACAGTGTCAAGACATTTTCTTACCCCCCCCGCCAGCCGATAGGCTGGAGGTGTACTGGAAGCTGTGAGGAGGCATGCTTGTGATTGTTGACCCCAGCTGATCAAAAGAATATTCCAGACCAAATTATGTTGTGTTCAGCAGTAAAAATAGAAGGAAAGTTGGCTGGGGGCTACTGCTTGGGAGTGAGTAGACATTGGTTGATTGCTGGTGATCAATTCTTTTAATTTCCATCATTTTTTTTTTTTGTTTTATTTCTCTTTCTTTGTAATTTTCCTTTTCACTGCAATAAAACAGCTGGTTTTGCTATATTGTTTTATTTCAGTTATTAAACTCTTCATATTTCAGCCTTTCCAGTTCTTCTTCCAAAATCCCACTTCAAGGGAAGAGAGAGAGCAGTTGTGTGGTGCTTAACTGGTGGCTGGAGTTAAATCACTCTGCTTGAGCTTCTATTCCGTAAATACTTTGACTTGAGAAGTGAGGATTTATTATAGCTTGTGGTAATGATCCATCTGTTATGTATCACATTCAATCATTATAATTTTGAAGTGAAAAATGAAGTGCAATTGAAAAGATTTGTTTTTCCTTCCAACTCATTTGTACCTCTTCTCTTTGGATTAAAGAATTTCAATAGCAGGTTGGAAAATAAGTTCCTGCAAATGCAATATCACATTGAAATAGCATCCTCTTGGTAAAGTTTATTTGCTCACTATTGAGTGATGTGGACCTTCTTCAAATCAGAAATAGAGTAGTGACTCTTTCCTGCAATGTCATGGACGCTTGCTGAACTTTACAAGAAGCCTCATGTAAGGTGAGTCCTTAAGGATGATATCAGGAACACTGGCACATGGAAAATGTGAAATGTGCAAAACTTTGCAAAAGTTTTAGGCTGCTTTAAAAGGAAGGAGGAGACAAAACAGAGGAGGAAACACATCTCAGTGGAAAATGGGAGACTTGTGTTGTCCAAGCGTGGACATGCTCATGTGACTGTCATGCAGTCCTTTACTAACTTTCCTGCTTTGAGCTTGGGGCGATTGGTGAGATCTAGCTTCAGATGCAAGCAGCTCAGTATAGGGAATTCAGTATGTTTTTGCAATGTCTAAGATGACTTGTCTAAGATCACAGTTCTGTTGAACTGGTGGATAAGACACAGGCCCTGTGGGGCACTCCAACTTGAATGCAGTGGAAACCAGGAGTGATACCCCAAAGTCTTCAAGAGGGCAGGAGGCACAAAGCAGTGCTCCTACAAGGCCAACTACCTCTGTCCTGCACTGCCCATGCTGCTCTGGGAAGGTAGATTGCTCACTGTGCTACCACAGTTTGGGAGAGATGGATTTTTAAGTGGTCGGAGGAGATGGATAAAGGCAGACATGGTAGTTCTGCCAGTATGTCCCTGTCCTGATTGGGCATAAATTCTGCCAGGCCTGCCTTTGCTCTCCTCCTCCTGTTGCAGGAGGAGTTGAGTAGAATGGGCAAACAATGGAGCAGCAAAACCTTGAGGGCTAGAAGCTTAGCACCACATGTCAGCTGTCTTGTGCTGCCCCTCAAAGTGCCTGTGTGGTCACAGGAGGCACAAAGCTTTGAATCCATTGGTCAGAACAATGATGCTAGTGCCCATTGGCCAGTTTCACTTTCAAAATGATGTATTTAATGGGGGGTGATTTAGAACCCACTGCTTTTCTGCCTTTCTGCACTGGGAACAGTACCCCATTCGCAGCTCATTAACTGGGAATCCCAGTCGCCACCTGTTTGCAGCTTACACCAGCAGCATAGCAGCAACTAGACTCTTCTTCCCTCTGCCTGGAATATTTTGCCTTTTACTACAGGATCATTATCGTGAATTTTGGAAACCTCCTTGTACAGGAAACTTATTCAGAGACCAAAGTGTCATAAGCACATCTGCTGGAGTTAATGCTAAGGCTCCATGAAGCATAGTTAGAATTTTTCCTGGTTTCCCATTCATGTTTTCCAAGTTCTGTGTTTAATTCTGTGTTCATAAATACCCTTTGTGCTACTACTTCTTGTCGACCAAAATCTAAAGAATATCAGGGAACTCTCTAGAATTATTGAATATTATTAATAATAAAACAATATACACAATGAAATTAATATTCACAATTTGTAACAGATTGTTAATATCTACAACAGTCCCTTTTGTGTTTTCTCATGGCCGTATTTCACAGTACCTTTCAGATTGGCAAACATCAAGGACACATTAAAGCCATGTTAGTGCGTTGAAAATATAGCTTCTGATGTAAAAAAAATTAATAAATATTGTTTATTAATAGGTAGGCCAGACTCTGAGAGAACAATCAGTATGGATCTATTGATTTCTGTGGATTAACAGTAGCTACTGTGTCTTGGGAAATTATTTTAAAACTTTCTTTTTAAAAAAACCATACTTTTAAAAATTGTTTTGCTTTCTTCTCTTCTTGATGTTGATATGAGTCTTCATAGAATCATAGAATCATAGAATGGTA
>VWZE01013037.1:102044-175457 GCA_013396675.1 Eubucco bourcierii | reverse complement strand
TTTTTTTTTTTTTTTTTTTTTTTTTTTTTTAGGGGACTAACTCAGTTAATTGCAATTTGGTGTTTGAAGACAATGCAGGAGTATTTCTAATACTGGATAGAAGGAGAAATACTGAAGAGAAGACACAGAATTGATTTGATAATTCAAGCTTTCTCAAAACTGATCTTCCCTGAATATAATGCTTTATATATTTTAACAAAAGGTATCATTTCACAGAGTAATTGGAGTGTCAAATCCTCATAGCTTTTACTACATCAGTTTAAGGAAGGAAGGAAGGAAAGGAAGGAAGGAAGGAAGGAAGAAAAAAGAAAGAGAGAAAGAAAAAAAGAAAGAGATAAAGGAAGAAAGAAAGGAAGAAAGAAAAAGAAAGAAGGAAGGAGGGAAAATGGTAACAATTTGCAAATGCTTAACACAGCTGCATTATTGCCTATAAACTTGGGAATCTAACAAACTTGTATTCAGGGTAAATGAGATAGATAAACCCAGATAGCGTGCTCTCCAAAAATTATGTTAGCTCATCATCAATAATGAGAAAAGTGTCTAAATATCTTCAAGGCACATTTGAAATTTATGTGATTTGACACTTAAAAAAAATTCAGACAAAGTAGTAAGAAAATAACAGGTCTAGAGGTTAATAAAAACACACAACAATCTGCAGTATAATTCTGAGCTGGCTAGGGTTTATTTCAAAAGGAAATCTTCAAATAAAATGGCAATTTAAGGAAGGCAATGATTTCATTTTAGAATATAAACAAAATCAACAACTAGGGAAAAAAAAAGGCATGGGGAGAGGAAATTTGCAGTGTTAGTGGCTTAAAATGTCAAGTTTTTCTCTGTCAGCTCCTGATCATAGTTCAAGATACAGGTAGAAAGAAAATGTGCTTTGCAATGTACGGTGGCTAAGAACTTTACTCTATGCTCTATTTGTATAGACTATAATAATTTAATTTAAATTTGTTTCCAAGGAGGTATTTCTTTTTAACACTATTGTTCTTTTATTTGATACTTCTTTTGAACCATAGTGCTTTAACGAGTGAATTCATTCTGAAAGATACAAAATGTTCTGGTCTTTCTTCAATGAAGAAGTTTTAAATATGCTTTAGCAGTAAACAAATTGAATTTCAGGATGAAGATCTAAAGCAGAGGTAACTTCAATTGTACAGTTCTGTCATCTTTTGCACATTCTTTTTTAACAAGAGCTCATATTCTTTCAATTTATGTTTTTGATTTTCTTTTTTCCTTCTTGTTTCTGGGCATCTAACAGCTGAAATGATTTCTGTGCAAGATGGTCAACTTATTTCAGCCTTAACCAGCATGTCAAAGCTGGCAGATCCACCTATCTTTTTGCAGGTTCTGTGCTACCAAAAGAAAGCTTTGAAATTTTGTTCCAGATCTCTTCTTCTTCATCTTCTTCTTTGACATCCCAAGGCTATGTCATCACATAGCCTGTCACTCAGGTGTGTAGCTTGGCATCACTTTCAACTTGTGATGTCAACTTTCAACCTTTAACAGAGATTAAGCTCTTCCAACTGGGATATGGTAACATCTTGCACATTCTTGCCCCCATGGCCTTCACTCACATAACTGAAACTGTCTTTGTGGCTCTTATGCACTAGTTACAGTGGGATGCTTTTTCTGGTTGGGATATATCACCTTGCTTTAGCAATGCTGGTGGAGAATTCTGCTCTATAAAAGCTATTGTTGTAGTCTACATCTTGAATCATTGCCTATTCACTCTCTTCCACTTTTCCTAATACTTGTTCACTCTGAACAAGTGCAGTCTTTGTATGTGGAAGAAACTACCCCTAAACCTGCACTCTCCACATCAATCACCTCTGCTACGCCTGGTAATGCCATTTTGTTCATGCTTCTTTCAATTATGCCTAGCGTATACTTCCCAAAATTCCGTGTATGTTTATCTATTTGTAAATATCTCTTTTGTATTGCTTTTTGCATGCATTACATTGTTCCTGAGGAAGAACCAACCTTCGTTCCAAGATTTTGTAAGTTCTTGATTGCAGTAACAAAAAACATATACATACATATACATATATATATATATATATAAATTGTTGTTTATATATAAATTGGTGTGTATACATATATATATATGTGTATATATATATATGTTTTTGTTGTTGTTGTTGTTGTTTTTTTTTTTTAAATAAGTTTAATGCAGAAGACAGGCTGCAAAAATCAGGTTTAAAATGCTCCTTGCATTTGTGGTGTGATTTTCTGTATCAGTCCCAGCTACTATGTATATTTTCAAAGTAAGTTTACTCTCTGAGCAAGACAAGTTCTAACATAACTTTTTGCAATTTAAAATAGACATACTGAGGAGCTCATATACACATCATTTAAAGACTCTTTTACTGTGAATGAAATAAACGCTGTATGCTGCGCTGATGAAGAATAGTGTTTCATAAAACAATAGTTAAATGATACCTTTCTAGGCATAATCTATTCTAATGGATTATAGATTTATCTGGAAGGCTCATAAAATCTCGAGTGACAGGGAAGGAGATATGTATCTGACTTTAGAGCCATCTACTCCGTGCTAATACTATTTCACTTAAATGAAACTAAACCAGAGTTGGCTATTTGTACAACAACAGACTCCAGGAAATTCTTACCACTGTCTCATTTCCCAGTGGTGTAGTGCCCTTCATTTGCTTCCTCTTCTGCACTCAAAGTCATATTCTTTCCTTTAGCATATCACAATTCTCAGGACTAGAGGAAAGGTTTACAGTAGTTAGAGTTGGAGCTTGCAGATTATTATTTCTAATTTTTTTTTTTTTTTTTTTTTTTTTTTTTTACTTGAGCTTAACAAAACTAAATACACACCAGTTTGGTGATGCATGTTAATTTATAATTGTCATGGTAGGTCTAAGCAGGCCAAAATAGGCTTATACATGTTCTGTCTTGTCCAGACATATTTTTCTGCTATCCCTCCTTCTGTTTTGAGGAAAAGCAACCACAGAAAAGAGGACAAAGAACCTGGAGCCACTGAGTCTAAGCACTCTGGCTTGCCCAGACTTGTTTTGCATCCTGTGGTAAACAAGGTACACACACTCAGCTTGTGCTTGCCTTGTGCAAGGCCTGTGTTATGCCCTAAAAATGGTAGCGCAAGCCTATGGCTACATCTAATATGGTCAGTCTTGGCTAACTGCCATTCTGTTTGGCTATTCTATGTCCAAAGGCCCATTAGTCTCAGGTTGCATTGGTAAAAGGAAATGAGCAGGTGACACAACATGCTCTACCCTTGTATCTGTGCTCTGATGTTATATTCATGCTTGCTTGCTGTTTGCTCCTGCTTTATTGTATCCTAAACTGCCTGGAAAGTGCTTGCCAAGAGTTTACCAGGAACAGGCTCTAAATGCCTGCATGCAATTGGCCTGAATAGCCAATGTGACATTGTGCTGAGACTGTACATGGCATTGCATCCTGCCTGCACCTGAAAGTCTCCTGACAAGATGGGAATCTCTGGAGATACACAGATCACCCGTGGACCAAGTTAGAGATTTTCTGTCTCCTTTCCCCAGCAGCCTAGGAAGTCTGGGAAGAATCAGAAGTCTCAGCAGCTGACAAGACAGTAACAGAATTCCCTGAAAGCATTTGGGTACTATCTGAAGCTGTAGCCAGCCCTGCCAGTCAGGAGATATTTTATGAGTAAACACTTAAAGCCTCTTGGAATTCACCATTGCTTCTGCCATAAGCCGAAAGGAGCTCCTTGAGTCCATCTCGTGGGCAAGTGGGTTATTGACTGCAAGCAGTATATCGACCACAGGAACCTTCTCTTTCAGTTCAATTAATGTTATACTATTACTAGTTACTTCTACATCCTATGTTATTAACTGTGTAAAGTTTCCATGATCATGTGAAGAACCGATCATTATTAAAATCAGTGGTCAGGGTGCTGAGAGTTCTGAATATTGAATATTAATAAACAATATTAATCTTTGAAAATCATAGCTTACATCAACTAATGATCCCACCATAACAATAATAAAATGACCTGGTAGGTACTAATATTTTTGCAGAAATCTCACACTACACAATCTCTTTTCTGATTTTCTGTGCACCAATATGCCTGAGCCTATAAAAGGAAACCGCACAAGATATCTGCCCCCTACAATCTAAAGGGCTGTTCTTTGGTGTGCAATTCTCTACCAACAAACTTTTATTTAACGTGTTTTAAGAGGGGTCTTGATTATCTGTATAGATATGTCCTCATTTTATTTTCATTTACCTCAAAACACAGGTCTTTGATTTGTTCTCAATCTATTCACTGTTTTTCCCCTTTCATCTCCAGACAACTTGAGTACATATGTTACTATTATCATGCGAGTTTTCTCTTTTCAGCTTCCATTGTAAACTCTCTTCAAACAACTAGGTGTGACATTTCTGACATTTATGTAACATTGCAGACATATCTGATGATTTCTGCCTGCCTGTATCAAGGAGCATATGCTAATTTCATGACTTGTGACCTATCAGGTGCTTTAACAACTCAGATCATTACTGCAGACTTGATTTAATTGATTTTCTTGATTGCATTCTGTTTTGTCAGCTTTTGCAACTTCGTCACCTCTGATGTCTCTTATTATTACTTGAAATGACCGTCGGGGTGACCTCCAATACTGTAATGTCAGCCTTTTCCAGTCCATTCAGAATACTGGTGGACAACCTCTGCTATCACAGAAAAACTTCAGCTTGTTGGAAAACACCTTTCACAGGACACTGCAACTTGAAAACAAATAAATCCCTTCTTCTTCAAGCATTTTTACAAACATATTTTTCCAAAGTACTTTTCACAATTTTTACATTTATGTTTATACATTTCCATTTTTTCATATTTACTTTTTTTTTTAGATTCATTCAATCCAAGTGAGAAATGGACAAAGATTCTTTACAAGATTTCTAACTCCTTGGCCTCAGATGAAATATAAAGTTGGAATGGGAAAATCTCATTCAGTTCACCTCAGAATCAGATTTTAATTTTTTTTTTTTTAATTTAAAGCTTCAACAGTGTCATAAAACAGACAAAACATTCCTTCATGAGGAACTGTGATACAAATTGGAACACAGAAGGTTTCACCTCAACATGAAGAGAAACTTCTTTACAGTGAGGGTGACAACACTGGAACAGCCTGCCCAAAGAGGTTGTGGAGGGTCCTTCCCTGGATGTGTTCCTGTGCAAACTACCTTAGAGGATTCTGATTTGGCAGGGGGGTCCCTTCCAATCTCTAAGGTTCTGTGATTCCCAATGCCTCAACACCACAACAGCAAGGCAAACTATGCAACAAGTATGGCAGCTCCTATCTCATTCTCTTCTGCTTGTAATGCATTTGTAAAACATTGTCCTCTTTTAGACTGTATTCTCCTTGGGGTATAAGTTGGTTTCGTGCTTGTCTGATGTTTAGGACATCTGGGACTCGACTGCAATAGTGGCTTCTGAATATGGATTCAACATGCTTCTAGAACGGTCATATTTGATTCTCTTCTCTCATTCTTCATATTCTGTCCAGTTCTTCCACATTAATTTTTCTTTTCTCTTCACAACCTTGCCTTCATCCTTCCCATTTTGGCTAAATGTAACTCTTCAGCATATCCAGCAAGCATCCAATATACCTTTTGTCCTATATAACAAGACCCCTTTTAAGTCTACCAAATTAGAAAGGATCAGGCTGCTTTTTTAGACAACCATTTTTCAGAAGTTATTAGTCTCCCATAACAAGCTTTTCTCACTTGTTTTGCTTCCCTTGATACTGGTCTTGTGAAGGAGTGGTCAAGGTGGATTCTGCTGCTGTACTGAATCCTGGTGACATCACTTTCCACAAGACAAAAGAGTCTGGCTGATGGGGAAACACTGCACAGCCAAAGGAGCAAATGGCAAATGACTTCTTAAAGTAGGAAAATAGAATTAAAAATGCACTTCTGTGAACAGTCCTTTATTGTAAAAAGCTGTTTTCCACCATCAGAGAGTTTTATGGCATATCTTCTGTACTGCACAGTCACTCATTTCGCTTGTGGCAATAGAATGAGGCAGAAAAGGACTGTCCTGATTTGCAGATGGATATTTTTTAAGTCTTTATGTTTCAGATTTCAAATATGTTTTGCCCTTTTCAGAGGTTCTGAGTAGAGATCCACTGGCCATAAGAGGACTTACCTAAATGTCTGGGAGCCAGACTGCTTCTGTCTGTAGCCAATATTCAAAGAACAGTAGCTGCTTTCAGAAATTTACAATTACGTCGCCTGTCTCTAGAAGCCCAGAGTAGTGCTGGCTCTGTAATCCTGGTCCAGCACTCTCATTTCAGCTCTCCCATCTGCTTTACAGCAGCCTGCCTTTTATTCTTTCACCTCTTTTCAAGCTAAAAGTACATTAATAAAATGTGGTACTTGTTATGGCTGTTTTATGTATATGCAAGGTTATTATCCTGACCTCTTAGAGGAGAATACTCCAGAAATGCTTTATGCAGACCCATGCATATTCAACACAATACATACTGGTGAAGGAAATAGATTAAATAATGCTTGAGAAAGTTGAGGCATTATACATATAAATATATTCTGTTTATATCTTCCATACTGACCTCTGGTGAATGAATATGCAACATCACCTTTTCTCAGAGGTGTACCTGTCATGAGATGGGGACAAATGCTTTCATGTCTGCCAGTTACAGAGGCACTTCACAAGGCTTCACCGGCAATTTCAAATGAAGGAGGGCAAGCGCTGGTGCTGTGTCTGTCTTCCTCAATCAATGGAGACAGTGACATGAAGCAGAAATTCATTCTGTACAGAAAAGTACTGAGGATCATGTGAGGTTGTTTGGAACTAATGATGGTCACTGGATAATTCAGAAATGATGATGAAGACCTCATGACATTCCTGAAAGAGTGAATCAGAGATGAGAGTTGGAAGAAACCTACTAAACCATCTCATCTATAACCAGCTGCCAGAGGAAGACTGTTTCTTGCACAAACACAGTAATATCAGACTTTAACATTTTTAGCCTTGATATAAATAGATTTCTTTCAAGTTTTGCTGCTGCTGGAACTTTCTTGGTTTTGTTTTTTGGTGCTTTTGGTGGGTGTTGGTTTTTTTTGGGTTTTGGTTGGTTTTGTTTTTTTTTTTTTGTTTTGTTTTGTTTTTTTTTTTTTACAGAAGGACATTGGTCAAACAGTGCAGCTTGTCAGACATACAGCTGAATACAGATTTAGCCTCACCCTTACCAATTAAAAAAAAAAGCTTTCTGTATTTTTTAACTATTTTCTAACTCAAGACAATACATATTTTATTTCATTTGATAGATTCACCAGTTTTTAAAGCTTTTGTATTGATGATTTTAGATAAGAACTTTGGAAAACAAAGCAAAACAAACCCAAGTAGTATTACTAATTTCACTCAGGAATTTCCATGCAGATCATAGACTGGGTTGTACTATTTATCATACAAATAAAGAAGATTTTGTATAATATAAATAGTGATGGTGATGGGCTGATGAAGTGAAAACTGTAATCTATACCTGACAGAGTGTGGCAGGGCACACCCAAGTCCCTGCCCCACCCGAGGTTTGAGTGGGGCACGAAACTGTTTTTCTTCCCCCCACTCCTGGCTCCAGGGGTTTGGAATGTAGAAAGAAGTAGGCGCAAAGTTCCTTACCCCACCCCCACGGGCTTGAACAGGGAAGAGCAAATTGCCCCAGCATATAGATATGGCAACTGGGCACATTATCTAGTCGGACCTTGAGGGAGACCTTGAGTTGGACCTGGAGTCGGACCTTGACGGGCATCCGGAAGAAGGGGGACAAGAAAGCACACGGTCCCTGCTTTCGGACCGCTGCATCCTGACTTCCTGCTGCAGGGACCTTCCCACTGCTGTAAACCACTGCTGTTTGTGGGAACACTGCCAAGCAGCCAGCCTTGGCCCTGTGCTACCCCATGATCTTTGCCCATGGCAGCCGTGTCTGCAGTCACTTTGGACTCTGGCGGGTTCACTCGCATTGGATCCTGTGCCGCACTGATGCACTGCTGGGCTACAATTTGCAGTTCCAGACACTGCTGCAAAAGACATTGCTGCAAAGCAGCCAAGGGACCGGCTTCAAATTCCTACTCCACTGCCGTGAGTAGCACAGACGTTCCCTAGGGCTCCAGGCTGCCTTTTATTTGTAAGTGTGGCAAAGCTGTTTTGTGGCAAGCCTTTTCCAGTTTTCTGATTCTCCTGAACTAATAAATTGCCTGTAAGCATCGTTGTGAAGATCTTCTCAAATGGATTAGAACCCAAACCTAACTAATTTGTAGATAGTTTGTGGGTGGGGCTTTTCAGAATTAAAATAACTACAGATTTTATAATTACTGCCTCTTTAATTGCCATAAACAATTCACAAGGAAAAAAATTAAAAAACAATTTTAATGTTATTGCTGGATAATAATTTCACAAGACTCTTAGCTTGGCTCTCTATTCATAAAAACGTTTACAAAGTGTTGTTTCTGACTCCAGCTATCTAGTCACACAGATGGAGCTCAGCCCCCTGACATGTCTCTGCTGTTTCCTCACACAGTTTTTTCTCTCTGGCAAAGACCATGTGAGTTGTTAGACTCTCAGCTAAAACGAGGTGCCTCAGTTAATTTTCCCTAATTTGTAGTTATGTGAGTGCACTCAATTTCTGAGGACTGCAGAAGTATCATTTTCCTTACAGCACTGACAATGTCTAGTTTTTTTCATGCAGCTCTTCTGCATTTCTGCTCACCTGTTGAAAATGGGAAATGTGGAATTGCCAGTCTAAGAGGCTGTCACAGGCTGCCTTCTACAAGGAATGAAAATTGGCTGTTACCATAGAAAAATTAGTGCAGGGCTTTTGTGTAGGTGAGTAATTCTCAAATGGATCAAGACTAATGTAAATTCATTCAGAAATGTGGATCCAGCAGAGTCTTTGTATATATTTAACTTAGAGTATTTGAGTAGTGTTCTTTAAAGTCTTTGTTGGATAAAGATCAAATTGAGCTTTTCCTTTCATGTGTTTATTTTGTATGCTTGCTACTCCAAGACATGAGGTATGAAATTATTTTTTTTATATGGATTTCCAAACCTGACTGAATTTAGGGAGAAATAAACCCCCAAAATTTAAAAATTTGCCCATGAAGGAGAATTTCAGGATATTTTTAGAGGGAGAGGTGAACATGATGTTAAAGAGCTGGCAGAAAGCAAATACAGACTCAAAACTGGTGGAAAAGCAGTTGCTTCCTATGCATACAGGAAAATAATAATAATAATAATCAGTACTTAATTTTGTTTGTTTTTCACCAAGACATTATTAATACAGTTTAAAAAAAAAAAATTCACGTGTTCTAGTTGGTTTTGTTTCAACAGTCTAGGAGATTGCAGTGGTTCCTATTTACATCAGTGGAGTTATGGAAGCAGGAGGTTTTGGTCTTTGCTTTGTTCATTGCTAAACATCAATCATCTGGAAAGAAAAAAAAAAAAACCCTGATAAATTGAAGACTGTTCAGAGAAGAGCAGCAAAAATGATCAAGGGAGGCAGGAGGGTTGACTGTGAAGTAAGATTTAACTAACTAAATGAATTTAGCACAGCATAGCACAACATTGACCTGAAGCAGGTGAGAGAAAGTGCATAGTGCAGGAGACAGGGTTGTAGCTAGGAGTAATTAACTGAATAACAGAATCACAGAAGGTTAGGAGTTGGAAGGGACCTCCAGAGATCATCAAAATTGTGAATTTCAGTGAATCTTTGCACAAATGTCCTGACAGTGAGTCGTACTGGGCTTTGGAAGAGTGTCCCAAGGGCTGCAGTAGAGTCATTTGATGCTAGAGATAACAAAACACAAGAAAGGGAACTCTTGTTTTGAATTTCCCTATCACCAATGTCTGTATTTCTGTAATACACCATTATGAATTCACCCCAAGGGAAGCTACATTGGCAGGAGTAAGACAAATATAATTGTCAAAAGCAAAGAAGCAGAGCAATATCACAGCTAAATAGTTTTTGGTTTTGAAAATGTTTTCATTTCCAGGTTTGGCTGTCAAAACTCCACATTCACACACGTAAGTGTGATAGAAAGCTGTGACAAGATGATGATTTCAGACACGCAGAGGAGGAAATCTAGTAATTGCAAAACAGAAATAAGAAAAAAAGAGAGGAAGTACATCTCATGGGTAATAAAAGGTAATTTGTAAACTCAAACGATGAGCTCAAACAACTAAACCCACTGGCTTGTGATCTGGCTCAAGAAAAGTTTATGTAATAATTGAGTTTTCCTATATTGCTCTGGCCCTTTCACAGGTTGCCTGTTTGATAATTCACAGTGCTCTGTCAGTTGCTTTGTTTTCTGCTTGCAGATTAAGTGTGTTATTTACTGTTGTGATTTGCCTGCACTGCATTTTGTAGAGGGTCAAGGACAGTTAATACCTATGTGAGCATTTGTTTCATCCTGTGACTATGCAACCTATCACATATTTGACTGCTTCACCTCCATTCTGTTCCCTGATCTGTTTTGTAGAGGGATTATGCTTTTTTACTTACCCCTAGGTTATTTTGTATAGATAAGAGCAGATATTAAAGGACCCTCAGTACTGGATTCTCAGTAACTTCTCTGAATCAAGTTTTTATTCAGGTGCATAACTGCAAATTCAGAAATACATTTGGGGCCATCTTCTGCTTAATTGTGTGGACATGAGTCTCCAACACACCTTTGAGGATCTGGGTCCAGGGCTGTGTATGCCTTTTCTGCAATATCTGCTTAGGTCTGGAAATACTAGCGCTCAAGAGGAAAAAAAAATCAAATCAATATCTTAGTTTTCAAAGACTGATAGGCATAGAATCATAGAAACATAGAATGGTTTATGTTGCAAGGGACCTCAAACATCAACCAGTTCCAACTCCCTGTCATAGGCAGGGACACCTCCCACCAGAACAGGCTCCTCAAGGTCTCATCCAACCTGGCCTTGAACACCTCCAGGCATGGAGCAACCACAACCTCCCTGGGTAACCTCTACCAGTGTCTCACAACCCTCACTGCAAAGAAGTCTTTCCTAACATCTAACTTGAATCTCCTCACTTCCAGTTTAAACCCATTGCTCCTCCTGTCATTACAAGACCTTGTGAGTAGTCCCTCATCAGCCTTCCTGTAGACCCTGTTCAGGTACTGGAAGGCTCCTACAAGGTCTCCTTGAAGACTTCTTTTCTCCAGGTTGCAGAACCTCAACTCTCTCAGCCTGTCCTTATAGCAGAGCTTCCTCAGCTCTCTGGTCATCTTCATGGGCCTCCTCTGGACTTGGTCCAACAGTTCCATGTCCTTCCTGTGCTGGGGGCTCCAGAACTGTACACAGTACTCCAGATGGGGTCTGACGAGAGCAGAGCAAAGGCACAGAATCCCCTTCCTTGTCCTGCTGGCCACGCTGCTCTTGATGCAACCCAGGACTCGGTTGCTGTCTGAGCTGCATGTGCACACTGCAGGCTCCTGTTCAGCTTTTCAGCAACCCAGACCCCCAGGTCCTTTTCCTCAGGGCTGCTCTCAACCATTCCCCACCTAGCCTGGAGTTGTGCTTAAGATTGTGCCTACCCAAGTGCAGGACCTCACACTTGGCCTTGTTGAATGTCATGGGGTTGACCTGGGCACACCACTGCAGCCTGTCCAGGTCCCTCTGGATGGATCCCTGCCCTCTAGCAAGTCGACTGTGCCACACAGCTTGGTGCCATCTGCAAACTTGCTGAGAGTGCACTGATTCTTCTGTCCATGTCACTGACAAAGATGTTAGACAGCACAGGTGCCAACACTGACCCCGAGGGACGTCACTTGTCACTGGTCTCCAGGTGGACATTGTGCCCTTGATCACAACTCTCTATGTACTACCATTCAACCAATTCCTTATCCAGCAGTTCTCCACCCATCAAGTCTCTGTTTTTCCAATTTGGTGACCAGGATGTCATGTGGGACAGAGTCAAATGCCTTAGGTCCAGGTAGATGACATCAGTTGTCCACTGTCGCTGTGACTTCATCATAAAATGCCACTACATTTGTCAGGCAAGATTTGCCCTTGGTGAAGCCATTGCTGGTTACCACCAATCACCTCTGCTTTGTTTTCCATTTGCCTTAGTAGAGCCTTCAGGAGGGTCTGCTCCTTGATCTTGACAGGCAAAGAGGTGAGCATTGACTTCTTTACCAGTTGTTGAAGTAAACGACTGTGAAATTTGGGTTAATAATCTAAGGCAAACTTCTTTATTGGAGGCTGTTTAACTAGCAATACCCTCTGATAGGTCAGCTTATTTTGTTATTGTTTTAAACATAATTGTGGTGATGTTAAAGTAAGCATCTGAATATAAGCAGAACCAAGTTATTTTAGGCATTTCTCATCTAAATCTTAGTGGGTGTGTGCTACTTCCAAATCTTTTGAGATCTAAAACCAGTGTTAAAGTACTATAAGAATTCAGTATTTCTGGTCTTTACTTCCCAATTCTACAGTTCAAGGATGATGTACATCCAGAAAACCAACAGTTCAATAAACTTAATTGTGGAACCATTAACTAAACACACAAAGTATAAGTATGAGTCTATTTTGAATAACTACTCAGATGAAAAATTAAACACTACTGAAGTGCACTTTTTTTTCCCCACTTAAAACAACTTTTGCTCATATCTACACTGAAAGAGGCAAAATCAGAGATGAAGGCTGAGATAGAAAAATAACAGGTTTTGAAATACACAATAAAGTAGAAAAATACTTTTTGATGGACGAATGTTACTAAGAGAACAAGGGGAGGATGAAAAGATGGGAAGTGTGGTGCATTCAGTACTGAAATGATCTGATGGTGAAAGGCTTTTAGTGAAAAATGAAAGAGCTTTGTGGAAACCAATTTAAGATGCTATTGTTTACAAAGGCCCCAAATTATTCTTAAGTCTAAATTGCCCCCAAGTAGGTACATATTTCCTCCTCTCCTTTATGAGGCTGCCAAAATTCAACATTCTAGCCTGCTTCTAACCTTTCCCATGAGACTCATTCGAATCCTTCTTGGAATTCTTAAGAGTGGCTGGACTGCTGTAATGCTTGGCACTTTCATGAAGATGATTGAATAAGAAAACACTAGAACAAAAAAAGAAAAAAGGTAAGGGGAGCAGAGATGTGAATTTCTTTTCATTCTTTTTTTCCAAAAATATGGTGGGCTTAAAGTATGATGTTCAAGTAGAACTGTTTTATGTTTAAAGAACAGCTCTGTGCTATACAGGGCAGCATACTTCTGAAGATGCATACTTCTTTAGCCTCTTTAATGCAGAGATTATATAGTGTGATCTGACCCTGGACCAATTAACACAAACCTCATTAAAACAGAGATGAAGGGCACTATAAAGAAAAATAGGAAAGAAGGGGAAATACATTTATTGGGGGAAAAAAAAAGCATATGAATGAGCTTGAGAGAATACTTTTTGAATTAAACCTCACTGTACAACTACATGTTCATGCAACAGCAAGTAGGCAGTCATGTGAGTTTGAGTAAAAGAATGATGTAAAATCAGCCCAACATAGGTAGAAGATTGACTTTCCATAGTTTGATTTACAGACCAGGTGTTATGTCACCTGAAAAATCAGGTACAATGGCCTGCTCAAATAATTCACTGAAGGATGGGTCACTTCCTCCAGAGCTTCTGCTATTGTTCATAGAACCTCAGGACTGTGCTGAAAATCAAGACCAACAGCTGGGTTGTAAAGAGTGAATAGGGCTGTGTCGGAAGAGCCTAAAAGTAACTTTGGAAGTAGGATCCTTGTGTTTAGGTTGTGATCCAAGGATTATTTGCTCTTATATATAAAATATAAAGCAAAACCAGAAGAGTGAGTGATTCAACAGAAGAGCGAGTGATTCATTCTCTACCTTTTGGTCACTCTGCAGTTCTGATAGGACATAAATTCCTTTTCAGACAGAGGAATGAGCTGACCATAGAATAACATCTGAAAAGACTCAGAGAAGAGAACTAATAAACATATGAATACCTTTTCATGGCCAAATACAAAATTTTTAATTGTAAATTCACCCTGAGGATTCTTTTTGCTTGTCATGTTCACTGAAAACAGTTAGAATATAGGCATTTCCTCTCTTGAGACTTTTCTATGATGTGACCTCTTACTGAAGAAATTATTAAGGTAAAGTCTCTGCTCTGTGTCATATCAGCTTAAGTCTGACACCCGTTTTCTTGGTTTTGAAAATCCATGAAGGTAGTACACAAAAAATTCCCAATCAACACTAATTCAACCTGGAATAAATTCCTACATCTCCTGCTGCATTTCTGAGTTCAGGTCAAAATTACCACCTTGTTTTAACAGATTGATCTGGGAACAGTACAATGAAGGCTACCCTTGTGTGGATTACTGTCCCATAGGTAGACTCTGATGTCTAACAATGAACTGTTCTGCACTGTTTGTCTGTTTTGGTTTTTTTCATTTTATTTTGTTTTCTCCTGGACACCTCCTTCTATAAAGCTAAGAGCCTTCTTTCTGATAGTTCAGTTCTATTGCTAAATCTGCATTTTTTTTTTTCTGCAGCTACACAAGCCAATGAAGTTAGAGAACGTAAAGATGTCTACACAGTGATAGTGTGATTGCATACATATAATTTCATTAGAAAATCAGACTAAAATATCCCCTCTAGCCTTTTGCAGGCAACCTTTTGGGACTGTTCTGTCTGCTCCAGATCTAAATCCCCCTCTTTGACCCTCTGGCTCTCATTCCGACCTCTCCTCTCACATTGTGAAGGCAAAATCACTCTCCTGTGTAATATCTATCGGCAGGAATAGTGATCAAACCTCCTTCTGGGTCTCCTCAGATATCTCTCACCTGATTTTAAGTCTCATGATGAAACTTCCTATGTTCATACTCTCCCCACTATCCTTCCCAATCCAATTTCCCACTTGTAAGGGTACCATTTTTGGCTTGTTATATGTGTTAGGATGAATGGTTGACACACAGTAAGCAATTTGTCCAAAGGTTATGAGGATGACTGATGTTATGACAAAATCCATCATAATCTTTTTGAATGTAGAGTTATGGTTTGGATTTTCACTGGAAACAGCATTGATAGCATAGGATTGTTTTAGTTATTGCTCAGCGGTGCTTACACAGCATCAAGGCCTTTTCTGATCTTCACCCTATCCAACCAGCTTGTAGGCTGGAGGTGCAGCAGGAGCTGAGGGGGGACACGGTTGGGACAGATGATCCTAACAGGATTCCATATCATATGACATCGGGCTGAACAATGAAACCTAGGGGAAGAAGGAAGTGGGGGCTTTTCAGAGCTATGGTGTTCGTCTTCCGAAGTTATTGTTATGTGTGGTGGAGCCTGATGTTCCTGTGGACAGCCAAACATCTGCCTGTTAATGGGAACTGATGAATGAATTCCTTCTTTTGTTTTGCTTTGCTTGCACAAGATACTTTATTTATTAAACTGCCTCTATCTCAACCCACAAGTTTTCTCACTTTTACCCTTCCGATTCTCTTTCCCCATCCCACTGGTGAAGGAATGAGCTAGCAGTTTTGCAGGGCTTAGCTGTCAGTAGGGATCAAACCATGATGGTCTTCAATCTTAGGATTTCTTACAGTGCTCTCGAGAGTAGACAAAGCCTTATTTCTCCCCATTAGCTCCCCACTTTCCAAAACAGTTATAACCAGCTCAGTACTGCAGTTTTTGGTCTCTTTTATTCAACTGTGGGGAGCTCTGTAGATCAGTTCCTTGTTGATTAGCATGACTTAAAGCAGATGATTAATTCATAAAGCACATTTCCTCTAGGAATTTATACATGGGTATATGTGATGGTTTGGGAGTTACACGCCCATCCCAACCCCCAGCTCTATGAAAATCACCCAGAGTAGACTCAGGCAGCTGGAAGTTAAGGAATGAAGCTATATTTACAGCTTAGCACAGTTTACAAGTAGATACATACACAATATGTAGGAATATTTACAGAAATATACATGTTAAAGATAATATAGAAACACAATCCCCCTCCCAGAAATCAGAGTCCCCAGGAGGGGCTCACAACCACCCTTCCACATTCTTTCCACCCCTCTACCATATCTCATTGTCTGCCTTATGTGCAAGGTGAGTTTGGAGGATCATCAAGAGGGATTAGAAGCAGAATGATTAGTTGGGCTACACAGCCACAAAAGCCCAGGGAGAAAACACACTGACTCTGACTGAGAGACTCTATCTTACCTATGTTCGTGTCCTTGTTTTCATACATCTCAGCAAGCCTATGAGTGAAGCAGACATCACCATTGCTTCCTTTTCACAGCCTATAATCTATTTTTTTTTTTCATTAAAACATTCCAGTTAACCTCAAACCAGCACAGCACAACATCAGCAAGCAAAGTCAAAAGAGTTACACCACCTTATGGCACCTGCAGACACCAGTCCACCTGAAACCAGATCCCTTTTTGCCAGTCTCTGGTAAATGGCTATGGAAGGAGCAGATTAATTCTGGTATAAGAAAAAGTAGTTTATGACAACTTTTCTAGGCTTGATGTTGTGTGACATGCACAAGTAAGGCTTTCCATTACATTCTAGAAGGTTTATTCTACTAATTTCTTTGTAAATTAACCCAGAATAATTTAGAGTGAAAGTTGTTCTCCCTTCAAGCTGTTAAAAAGTGATATGGGAACACAACAATGTTAGAATTTTCACACTGCTATGGACACTTTGAGTTTTCATTAAAAAGTGGATGTTCTCAGTGCCTCCAGCCAAAATTCTAAACAACATTAAAGTAGCAGCATTCACGCTGCTATAGGAAAGGCTGTTTCTGTATTTTCTTTTCCCACCCCTTTCCAGGAGTTTGTCAGTTGATGCAGATATTCATTTTGAGTTGAAACTTGTTATACAGTGCATCGTACTGCAGTTAGCATGATTTTCTTCTTTTTCATTATATTAACTTTTTTTTTTTTTAAATTTTTTTTAAGCAGCAAATACTATTCCAATATGGGACAGTAGTTGTAAAATCCTCACTTGCTTCTGCACCTGTTGTTCCTCCAAAACATAATATACACAGGATTGTGTGAACACTGCAGAGGAAAATTGTCTTTACTGTAGAGATTTACTTGGAGGAGAATTCCTTCAACTGTGTAGAAATTAATTACATAACTTTGTTTCTATGACTAGGTTTCCTGTGGAGTCAATGTCATCCTCTCAAGATACACAGTCACTTAGCGTCTTTGTCTTCTTTCTGGTTTGCTTCTCGCACTCTCCAAATCCTCTTAATTTCATTCCAGGACTGGACATTAATTTGCTAGGAAGCGGTAACATTGCCTACTTGTGGCCCTTTAAGTTAGATTCCTACCTCAGACATAAAGAAAAAAAAAATTCAGAACAGAGAAACGTAGAAGTGGAAGCTCTGAGTAGAGAGGTGAACATTCTAGGGATAGGCCATATAATGGCAACAATGACTGTTAACATAATTTCGCTGGAGCATCAAGAGCTTTATGTCTGGAAGCACAGCTTGTACCTTCCCCTTGCTGCTTCTGCTGCTTCGCTTGCGCCTGCTGCTATCTTCCGCTGCTGCTGTTTTGATTGCTGCTGCTTTTATTGCTTCACCGCCGCTTGACCCCTTCCCCACCTTCCTTCAGATTATTATATTCCTGTAGTAGTTATAGTCTCCCTATACTGTTAGTTTAAACTATAAGAAATACAGTTTCTCATTTTTTCCCTGACTTTACAAAAAAAAAATCTATGTTGTGGTGAGTTTATTCTACCAGGAGAGTGATCCATCCTAACCCTGTACACTGCTCCAGAGCTT
This sequence comes from Eubucco bourcierii, assembly GCA_013396675.1. NCBI lineage: Eukaryota > Metazoa > Chordata > Aves > Piciformes > Ramphastidae > Eubucco > Eubucco bourcierii. Next base: position 157,667 of record VWZE01013037.1, on the reverse strand, counting down.
GTCTCTTTCTTATCATCATGAATCATTCAACCACAAGTGTGATTCAAGGTGGAATTTTTGCACACATTCTGTTACACAGATGGTCTTGCAAGTCACAAGCATAACTTGGTGTGCTTGGCACCAGCTAGCAACCAGAAGCATGCATACATCTGCTAACCTATGTCCAAACAAGCTAAGCTAAAACTGCCCTTTGTATGTGAGTTAGTAGTCACAATTTTCCTGACGTGCAATTACTATTGAATGCATACATAATTATTTACTTTCCAGGCTCCAGTGGGCAGCAGTGTGTTGCATTTAGTTCATGTGATATTTACATATTGAAATATTTCTAAAGTTCTTAGCTTGCACGTTTTACAGAAATACTTTTGTAGACTGATGTTAGTTACTTGATGGATGGTAGCTTACTCGTTTCATGCTTTCAAAATCAGTCACACACAGAGATCAGTCACACTTTCAAGCTTCTTCCCTCTGTTTCACTTGCTTAGTAGTGATAAGTAGATGTGGGGTTTTTAGGGTTTTTGTTGTTTGTTTCTTTTTTAGGGGGGATGTGGTTTTTGGGTTTGTTTGTTTGTTTGTTTTTTACACCAAACCTGTAAAACACTGAATTAGTCTCATTCTGTGGAGTATAAAGAGGACCTAGAAAATTCAGCTTTTAGATTTCAACAGTTATGTGAATTTGCTTCCAATCTCTTCTTCATGTTTACTTCCAATCTCTTCATGCTGCTTGCCTTGCCACTGAGGAAAGCAGCTCTATCGCACAGTAACATGAAGAGTGTTGGGGTTTTTTTGACATTTTGTTTTTGTTTTAAGTGGTGTGCTCAGAAAAGCCCAGGTTTTTAAGCAGTAAATGTCATTTTGATGGAAATGAATACATTTAACATCCGTTATGAGGTGATGCTTACTGTGACCATAAAGCTAAACTTCATTGCCTTGATAAATAGTTCATCTCTTGGCTGCTCAGCAGAATGATGTTCTGGAGCCCTTAACTAATAAGCTGTGGGCTAAATTTCTTTGCAGATTGTCTTCTGATCTTAATTTTCATATCAAATTATCTATCACTTTTTTCAAGTAAAAATTAGTATGTCTGTTTAGCTAATCATACTTACCCTCTGGGCCAGCAATCAAACGATTTTGTAGTCCTATGGTAATGATTGATTTGAGATGTGTAACATTTATTCCGATGTTCTTTATAGCATCAGCTTGTGTAATCCAGGAAAAAACATGTCATAATAGAGCACACACTCTACCAGAACAATATAGATGTGTGGACTACACCTTCTTTAAATGGAATTTTCATAATTCTAACTGAGATCTTTTTATATCCAGATGCATAGACCAATATTTGATAAAATAATACTGTGGTGCTTCCATCTCTGATTTAACAGAAAGACTTGAGGATGAAGTTGAAGGCTGGAGAAGGACTATTGACAAGGTCTTGTAATGACAAGACAAGAGACAATGGGTTTAAACTTGCAGAAGGGAGATTTAAACTGAATGTTAGGAGAAGTTCTTTCCAATGAGGGTGATGAGACACTGGCACAGGCTGGCCGGGGAGGTTGTGGCTGCTCCCTGCCTGGAGTTTTTCAAGGCCAGGTTGGAGGAGGCCTTGAGTGACCTGTACTAGTGGGAGATGGTCCTGCCTATGGCAGGGAGTTGGAACTAGATGATCTTTGAGATCCCTTCCAACGTTAACATTCTATGATTCTAAGATTCTATGAATGTAGTGTAGCTTTTCTTCTTTAAATGTACATTGTGTCATGCTATAACATATAAACAAAAAGCAGGTAAAGATATATGTCATGTACCTGTTACATGCTTTATAACCTGGAGAGCAAATGCTTGGCTGGAGTAAGCTGAAGTAACTCTCTGAAGTAAATATGCTTACACAGTGTACACTGACAGCCAGGCTCTGGGGCAATCAGGCAAACACAACCTCCACAGTAAGGTGATTTTCAAAGAATCATAGAATCAGAATCAACCAGGTTGGAAGAGACCTCCAAGCTCATCTAGTCCAACCTATCACCCAGCCCTAGCCAATCAACTGGACCATGGCACTAAGTGCCCCATGCAGTCTTTTCTTGAACAGCACCAGGGATGGGGACTCCATCACCTCCCTGGGCAGCTCATTCCAAATTGATGGAAAAAACTCCTTGGTTTTGAACTATCTATTCTTAAGTAACTGTAAACCAAGAATCCCATGTGCAGTATGGTCAACTAGTCAAGAGTTCAGCTGCCAAAGGGATGCCACATTTGCTGCTAAGTCTTCTGTGACTGTCCTTTCCCCCCTGTGACAGTGTGCATGAAGTACAGCTAGCAGAGTCAGGACTCAGACATTGATCTTGGGGTGGTGGCACACATCATCAGAAGGTGCCTGACTCAGCAGGTTGATTCAGCATGTTCTTTAGGTCCTGAGCTCCCTCGGGAATGGGAAAAAAGCAGATGCTTTTAAGAGTATGTTGTGTTGTCTCTGGCAGCTATATCCAGCATATTGAGAGAAGCTAAGCTGTATACCATTATATTTGGTGACTTAAAAAAATATTAGATTCAGCTCTGAGTTTCAACAGGTGCAGAGAGAGTTCTTCTAACTTCTTGACCTCCAAACTTTTTCAGATATACCTGCCATATCTTTTTAACCTTTTATTGGTGAATTATAAAGTGAAAGGCCTCATTACTCTTGGACATAAGAAACTCCATTTAGTGCCTCTGGTTGAAAATTACCTCCAAATAAAATCATCAGACTAGCTAAGAAGGCTTGTAAGAAAATGAAACTATATATTTACAGCAAGCTAAAATCTAAAAACATATAAAGCAATGCATATCTACAAAATATATTTACACGTGTTTACAATTTAGAAATAGCACCCAAAAAATCCTCCCTGGACAAAGCCCAGAAGGGGCCAACTGCCATCTTCTTCACCTTCCACCTAAAAAGAAAACCAGAAAGGCCCCAACTGTTATCTACTCAGCCAAGGTTAGTGCAGAAGTCAGACAGTCAGGATGGCGGAGGAAAGGAGCAAAAGTGAAGCAGGAGGCAGTAAAGCAAAGGGAACAAAATTGGTTATGCAGCAGATTCTATACTGGCCCATCAAACAAATGGACTGGTATAGACTTATTGCTGTTCTGCATCCAATGCAATTCTTTATTTAAAATTTCAAAGAAGGTTAGAGTGTTAGCAGCTCTAAAACTACCACAGTGCCATGCAATGGACTGAAGATCTGTCACACAAATATAAACACCCTTTGAAATAATTTGGAGAGAAGGGGAAGAGCAAATATTACCTTTTTTTTTAGTGTGTAATTAAAAAAAACCCCAACCCTACTCTGAGTTCTAATGGCTGCTATTGTCAGTGAAAGCAACATTGAAAGGAGTGTTTAAAATGTGATCAGAATTGTCTTGCAATCTGCTGTTGCATGCCTTGCTAATTTTAATGTATTAAACATAACAATGTGCCACATCTAATAAAAAAACAATAAAAAGAGGCATCTATGTTGTGTCTGTCTGTAACTGGTGGGCTTGCCTCTCACAAGAAATTGGCTAGTCTCTGTGATCCAGAATTCATCATGATCAAAGCACATTTTGCAAAGAATGCAGAGGATGATTTTGCTTAAAAATCGGCTGCTGAAGCAAATATCTAAGCATTCATCTGTTTTTCATATTGCAGCATTAAAATAATTGGCAGCACTGCACCAAACTCAACAGTAAAATGTGTTTGTGCTTTATGCCACAACAGAATGATTTTAGTAGGGCTGAGCTTAACTTGAATGCCAATAAGGTACTGAAAGCTGTGAAACATAACCATCACACCATATTTGAGGTTTAGGATTTACTCAACTTACTACAAAATCAATAATGTGATCGTTTGTAACAAAATCTATTTGCTGAGAAGGAATGTCAGTGCAGGTATTCATCACAGGAATGGGATGCAGGCAGTACACTGTCAAAGCCAAGGATACAAATGAAGGTCTTTTACAGTACATTGGCTAATAGCTGACAGTTTCAAAAGTCTTGGAGATTAGAAGGATCTTAATGGGATTGAGTGGATGGGAAGAACATTACGGACTGTAAACATCCTCAGAACTGCTGAATTATTTTTAAGCTCATGTTTCACAAGACTAGTTGGAATCACCATCCCCTGTCATATCAATGTTTCTTGGTTTCTCTAATGAATACTGTTTTCTTGTTAAGCAAAGTCACTGATAGTAAAAGCCCTCAGTTATACTCCAAAATCCATTCTGGCTCATGACAGAAATGGAATTTTGTATCTTTTTTATAGGCCATAAAATTTTTTATTTGTATTTTTGCTTCTCTGCCTTAATTGTGTCTTGGTTCATAGTCTCTCTAAATTCGAATGTAAACTCAAAGTATCAGTGTTCAAAACACAACTGTGCTTTCCAAGGGAATGGTGATAGAGCTATGTCACCTAAATCACTGTTATTAAAAGGACTATATGTTCTACCTTTTCAAACTGGATATTGGAAAAAAATTGAAGTTCTTCAGTTTGGCAGGTACAAGCCTTGGTCTCCAACCACCCTCTGTAAGTGAAGAATCTTGTTTACAGCATATAGGTCCTTACCTTGTAGCAAGACCTACTAAAATAACTTCTTGTTGTTGTTTTTGGGTTGGTTTTTTTTTTTTTTTTTTTGGGGGGGGTGGTGTTGGTGTTTTGTCGTTGCTGTTGCTATTTTTGTTTGTTTGTATGTAGTTGTAATTATTTTTCTTCTTCCTTTGAATGTGTGCTCTGGCTCTTCTCTCTCAGTTTTCATATGGAGAAGCAATTCCAATGATATGCATCCAATAATGTTAGAGGTTGTTTCAAAGAAAGCACTGGGTTGCCTTCCTCTAACACTAGCTTAAGTCCCTGCACATGTAAAACAGGGAAGAAGGCTGCCCCTTTGCTATAACTTTCTGTTCAAGTGTGTATTGTGTTCGTAGAGGATATATCATCTCCACCAGAACAAATGGCACCGTTTTCCATGTTCTGAACTCTCTATCTAGCTTTGGACTAGATGGCTCCTAATCTATATATATATATATGAGAGTTTCAGTTTATTCAGACCCTCTTCTGTTCATCTTTACACTTCTTTGATGCTTCTTGGCTGTGTTTTCCATGGCAATCAATAAGCACAGACCAAACTGAAACTTGTAATAGGAGATTTAAATACTGCATCTAATTTTGACTTTCGTTTCTGTGTGGAGCCAACATCAGGCAGTTTTGAAGAGCAGGGACCAAACTACTCACAACAATGTTGATTTTAGAAGTCATTTTAGGTGGTCTGAATCTGATTCCAAGATGATATAAACTCCCAATAGAATCTAGGAAGAAGGAGAAAAAAAAAAATCAGAGAGAGGATGAAGTTCAAGTTAGGTGAAAAGTCCAATGCCTTTTAAAGATCTGTAACTGTTAGTCTTGGTTCAGGATCAGCATTGACTTTCAAGACTGAACAGTATAATCTTAGAATTGTGCAGTAGAAAATTATTTAGTGTATTTAGGATTAACAAAATATGCTACGGATTCAGAATCTACTGGAAAGTCAGCAGGAGGAAAAGTGATAAGTTGCTTTATTTCTTTAGGGAAAATTGAAATGTTTGATTTGATTTCTCTGACTGTCAAAACTGTGTTGGAGAATGCTGCTGGAGGGACAATAGCAGAACAGTAAAAGAGTAGGCTACCAGTGGATTAAGTCCCTCATTAAACTCAATCACTCAATCAAATAACTTGAAAACAACTACTACAACTGCAGCACCTGGTATCTGCTGTTACTACTTCAAGTTAGGTGGCACAAAATAACAAAAGTTTTTACAGTGAATGCCTGCTGCTATGAGTCATAGTGCTATCAAAGTGTTCTGCAGCAACAAAAATTCAACAGTGTGTTCACATCACAAATAAAGAATCATAGAATCATAGAATCATAGAATCATAGAATGGCAAGGTTGGAAGGGACCTCAAGGATCATCTAGTTCCAACCCCCTGCCATAGGCAGGGACACCTCCCACTAGGAAAGCTCACTCAAGGCCTCATCCAATCTGGCCTTGAACACATCCAGGGAGGGAGCATCCACAACCTCCCTGGGCAACCTGTTCCAGTGCCTCACCACCCTTACTGTAAAGAACTTCCTCCTAACATCCAGTCTAAATCTCCCCTCTGCCAGTTTAAGCCCATTGCCCCTTGTCCTGTCATTGCAGGACCTTGTAAATAATCCTTCCCCAGCCTTCCTGTAGGCCCCCTTCAGATACTGGAAGGCTACTATCAGGTCCCCTCGAAGCCTTCTCTTCTCCAGGCTGAGGAGCCCCAACTCCCTCAGCCTGTCCTCATAGGAGAGCTGCTCCAGCCCTCTGATCATCTTCGTGGCCCTCCTCTGGACCCGCTCCAACACTTCCATGTCCTTCCTGTGCTGAGGGTTCCAGAACTGCACACAGTACTCCAGGTGGGGTCTGACGAGAGCAGAGTAAAGGGGCAGAATCCCCTCCCTTGCCCTGGATGGATGAAGTTTTTAATATCTCTCCGATATAGCACAGCCCATCTGTGACTCGGATGCACAAAATTAAAATAGCCAATAAGTAGTTATTAAATGTTTAAGGTGTAAGTAGAAATAGTGAATTCAAAATATAAAAACTGGTGAAACATAATTCTCAGCAAGTGTCTGAGTTCAGTCAGCACAAATGAAAGCAGGACTTCAAACTGTTATGAGAAAGGATTAGTAATTCTTACAATATGATTTTTTTTTTGTTTCTTTGCAGCATCTAATGCCAGACAAATGAATCTCTGTGTAATGAGCCAAATCTGCCATAGATTTCAGTGAGTGACTCTAATATAGGGGCAGATGGTGCAAATCAGTGCAAAATTTGGCAGTAGGTGTTAACAGGAATCTGTGATGTTTTCAGTGACTTGCATACATGCAAACCATGAGTTCCATCTGAAATCACGACATTTTTCTTGTGCTTAGATAAAAGCATGAGCCTTTTAGACTACTCCTTTCATTTAAGTTGTCATTAGTCTTCATTCTGAGTTAGAATAAAAGATATGCTGAGAAGTCAATCAGAAGACAGAAAGTAGTGACATTCAGCCATTAACACAGATGTTTGCTAATTTAGAGAAAAACCTCCTTGGACAAAGTGCTGATTGCTACACCATAGGATAGTTTTTGCAGATCTCCATCTTTAGGATAACTTGAGAGGAGGGTGTGAGAGAAGGGGCCCAGTGAACCCATAGACCCTCTCTGACATTTTGACAATGTCCTGGAAGCAGGGAATTAATGTGGCTGAGTCAGGAATTATAAAAATAGAATTATTTTATTTTCCCGAAAGCCCTGCCTCCAAAACAAAATTAGTTTAGATTTATTTACAGGTTCTAATTTGATCAGAAATTCTTCAACAGGATGTTATGGGCAAATGTAGACATTTAGGAAATCAGGAAATGCAAAAGACAAAGCTATAAACACATTTTTACCCCACTATCAATCAGACTGAGCAGAGAATTAAGGGACCAGCAGGTTTTACTCACAGAGGTGAGACAGGTATTGGGCAATGATCCCTGGATGGATTTCTCTGCGGTTTGGCTGCCTTCTGACACTGCAAGTAATACTCAATAGTCTGGATCCAGGCAGCAGAAGCCCAAGGTGGGTGGAAAAGCTGCCAGAGTCAGGAGTGTCTTGAATCATAACTGCCACAAGTCAGGGATTCATGGAAGCGACATTGCCTCGGAAGTGACAGAGGAAAGCCAAACTGCTCAGGTCTCCTCAGTTTGGAATAGCAACCAGGAGGACAACTGCAGTATGGTCTGAGAGCAGCTGGGGCCGGGCGCCACTGGCAGCTCTCTCAAAACGACCCCAGGGCTTGCCAAGCCTGCAAGTTTGCACAGATGCAAAGGTGCAGAAGTGGGGAGAGGCATCCAAAGGCAGGGACAGTGTAAAACTAAGAGCCATGCAAAAGGTAGGAACCATCCAAAAGCGAGGACAGTCCATAAATGAGAACTCTTCCAGGGCAGGGGACTCTTAAGGCTGGAACTCTTCTCTTCACCACACACCTTCTCCCTTGCTCTATTGATGCTTTTCTAGACAAAGTGTCCATTTGCTAATTTATACTGGGCACAAAAACCCAGTCGACTACCAGCCTGATTCCCAGCGCTGGCTGCCACATGGCTCAGCATGTGTGGAAAGGCTTTTTGATGTTCCGCCTTCAAGCCTGCAGGGTAGGTGGGGAAAGCAGTCTTCACACCTCCTCCCCATTCAAACCTGCAGGGGAGGGGAGAACGAAGGAATTTGAAGTGCTCTGGAACAGACACGTGGTGTTGGAGGAACAAAGTCCAGGACACAGGACTCTGACTAAGCACAGCTAAATGCTCCTCAGTGGTGCACTGAGAAAGGGCAAGGACAACATATGATACAGGTTTGTTTTTCTTTTTTCAATCCTTTATCCTGTTGATCTGCCTTTATGAACAATTTGACGCCTCTGCAAATCATGTTGTGATTTTATGTACTGCTTTTATGTACTGATTACAACTTACCGAAGAAATATATTCTCAAATAATTGCAATCCTCTTTCCTCTTGTTCCTTCATCTTAATATAATGGTGAAATTTAGTATAATCAGGGACAGTGTAGAATTGTGTATTCCCAGAGGAGCTCAAGTACCTTGCAGGTTGATGTAGGCACAATCTTTCTCTAGTGAAATATGATCCTTCCTCTTTCCTGGCATGGGTTGTAACCATTATCCTGTGTCTTGTCTGGGGCACTTTGCAGGCAGCAGACACCAATATGGTTCCTGTGTTTCAAGTGCAGAATCTGAAATTCATTCGGCTCATGAGCGAATGGGGACAAGTACTGATATATTTCTCCTTTTAACTGTTCTTTACTACTCTGCCATTCTTAACTGTTCTTCACTACACAATCATAGAATCATAGAATCATAGAATGGTAAGGTTGGAAGGGACCTCAAGGATCATCTAGTTCCAACCCCCTGCCATAGGCAGGGACACCCCCCACTAGTACAGGTTACTCAAGGCCTCATCCAATCTGGCCTTGAACACATCCAGGGAGGGAGCATCCACAACCTCCCTGGGCAACCTGTTCCAGGGAACTATATACAAGCAAGTACAAGGAACCCATGGTGTAGTAAGCTGAGGAGCTTCTGGTTGATAAAATTGTTAGAAGAACAGGGACTGGTTATGTGAGAAGAGTTACTGACAGAGAGTGAATATGCAGTGAATTCTTTGCATCTTCTGTGGAAATTTGCATTATCAAGGGTGTAACTCAGCATTTTCACTTCCTCCTAATATCCAGTCTAAATATCCCCTCTGACAGTTTAAACCCATTGCCCCTTGTCATCTCGTTGTAAGACCTTGTCAATAATCCCTCCTCAGCCTTCCTGTAGGCTCCCTTCAGATACTGGAAGGCTACTATAAGGTCCCCTTGAAGCCTTCTCTTCTCCAGGCTGAAGAGCCCCAACTCTCTCAGTCTGTCCTCACAGCAGAGCTGCTCCAGCCCTCTGATGATCCTTGTGGCCCTCCTCTGGACCCGCTCCAACACTTCCATGTCCTTCCTGTGCTGAGGGTTCCAGAACTGCACACAGTACTCCAGGTGGGGTCTGACGAGAGCAGAGTAAAGGGGCAGAATCCCCTCCCTTGCCCTATTGCCCACGCTTCTCTTGATGCAGCCTAGGACTCAGTTGGCTGTCTGGGCTGCATGTGCACACTGCAGGCTCATGTTGAGCTTTTCATCAACCCAGATGTATTTAATATTTTTCTATATATAAAACATACATAAATTCAGTACATAATATATATAAAATATTTTAAAATCGGTATATGTAATTTATGCTATGCATATAGCATTGAATATATTAAAATACATATCAAATACAGTACTATATTAATATATATAATATTATACCTATAAAATATATAAATATATATGTAAATTCAGTGTATATATATATAATTTTTTTTTGAGAACTGAATTCCTGGTGCATAGATTTCATCAGTGGTTTCAGTTTCTAATATAACTATTCTATACTATAATAACCATTCTATAATTACTATTCTATTAAAATAATAAACAGCTTCCCACCTCTAAATAACCCATTAAATTAAATGGACTTTTACATAATGGTATCCCAGATAGTCACTTCTGGGAAAAATAAAAATAATTAAAAAGAAAAATCAGTATATATATCTATATCTATCTATCTAAATATGTATTTAGGTATACAAATATCATATATTAATATATATTTAATATTACATCTATAAAATATATAAAGATATATGTGTGAAGGTTTGGGAGTTCCCCACCCCCCCACACTTTGTAAAATGACCCAGACTAGCACTCAGTCGGCTGGAAGTTAAATGATGAAGCTCTATTTACAGCTTTGCACAATGTACAGCAGATATTTACACTATAGACAGAATATTTACAGAAATATACAAGTAAAAGGGAATACAGAAACACAACTCCCCTCCCAGAAATCAGAGACCCCAGGAGGGGCTCCCAACCACCCTTCCACCTTCTCCCCACCCCTGTACCTTACCCCAAGGTTTGCCTTACGTGCAAGGTAAATTAGGAGGATCAACCAGGGGGGTTAGAAGAAAAGTGGTTAGTGAGGATTAATCAGCAGAGGAGCCAAAGCCCAGAAGCTGCTAGATCGCCCCAGCAGCTCCTGTTCCAGCAAGAGCCAGAGAGAGACTGACTGATCTATTGTTTTGGTTAGTGTTCCCAAACAATTCTCCAGCAAGCGTATGAGTGAAGTAGACATCATGATGTTTTCCTTTCACAGCCTATAGTGTAATTTTCTCCATTAAAATATTCTAATTAGCCTCAAACCAGCACAATATGTAAATTCAGTATATATATATATATGTTTTAGATCTGAATTCCTGGTGCATAGATTTAATCAGTGATTTCAGTGTCTGATATTACTATTCTATTCAAATATATTTCTAATGTTTTGTAGTGCATGGTTTTTATGGTGAAAATCTCAGCACTATATAAGAAAAAATAGTTGGTGCAAGTTAGAAAAAAAATCAAATGAGCAGGAATCCCACAGCACTTCTGCTGTAGGTATTTGGTAGGTATCTGTAGGTGCAGATAGCTGGAAGAGCTTTATATCTTCAGGAGAAGGTAATATAACTTGTGTATTACAGGACAGGTCCTTTAGTCAGCAGTTGGAACTACCCATAGCCTCAGCCAAGGGCAACATTTGGGTTGCACCATTGAGTTTTGCATTATTGTGATATGCTCTTGTTTCTGTAGACTCTCAGTAGTACACAACTCAATGCAATTTGATTCCACTTCTCTGTAAGATCAGGAGTGTACTTTCAGATGTTTTGCTGTCCATTTTTTTCAAGCAATGCACCCAACTAGAAAGCCAGAAAAAGTTATTTGACTCCTCTCAGCATCTGGCCATTTTTCCTGTGCACTTGGAAAGCCTGTTTAGCTGCTGCTATCCAGCTTTCACATGCATAACTAGAAGTGGTCATCATCTGCAGTTCAGGTAGCAATTCCAGCATTTCATTTGCACCCTTGTGACAGCAGTCGCTGTCCTTTGTACAACAGCAGTTTGCTATAGGTAACATCCGAGTATACCTCACCTCATGAGTTTTCACCAAAGCAACTGATCTGTATTTAGACCAAAGAANTGGTTAGTTGGTTGGGTTTTATTTAAGTATGTACAAGATGACTGTTTCTTGGCTGCATGATTATCTGGTCTTTGACCAGTAAGCAACTACTGAAAAAAACCCACATCAACCATCTCCTAAGACATTACACAGTGGTATGAACTGTAAACAGACAACAGAACAGATGTTGGAAGGTCATTGTAAACCCAGAAATGATGTATCTATAGATTGAACATGTTAGTCTGATTCCCCCTAGATTATTAAATGAGGAAAGAGCAATTGTTTGGACCAGCCTTTTGTTTGGTGTTCATGCAACATGTAGCACAGTAGGATGCTAGTCCTTCAAAATGGAATAATTGACCATGACTCCATCTCTCCATCTCTGTGCCTGAAATAGGTTTAAACTGTAATTACTACATCAATGCCAAATGATCTACAAAGGTTAAAATCAAAAGATAATGAAGACCCCTGTCCCTGTCTGTGTTACCAGGAGAATAATTGTTATCAGGAGCTCAAATAATGGCAAATGTGCAGAGCTTGCTTTTTTGGTCCTGCCTTAAAAACTTGATTATGCTTTGCTGGTAAGTACTGCATGCTGATGGCAGTCATTTTTCTTCCCACTTGATGTTGGCCATTGCAGCTGTCCTTGTCCAAAAATATACCCAAACAAACAACAAACAAACAAAAAAATTCCCACAATCTCATTATAACTTCAGCAATGCTCTTACTGAGCTACAAGAACCATAGAATCAGTCAGGGCTGGAAGGGACCACAAGGATCATCTAGTTCCAACCTCCCTGTCATAGGCAGGGACACCCTATCCTAGATCAGGCTGCCCAGAGCCTCATCCAGCCTGGCCTTAAACACCTCCAAGGTTGGGGCCTCAACCACCTCCCTGGGCAACCCATTCCAGGCTCTCACCACTCTCATGCTGAACAACTTCCTCCTCACATCCAGTCTGAATCTCCCCACCTCCAACTTTACTCCATAAGAAACCATCACCTTGAAGAGGCAGAGTGACAATGCTGATCTGGAGAGAAAACGTGGAGATGTTTTGTTGGCACGGAAGTGCTTGCTGGGAATACTGGCAATGCTACATTGCTTCTCACCTGATATTTGGACTCTCCCACTGAAGCTCAGGCTAGCAGCACTGTCTGCTTAGCAATAAAATGACCATGACATTTAGGGCGTGTTCAGAGCCTGATGGGGATGAGAAAAATACACAATAATTACTGATACTTGCCTTGGTGTTTGTGGCTTACCATGCAGCCTAATCACTTTTGAGCTATATGAGCTTTATCATCTTCTCCCAAGCACCCAGTGACAGAAAAAGAGGACACAGTCTCAAGCTGCAACAGAGCAGATTTAGGTTGGACGTTAGGAAGAAGTTCTTCACAGAAAGAGCGTTTGGCAATGGAATGGGCTGCCCAGGGAGGTGGTGGAGTCATCTTCCCTGGAAGTGTTTAAAATGAGACTGGATGAGGCACTTAGTTAATTAGAAGTTGTTAGGTGCTGGGTTGGACTCGATGATCTTGAAGGTCTTTTCCAACCTGGTTAATTCTGTGATTCTGTGATCTCTATTCTTGACAGCATATCTGTTTCATGTAAGTGGGAATTCTCCCTCGTTCCTTTTAATTTTGGCACATGTAGGAAAGAGTATCTTAGAAAGCATCTGGAATAGGCTTAATCCTCCTCACTTCCATAGGTGTCAAACTAATACAACTTACTCATTTCCAGAAAACAGCTCCTTCCTTGTGTTGGTGAGGCTGGAAAATCAAGCCAGTCCTATTAGCTATGTACTAATTTATCAGTTTTGGTGGTTAAAATACACACCTCTTAGCTATGAAGTTTGAACTAGAAACAAATGAATCAATGTCTGAACAGCAAATACTGCTGAAACTGCTTCAGTCTGAGGGTTTTGTCAAAAAAAAAAAAAAAAAGTGAATGTTTTTGTTTGTGCAAGATCTCAAGAGATGGCAGAAGCAGAAAGGGATCACCCCCACGTCCTCCTCAGGACCAGAAGGCACATAGACCAGGTCAGGTGGTGGGGGAGACCTGTGGACACTGTAAGATCAAGCAGAGGGCAACTCTGGGCTTCAGAGGAGGCAGACAGTTGGAGGGATAGTTCCTCTCACAAGAAACACATTCCAAAAAGCTTTTGCTTCCTGCTAATTAAATACATCTGAAATTATTCCCTGATGCACCAGAGTTCAATTTCATTTCCAGACTTCTTCCTAAAAGTCCTAAATTACAGATAGGTGGCTGCTCATTGAAACATGATGTTCCCATCCCCAGGGTTCACTCACATTTTTCTGGGTGCACTTCCAACTCACAGAGTCTACTAGACATGTTGTCTTAGGGTAACTAAAGCAACTGGGTTACATAATACATATCCTTGGACACTCAAACAGTTTTAAATGATGTCTACATTGACTGACTTCAAAGGGTAAGTTTCAGCTGCCTGGATGAAAGTGAAGATTTACCTAGTGTGAGTGACTATCAGATCACAGGATGTTAGAGGTTGGAAGTGACCCAAAGAGATCATGGAGTCCCCTGCCAGAGCAGGACCATACAATCTAGCTCTGGTCACAGAGAAATTCAGGTCAGAATTACCTTTTAACTATGTGAAAATTACATTTACTTTGTTAGTCTGCAGCAGTATGTCTGGTTGGAAAGCCTCTCTAATCCTTAGGATTCATAGTCACTGAGGTCTGAGGGCTCTGATTCAGATCAGACCATGCTTTATTAAGCAGATAGAAATGAACACAACCAGAATAGTTATGCTTATAATATTTTCCTTCAAACACATAGTTCTACTTCTAGATCAGTTCATGCAATCCATTTATAACTCTTCCTTGTATTCTATATGCAGTCTATCAAAAGTGATAATTTCCAGTTTTGTCTGTGTGGTGGTTTGGCCCTGGCTGGGGAGCAAATGCCCACCAATACTGCTCTATCACTCCCCTTCTTAAATGGACAGGGAAGAGGGGAAAGTGTTAACAAAAGCCAGTAATAAGATAGAAACAATATAATAATAACAACAATAATAATAATAATAGCAATAGACTTCATGAAAAGCAAAAGCAAAGAGAGGTCTAAGTGTCTGCTTCCCATCAGCAGGCTATATTGGGTCTCGGGCAGCAGGGCTCTCTATGCTTGGTGGTTACTTTTGGAGGAGAGATGCCATGGACGAATCTCCCCCAGACTTTCTTCTTTCACTTTGTTTTTATATCTGAGCTGATGTCGTATGGCATGGAGTATCTCTTTGGCCAGTCTGGGTCAGCTGGCTCTGCTTTGTCCTCTCAACCTACTCTTGAGGTTGGAAGATGTTGGAAAAACCCACTCTGTGTGCTCAGCACAGTAGTAGATAAAACACTGTTGTGTTATCAACACTCAGCTACAGCACTGCAAAACACAACACTGGAAAGATGTTTTGAGGAGAATTAACCCCAGATCAACCCAAACCTGCTACAGTCTGTTTGTGGGTACATGAAGCTTATTGTCCTATAGAAAATAATCCTCCTCGTTACATGCATGTGTCTTACTGCCAGTAGAGACGATTTTTCCCTTGATATTCAATGTTTTCATTTACATCCTTCTACTTATCTCCATACATCCATGTATAGTATGGTGTCATGTTAACTATAAATCATGAAAAACACCATCAAAGTGACTAGGAAACTGATACTCCTATGGTGTTATGCTTCTTTCTGCATCATATCCTGTACTTGATGTTGCTCTTTGTCTCTTTCACCCTCTTATCCTACCTATTTCCTCTAAGACAGTCTCTTTTCTCACTCCACTGGAACAAACGTGATCAGTTAGACTTACAGGGGCAGAATAGACCCCTTGGTTCCAGACAGGAAAATGGATTAGAAATGGGGGAACCAGAATTAGGTGACACTTCAAGAAGCATGCAAACTGGGAAGTAACAGATGCATTGACACTGTACTGTATTTCACATTATACCATGGGAAAAATATACTACTTACTAGTGGCTTAGTGAAGCATCATTTCACAAGAAACACTTCTAATCCCTTGTCTAACACACAGTAATATTTTTTTTAATGTTCATTATCATGATGCATAAGGTATCTTCCTTCAAAACCAGCTATTTTTTTTGCTTTTCAGGAAAATGGTAAATGTACTAAATGTACTGAGTAGAAGCTTGAATTGTCTATTACTCTGAACCTCTCTCTTTTCTCGCCTCCCCCCTCCCCTTTCTTTTTCCTTTTCCCCAACAATGAAACATGATAAGGTAAATAAGTATTTCTTTTACTGATAGCTCTGAAATTAAACCTATCCTCTCCAAAACTGGAGTTATTACTGTGTTTTGCAACACCACTGACAAATGTGGGTTTTTTCTTACCTGCCTTCAGCATAAAAAAAAAATAAAAATTAAAAAAAAGCAAATTTTATTCTACAGTAATACTTTGAGCTGTCTACATAGTCAACAGAGAGAGACAGGTTATCTCACTTTACAACATAAACTGAAGACAAACAGGATCACAACTGTAAAAATGGATGCATGTGACACACCAGCAGTTGTAAGAACATAGTTGAGTGTTTAGACTAGGAATGTGTTACAGCAGAAGGGTGAAATCTACCTCACATTTCCAAAAGCCATCTTTACGCCATCATTAATTTGATCCACTCTGATTATGATTTCAGAACATGTGCAGTCTCATGGATTTGCTAGAGTGGCACCAGACTATCAATATTGTAAAACTAAACCTAAGTCAACAACCAAGACTTCTTTTGTTTATAAATCAGCTTCAGCTTGGAACTGACTTCACATTTAACTAGAGAAAGCATGCAAACCCTCCAGATTACTGTTCGTCACTTCCAAGTGGTTCTATAATGCAGCCAGAGCAAAGCATCATTTCAGATCTATTGGCAGAGAAGGCATCAGCTTTATGCAGCTGCTTATCAGAGAAGTATACACTTTAATCCTTATACTTGATAGCTGCTGAGCTCTGCTCTACTTATCTGTGCAATGTTTTGTAATACCAACATGTTCCTGCTTGCCATTTCTCATTGATTTCATCCTTTATTTCCTCTTTTTACCGAGCTCTTGAATTGCTTGATATTTTAAACATAAATTTCCATATGAGTGTTCTTTGCAAACTCTAAAAGGTGCCTTTTGTCGCTGAAACACATCTCATCTTCTCTGGAGACTTTCAAGGCCCTTCTGGATGCGTTCCTCTGTGACCTGAGCTAGATTGTATGGTCCTGCTCTGTCAGGGGAGTTGGACTCGATGATCTCTTTGGCTCCCTTCGAACCCCTGACATCCTGTGAGCCTGTGATGCTGTATACCTTCCCTTTTTCAACCAGAAATACAAAAATGAGGTCATCAGTCTCTAGATGCTGTTTTGCATGCATCTACTAGTTTCAGAAGATATCAATTTCATTTTTTTGCCAACTTAGGGCAGTATACCAAAACAGATTAGTACAAGCATACTCTTTACCCTTGCCTTTAGTTTTGGTTTCTGTTGAAGAAATAGCATGGCAGCAAGCAGACCTTTAAAGTAGCTCTGTATATGTATTACTTTTGTTCCTTTTATTTAATTTATTCATGAGTTTTCACTTATTTCGAGGATTTAAATGAGTTATATGGACCAACTCACCTTTATTTTATTGTATTTCTATTGCCTTTCTCTGCCTTTCCCTGGATTACTGTAAAGACCATACCTCTGAACCAAACCGTCTCAAGCAAAACTGAATGTGATGCTTAATATGATTGTTTTAATTGTTTAGAAAATTTGTAATTATTATGTGGTGGTACTAGCATTCTTTTAATTGTGATTATTTTAAGAAGTATCTTTTCACCAAAATCATGTTTGCATACTTTGATGTCAGATTATTATGGAGTAATTAATTGATGTGAACTGTGATTTTCAAAGATTAATATTGTTTATTAATATTCAATATTCAGAACTCTCAGTACCCTGACCACTAATTTTGATAATAGTCAGTTCTTCACATGGTCATGGAAACTTTATACAGATAATAGCACAGGATCCAGAAATAAACAGCAATAATATATAACATTAGTTGAACTGGAAGAGAAGGTTCCAACAGTCAATACACCACTTGCGGTCAATACTCTGTTTGCCCACGAGATGGACTCAGGGAGCTCCTTTCTGCTTATGGCAGAAGGCAATGGTGAATTACAAGAGGCTTTAGGTATTTACTCACAAAATTATCTCATGACTGGCAGGGCTGGCTACAGCTTCAGACAGTACCCAAATGTTGTCAGGGAATTCTGTTACTGTCTTGTCAGCTGCTGAGACTTCTGATTCTTCCTAGGCTGCAGGGGAAAGGAGGCAGACAATCTCTGATCTGCTTCTGGTCTCTCTGGACAATCTGTGTCTCCAGGACTTCCTGTCTTGGCAAAAACCTTTCAGGTGTAGGCAGGATGCAATGCCATGTGCAGTCTCAGCACAGATGTCACACTGGCTATGCAGGCCAATTTGGTGCAGGGATTTAGAGCCTATTCCTGATAAACTCTTGGCAGGCGCTTTCCAGGCAGTTCAGGATACTATAACGCAGTAACAAGCAGCAAGCAAGCACAAGTACATCGCCAGAGCACAGATACAAGGGCAGAGCACATTGTGTCACCTGCTCTTTTCCTTTCACCAATACAGCCCAAGACTAATGGGCTTTTGGACATAGAATAGGCAATCGGAATGGCAGTTAGCCAAGACTGACCATATTTGGTGAAGCCATAGGCTTGCTCTACCCTTTTTAAGGCATAACACAGGCCTTGCACAAGGCAAGCACAAGCTGAGTGTGTGTACCTTGTTTATCACAGGATGCAAAACAAGTCTGGGCAAGCCAGAGTGCTTAGACTCAGTGGCTCCAGGTTCTTTGTCCTCTTTCCTGTGGTTGCTTTTCCTCAAAACAGAAGGAGGGATAGCAGAAAAACGTGTATGGGCAAGGAAGGACATGTATAAGCCTATTTTGACCTGCTTAGGCCTACCACAACACAGATGCAAAAGCAAATTCTTCTCATCAGAAAGGGAAGTCTGATTTGGCTGTGTTACTAGGTGTAAACTAATACAAAAGATCAGGCGGGCGGCAAATAACACATTTCTTAGTTGTGCTATTTCATTATGTGTCTTTAATTGTTGATTCATTTCAAACATCTTAGAATGTCCTTCACAATAGGAATGGCAACTGCAAAGACATTCAAACAACATAGCTAATACAAAAAATGTAAGAAAGCTTGATTTCTAGGCTCCTGTCCAGTGTTTTGGCAGCTATATTCATCAATTAAATGTTCACAAGTAGGAAACAGCTTCAAGAAAAAAAAAAAAGAAATAAGATACTCATCTTATCATGGTTTAGTTAGAGGAAGCTGGATGTAAACCACGATTTGAAATTGGAGATGCAGAAATTAATGACAGGGAGTAATAAAGGTTGTAAATCACATGCATTTACATACCATCAGTCTTGTTGTACAGGAGGTTTGTACCATGAGAGAGTGAGAAAGCATTAATTTTTAAGAATCAAGCATTTGAAATTAATAGAATTGAAATACTTTAATAACACGAATGGAACATAATCATACAGAAAGAGGATTTTAAGAAAACCAGGAACAGTGACTTTTCTTCTCCTCTTCCACTGTAAACGTTTATTATTTCTGTATATGTCCTCGGCTCATTCATCAGACAGTTGTGTATATTTCCTGGACAGGACTGCTGTCTTTATGCCTTTTGTATATTTTGTTTTATATGTTGTAGCCTGTTTTGTTGAAGTGTGGTAAGTTCTTTTTCTTGTTGACTTCCCTGGGTACATTAAAGAGAAGACGTAGCTGTGATTGTTCTTATCATGTACTTGAAAGTGGATGAAGGGCAGAGACTCAGGCTCTCAAAAGGATTAATTGAAGCAGGAGTTTATAAGCCTATTTCCCCCCCTACTCTTTTATTTCTCTAATGGGAGCAGTGATCCACAGGAACTGGGTGTGATACCTAGCAGGGAACCTGAAGCAGGCATTAGTTCATTATTTGCCACAGGTCTTCAAAGAACATGGACCATGATGTTTTGGAATTATAGGTGTGGGTTGAAAGGGTCCTTCAGGATCATCTAGTTCCAACCTCATTGCCATTGGAGGGACACCTTCCACTAGGTCATATTGCTCAAGGCCCTATCCAACTTGTCTTTGAACAGTTCCATGGTTGGAGGCTTCACACGTACTCTGGGCAACCTCTTCCATGGTTGGAGGCTTCACACGTACTCTGCGCAACCTCTTTCAGTGTCTCACCAATTTCATAGTGAAGAATTTCTTCCTCACCTCTAATCTAAATCTAACTTCTTCCAGTTTGAAACCATTTCTTCTTGTCCTGTCACTACATGTCTTTGTAAAAAGTTCTTCTCCAGCTACCCTATAGGCTCCCTTCAAATGCTGGAAGGATGCTATAAGATGTCCCCAGAATCTTCTCCAGGTTGAACTGCTCCAACTCTGCCTGTCTTCATAGCAGAGGGTGCTCATGCTTCTGATCATCTTCATGGCCCTCCTCTGCATGTCCTTCTTGTGTTGTGGGTTATGGAGCTGGACACAGTACTCCAGATGGTGTCTCACGTGAGTGGAATAGAGAGGGAGAAGCACCTCCCTCAACCTGCTGCCCACACTTCTTTTGATGCAGCCCATGATATGGCTTGCTTTATGGGCAGCAAGTGCACATCACCAGCTCAGGTTTAGGTTCTCATCAACCAGCAACCTCAAGTCCTTCTCCTTGAGACTGTTCTCCACTATCCACCCAGCCTGTAATTGCACTTGTAATTGCCCTGATTCACATGCAGAACCTTGCACTTGGCTCTGTGAAGCTGACATTGGTCCAATCCTGAAGCCTGTGAAGGTCCTTACAGGTGGCATCCTTTCCCTCCAACATACATACCCCATTATAGAGCTTGGTGTCACCAGCAAACTTGGTAAGGATGCACTCAGTACCACTCTCCATGTCACCAACAAAGATGTTAAACAACACAGGTCCCAATACTGACCCTTGAGGAACACCACTCAACACTTTTCTCCACTTAGATGTTGAGGTATTAAACATTCTTCTTTGAGAGCAATCATCAGGCCAATTCCTTATCCACTGCATGGTCCACCCATCAAATCCATGTCTTTCCAATTCAGAGAGCAGGATGTTGTGGGCAATAGTGTCAAACATTTTCACAAGTCCAGATAAACATCAGCTGCTCTTTCCTTGTCAATTGGTGCTGCTACTTTGTCACAGAAGGCCACCAAATTTGTCAAGCATGATTTGCCCTTCGTGACACCATGTTGACTGCCACCAATCACCTTCTTGTTTTTCATATACCTTAGCAGAGAGTAGAGTTTTGAAGCCAATCTGCCCCATGATCTTGCCAGGCAGAGGCAAGGCCCTCATGAGGACCAGGGCTCTCTAGAGGGCCTCATCCTTTCTCTCTTCCTGATTCTCTGTAGCAGATTTACATTAATATGTCATCTATCCCTGCCCTTTCTTTAGTTCTGACCACCAAGTTCTGTCATCTATCCCCAGGTGGAGCTCCATTGACTCCACTTAGTCATTGGCATAGAGGGTGACACCTGCTCCATGTCTCCCCTCCATGCCCTTCCTACAGAGCTTGTAACCCCTTTCCATTCCTTGTATGTAGGTGGAAGAGTATTTAGTCATAGGGCTGTGGTCTGTGGTTGCTCAGTAGCCTCTGCTTTGACCAAGCAATCTAGCTCTCTTCTGCCTCCCTGATGCTTTGCAGCCTTCTCACTGTCTCAGTCAGCTCAGCTACCTGCTGCAGGATGTCCTCTAATTAAGCACACCTTATCTAGCCCATGACGTTTCCCCTCCTATTTCATTTGCAGTCACGTTCTAATCAATACTATGGTCTACAGCTGGGAACCTTTGATTTTATTCTGTATACCCAAATCTTGTTGCCTCTGAGAGGAATTTAGTGCTTGCTTGTTAGTTAGCTGCATATATGTAGACTTTCTTAGAATCAATATCCAGTTAAGTGTTGCATGCATTATCATGTAAAAGTTATAAACGTGTAAAGAAGTTGCACTGCACTGTGGTCTTGTTTGTAATATAATGATTTTTTGTTGTGTTTACCTAGATCTTTATCTATGCATCCTAATTAATCACGTTCCTGTATGCCATGTATGCACTGCATATGCCAACTCCAAACCTATTCTTGAAATGTGGTTCTGAAATGCTCATTTAAAATCTCTGTCTTGAAAAGATTCTTTCTGTGGTGATCAAAAAAATTAGGTGAGCACAGCTTTGTGCTACATGCTGTAATCTGTCATGCCATACTGAAGAGGAATCTGTATTGAGACATGGACACCAAAACTCTTTTCTGACAATGACTTTAGAACTCTGGGAGTAGTGGTGAAGGACTATGGAGTGTAACCTTTTCATCGATCCTTCCAGTCAAGGGGAAAGAGACTGAATGGGTCAGTTGAACCTTGCAAATGAACAAATGTCTATGGCTAAAAGAATATTCATACTGCTTTTCCTACCCTTGTATTTGTGGTTCCTCATTTTCCCACTGCTCATTGGCATAAGGAATCCTTAACAAATATTTAGCATTTATATTGTTACTATGCCAGCAGCATAGTAGCTCAGCTAATTAAAGACAAAACCAGGGGAGAAATCAAAAGCTCAGATCCTTCCTCTGTCCTTGATGTCTTATGTGCATTTTGACATCTTACTTTTTTCCATTCTTCTATTCCTTTATTTAAAAAGTACTGCATACCACAGAATGATCATAATAGAATTAAATATATCAACAAGTAAGGTACACATACAAAAGCCTTTCCCAAATCATGTCCTCAATAGTCAGGAAAGATAAAGGCTAAGGAAAAGGTAAGTATTTAAACAAGGTCAATTTGGACATTTATGGTTTTTTCTTTATGGACAAAAGTCCACAAGTTTTAGGCATTCAGAGGCTGTGGGAATGAAGACACTAGAAATATCAGAGTGACAGAGTCATTGCTTCTGTTGTTGTGGGTGTAGGACAGGATGCCATCGTTTACATAAAGTTTTTGACATCAAGTTTGAAAGTAGTAGCAGTTCACACAATTAAGCTGGTGACTCAGTGAACAGCATCTTTTAGGTTTCCCCAGCTTTGACACATCATGGGGTGACTATATTTCCTACTGTTTTCACATTCTTCTTGATATCTTGAATTAAGCAGGCATCTGTTATTCCAGTGAATTCAGATACCTGTTTTAATATGGTTGTTTTCAACACTGCAGTTTGTTCTGATTATTCTTTATATTAAAAAAAAAGAAAGAAAGAAAGAAAAGAAACAAGTATTCAATTCTATTTCCTTTTTTCTTTGTCACAAGGTAAAATTATTTGTTCCATTCTATTCTTTTTCTTATGATTCAATTAGATGTACCTACCAGTAGCTTCTATCAAAGCTTCTCCTCATCTAATTTGGTATCTTTTATATTAAAAAAAATATTTTTCCACAAAACATGATATTTTCTGATCATACAACCCTAATTTATCCTTTAAATATGATCTTTTAAAAGGTATTCTTTAACAGGATGGTTTCCTTCTCATGTCCAGCACGAATTGTAGCTTTTAACTCTTAGTTTATGCTTAAAGGAACAAAATGGGTTTTGCTGAGATTTATGGGTGTGAATTTGGAGTAGTTCTATAGAAATGAATGGACTTGCTCCAAATTTACTCTGTGTAGTGAAAGGACACTTTCTGAACATGCATAAAACTCTTGTATCTTTGCAGCTGTCAGGGGAGGAATGCTGAACCCCAATGTGTTAGTGTGATTGATGAAGTTGGTATACATTGATAGCTTCCAATAAAGCGTTTTGTGTCTTTTGTTAGTAATGTGAGGAGTAACTTATATCTTTAGGGGAATCAGTGCAGAGTATTTTCCTGGAGGTTAAGAGAGACACCTTCGTCAAGCTTCTGTATGGCCCAAGGCCTTAACACTGTTAAGGAATTTTAAACAAGTTTCAAGATACAGACCACAATAAATACTCCTGGCTCATCTGTTTTGATTCTGGTGCCCCTCACCAAATGGTAATACAGATTATATCCATAGGTTTGATGTGATGTACGTTCATCATCTCCCTGCAGTTGAAATCAGAATTAGACTTTTAAACTCCACACCAACAACCAGTTAATGAAGTGAATCCATTTCACATACTTGCCTAATTGCAGTTTCTAACACCCTGTCACAGAAGATCTATCAGAGTCCAAAATGCAAATCTGTTAATGGAACCATTTATGATGTAATTGAGGCTTTCCCATAAAACACTGTGAGTATCACTGAGGAGATAATATGCAAAATGCTTCTCTAATATAGTTATGTTTGCCAAGCTGTTGAATTCAGCAACGACATTGGTGTGTAGTGATTCAGCAATGACATTGGTGTTTAGTGATGCTATGAAACTGCTTCAATTCAGCCACTTTCTCCTAAAGCATATTTTTTGATGTGCTGTCTTGAGTTAATAGAGAAATATCTGCACCTGGGGAGAAAATTTTAAAAGCTTGATCTTCTGATTTACTGGGTATATAGTGTGATTGGCTTCTAATTGTTATGGACATCCTCTATTTCTAGTCAGTTTGTGGGCTGCAAGAAGAAAATTTTGCGAGAAGCTGCACAAAGCTGTTGCGAGCAATGTTAATTAATGCATTTTAGACAGATCAAATGGAAGATTTTTCAAGTAGCCTCACAAGTTGGGGATTTTTTTCTTTTCTTTTGGAAGTTATTACCATTTATACAACATATTTTAGACAAGTCTGCATGTAGAGGTGGGAGGAAGAATTTACTCAAACTATAGATTACTCAATACACATACTTATTTCTAATGCATGTTTTTAAAGTGTTTTTCTGATGCACATATTTAACTTCAAGAAATATAGTTTATTTTTAAGGGATACATGAAAAGGTATTATTAAGAATGAATTTGTGCCATCCATAATTACATCATTCACCTGAATTTTAGTTAGAAATTTCTAGGAGATTCTCTCTCCATGTTACTGCTACTGAGTTTAGTGGACTTTTTTTGCCTGACATACTTCCTTCAATTGCTCTGCTCCACTAGAAGAACATAAACTGGCTTAAACTGGCAGAGGGGAGATTTAGACTGGATGTTAGGAGGAAGTTCTTTACAGTGAGGGTGGTGAGGCACTGGAACAGGTTGCCCAGGGAGGTTGTGGATGCTCCCTCCCTGGATGTGTTCAAGGCCAGATTGGATGAGGCCTTGAGTGAGCTGTACTAGTGGGAGGTGTCCCTGCCTATGGCAGGGAATTGGAACTAGATGATCCTTGAGGTCCCTTCCAACCTTACCATTCTATGATTCTATGATTCTATAACATACGTTACTCTGTATCATCTGTTAAGTAAATACAGCAATGCCGTTCCACTTTCTGGACTGTCCCTGATGTGGCTTGAATCATACTTGG
Source organism: Eubucco bourcierii (assembly GCA_013396675.1). Lineage (NCBI taxonomy): Eukaryota > Metazoa > Chordata > Aves > Piciformes > Ramphastidae > Eubucco > Eubucco bourcierii. Next base: position 132,632 of record VWZE01013037.1, on the reverse strand, counting down.
ATCTCTTGTTGGTTTAGAGTACACTCACAGCATTATTACAGTCAGGTCTCAACAAAACCTTAGACAGGAGTGAAAAAAACAAACACCTGAATTAAATCATTGTCTGGTTAGAGCACAAAGCATATTTAATTAACATTGAATTGCCCATACTTAACCCAACGTACTATTTTATGCAATGTTTAGAACAGATTACTTCCAGCAGCGTTACGTTTCTGATACTACATCTCCTAGGAAGGGGAAGGGAAAGGAAACACCAGACAGAGGTTAGTCATTTTACTCAATCCACATACTACAGTCACATGTATGAGAATCTGCACAGGATGGAAGAGGTGTCACTTCCAGACACCCTTTGCCCTCTAATCTCTAAATGGAGGAGGTGTTGTCTACAGAAATAGAAATGAGAACTGTTTGAGATCAAGTTGAATACACAGCTATTTTTCAACTGAATATTGTTAATCGTTTACTGATCAGCCAAACTATGTATCTTTAAACCATGTTATTGGTACTGACGCCACTTAAAAGATTTACTTCTCTTTTTCCCTCACTGCAAAGCAGTATAAACTGCTCGTAATTTTTATTTTACAGAATGTAATAATAAGCTTAAATTGATGCAAGACAGAAGTTCAAGTTGAAAAAAGGTGTAGCCTTTGATCCAGATCTAGCCATAAAGAGTCTCATTAGAGGACTAGAGGTTGTGAAAACCTGATGTGGTAAAATATACCAAGAAAAAAAACCAAGTAAGTTTTATGAGATCCACTCCTATGGTTGCCCCAGTAGCAGATTTTCTCAAACTTGACTAAAAAATATAAAAGTCTTTTCCACCAATGGAATTCTCTCTAGAAAACACAGAAATGGAGACATCAAGCTTAGCACAAAGACATGTACCATGTTTGCGTCTTACAGGATTGAAGGAAAGGCTACAAATAATTAAAAACTAGATTCCAGTTATTTCATAAGGGTAGAGGTGGATCATAGACAGGGGAGACTTTATTAGTCTTTTCATTCTGTGTGTGTTTTCTTGATGAGAAGTGATTTTGTATGTTGGGTGACAGATGTTTGAAGGGCAAGCCACACTTGAATCCAGCTGCAGAGTGATAGGAAGTGTTATGGTGGGGTGCTTTGCTGATCTGTCCTGTAGGATTAATTCACTTGGCATCTATTTTATGTGGGTTAGAGTCACAGAGAAGACAGGGCAGAAATGGCCTTAAGGATTTTGTCAGATGTAATTCAATAGGATTCAGAACACTAGAAGTGCTGCACGACCCTCATCAAAATCCATACTGTTGCATACACTTTATCTTTCCTTGAGTTACTTCTGCTTTCATTTCACCACTAAATAAAATGCAGGTATGTTCAGTCTTTCTGTTCTCTTTCCAGCACAGTCCTTATCCACTTCTACCATCTAATCCATTCACCACTCATGTGAACCAACCACTCAGGTGGCAGGACTCCTGAGACAGTTCCTAGAAAGGAAGGAAATTGCAATTAAACAGCCATGAGATAACTGTTGTCTGCACTCACACACATGTGTGTATGTGTGTGCGTGTGTGTGTTCACAGCAGCTTGCTTGTGGCTCTCAGTTCATGCATGTGCATTTGTAGGTGAAAGGAATGCCATCCACTTAATCTAGTGGAAGTTGTCTCTGCCTGATGCAGTGGGGTTGGGAACTCCACAATCTTTAAGATCCCTTCTAATATAAGCCATTCCATGATTCTGTGGTTCTCTGTACAATTCTCATCTCTTCAAGGGCAATTCCTGTCCCTCTGCCCTAAGGGCAGGGTTTAGGTCTGAGGGATTGTGAGGTAGCTGTGTGCCATTTGGGTGTTATTTTAGGTTGCCTGTAGACTGCTACTTACACAAGTCTGGTTTCTAACCCAAAGGAACACTGAAAGGGAGAAAGAATTGGAAGAAGCCACATGTCCTATAACATCAGAAAATAATTTTTCTCCTGTTCTCTGCTGCATGACTGGATGCCTTGGCCCGGTAATTTTGACGATTTCAAAAAGAAGGATCTAGCAAAAAGTAATTTTTTTTCTGTTCTAAAGACTCAGTTCAAACTCCACTGGAATGAGTAAAATGACCTCTGTTGATTCTAAATATCTTTAGATGACATCCCAAAGATATAAGATAGGAGTAATTGTGCATTGTGTTTAAAGCTTTAGGATAGGTTTCAAGAAAACTAGAGATAGCTTCTTTATAGTTCTGGACAAATACCTTGTCTCTGCTGTCTATACACTGAGGGTAAATCTGCTGTAATTCATGTCAAAATCCTTCCAAGGATAAATCCATAAAGTCTCAGGATGCACTGACATATAGTGCCAGGGGAACTATATTGATAGATAAAAGCCACTGTGCTGTCAACAAATGTCTTACCGGTAAATATAAAAATTGATGAGCTTTTCGTACTCTGTTGGGTGTCCTGAAAAGCAGGAGAATCGTGACCCATCTCTGTCACTTACTTTAACTGTGGGCTGAATTGTCTAAGTGCAAAAATTCTAGCCTGGAGTGCTTATACTTGCATTAAATAAAGAGCAAGATTCACTTTAGCAGTTGTGTTAAATGCATACACACAGAATGTGTCACTGGTAAGTTCGCAGAGGGTATCAAGTTAGGCAGGAGTGTCTATCTGCACCAGGGTAAGGAGGCTCTACAGAGGGACTTGGATAGATTGGATGAATGGGCCAATGTTAACGTGATGAGCTTCAACAAGGACAAATGTCATGTCCTGCATTCGGGCCACAACAACTCCAAGCAGTACTACAGGCACAGGGAAGTGTGACTGGAGAGCTGTTTGACAAAAAGGGATCTGAGGGTTTGATTCAGCAAGCAACTGAATTATGAGCCAGTAGTGTGCTCAGGTGGCCAAAAATGCCGATGACATCCTGGTTTGGATTAGAAATGCTATATCCAGCAGGACTAGGGAGGTGATTGTCCCCTTGTACCCTGCTGGTGAGGCCACACCTCGAGTATTGTTTTCTGTTTCAGGCACCACAATACAAGAGTGACTGAAGGAGCTGGGGCTGTTTAGTTCAAAAAAGAGAAGACTGAGGTCACTGTCTACAGCTACATGAAAGGGCATTGTGGAGAAGTTGGTGCTGGTGTCTTATCACAGGTGATAGAACAAGAGGGAATGGCCTAAAGCTGTGACTGGCAAGGTTTAGACTGGACATTAGAATTATTTTTTTTCAACAGAAAGATTGGTCAGGCATTGGAATGTGCTGCCCAGGGAGGTGGTTGAGTCACCAACCCTGGATGTGTTTAGAGGTCATTTGGATTTGGTGCCTGGGGATGTGGTTTAGGGTGATCCTTGTAGAGTAGGTTGTAACATATAATACAGTGAATATGTACAAGAATAGATTTAGAAATATTTACAATTATTTACAATTGAGAAATAGCACAAAATTCTCCCCCAGACAAAGCCCAGAAGGGGCCAAATGCCGCCTTCTTCTCCCCTCCCCAGACAGAAAACCAGAAAGACTACAGCTGTTACCTGCTCAGCCAAGAATAGTGCAGAAGTAGTCAGGGCAGAGTAGTGAAGGATAAGAGAAAGAAGCATGAGACAGAGAGGCAAAGGGTAGGAAGTTGTTTATGCAGCAGACTTGATCCTAAACAAGCAAATGGAATGATACAGACTTATCTTATTGTTTTTCTTCAGTATCCAATACAATTATTTGTTTTAAATTTGAATTAAGCTAGAGTGTTAACTCTGTAACTACCACAGACTTGGTGATCCTGAGGGTCTTTTCCCACCTGAATGTTGCTGTGATTCTGTGAAATAGATGTTTTCCTTGTATGGCAAGTTATGATCTACTACATTTATCACTGGAGGAAACCAGACCAGAAAATAATTATGATGGTTTGTGAGCTACGGATTATTATTTGTGAAGAATTCCAGACACATTGCACAAACCAGTCTTCTGTGAGGTCTGAAATTGTAGTAGCTTTTCCTCTTTTGAAGTCCAAAAACGTTGTTTGCATTGTTCCAGATGATGTCTGGAAATATGGGCAACAGAAGGCTACAATTTTCAATGTGAATTTTGCCTATTTGTTATTTATTAAATTAGTTTATTTATTATATTTTAAACAAATCAGTGAACCAAGAAACAAACTCAGTCAGGAAAGATATGTTACATCATATTTAGCACAGAGGCTAACAAAATATTTTATAAAAGTGATGTGGCAGGTTTGTTACCCACAATAGATGATCTGTTAAAAGACTTTGCTTTAGAGCATGCTACCAATGAAAGCAGAGCAAAGCAATCTGAATTTACTAAGCAATGTAAGAAATTATCAGTAGATATGCAGTAAGTATCGTGAAAAAAAGTTACACTTTTTTTTTTGTGTATGTGTTTGAGTGACTGTTACAATGACTGAACAATATACTTGCAGATGTGGGAAGTGGTTTTTTGGTTGTTGTTGTTGGTTTTTTGTTTGGTTGGTTTTGCTTTTTTGTTTTTTTGTTTGGTTGTTTGGTTTTGTTTTTTTTTCCTTTCACATATAAGAGGATCAAAGTCAGTCATAACATCTTTTTTAGGGGTAGGCAATAGACTGGATGGTCTCTTGAACCTTGAAATCCTTTTCAGAATAATTTCTATTGAGCATGTCATAGAATCATAGAATGGTTTAGGTTGGAAGGGACCTCAAAGATCATCTAGTTCCAACCTCCTACCATAGGCAGGGACACCTCCCACTAGCACAGCTTACTCAAGGCCTCGTCCAACTTGGCCTTGAACATCTCCAGGGAGGGAGCAGCCACAACCTCCCTGTGCAACCTGTTCCAGTGCCTCACCACTCTCACTGTAAAAAAACTTCCTAACATCCAGTCTAAATCCCCCCTCTGCCAGTTTAAACCCATTGCCCCTTGTCCTGTCTTTGCAAGACCTTGTAAATAATCTCTCCCCAGCCTTCCTGTAGGCCCCCTTCAGATACTGGAAGGCTACTCTAAGGTCTCCTGGAAGCCTTCTCTTCTCCAGGCTGAAGAGGAATTTGAATCAGTCTAGGCAAAGCTGACTAATTTGATGATTTGTAGGTCTGAGTGTATAGCAGATCAACTTGAAGCTAAACTATATTGCTATGCATGCAGTAATTGCTACCTGATGAGCTTACCACAGCTGAGTGCTCCAATATCAGTATACTGGATCTAGCTTGCAGTACTTCATTCTTTGCTGGGTCTGAGCAGTTACGTTTGTTCTTGGAGTCAGTCATGTATTCATACTGTCTACTTGATCATTTTCCAAAAGATGCTGAAGCTTTCTACCTCTAGTTACTCTCTGTAACAAGGATTTACCTTTTCCTTGACAATGCAAATGTTCAAATTCTTCTGGCAGTAAAAGCAGATCAAAATGACTTCGCAAAACAGCTTCTTAAACATAGACACCTTTCACTCACAGGGAGAGACTAACCAAAGTATACACTCAGCGTCTTTCTTGGCCAACAGATCTGTGAGTTATTACATTTCCACTTACAGTTAGTCTAAGTTCAAAATCTCAGGCAGAATCTTTGTCTTCAATGTTGTCACATTTCTGAGATCCCTTCTATCTTTGATGATTCTGTTGAGGATCAGATGATATCTTTTTCATGTCAGTCTTCCTCCTATGTTTGGTACATCACACCATAGCTGCCTGCAAAGCTGTTTAAAGATGTTCTTACCCTTCCTATCAAAACCACTTATTCTTTGCTTACATCTACTCTTCTGCTTGCATCTATTTTGCCTCTATAATGATGCTTGATTGAACTCTGATGTTTGTTCTTCAACAGCATCTTCTCAATTATGAGTTTAAGGTAGAAAGTGGATGACAATTTTCATGATCAAAATGGTAAAGTAGGATTCATTCTACCAAAACTAGACATCTGTAATATAAATAATCTTCTTTTAAGGCAGGTAACTGAAGTAGGGGAGGGAAACTGCTTCATTCTCTTCTTTTACTTTGGCTGAGCCTTGGTGACTGATCAACAGAGTCAGGTGTGATGAATCTCTGATCAAGATACACACCAAAATGACCAACCTGCTTTTCTATATTGCTGTACAAAATACCCAGAAGTCTGAGCAGAATCTGCTCCATTGAGGTGATTCAGTGTCACTCAGTAGAAATAACGTTTAGAAAATGCCTCCAGGAAACACAACTCTACTCTGCTGATGTCTCCTGAGACCTGCAGTGTTTGTGCTTGACTCAGTAGGAAGCTTCTCTTCCCCACACCTATGGCTTTGCAGTACCTGGTTGCAGTGGAAGGGAAACTTAGTCCTCTACAGGACCCCTCCATCTCTCTACCATGAGTACTGTAACCATATAGGAAAACATAAATATATGAATCTGGTCTCATTACCTGTCTTTTTTTTTTTGCTCAAACTACTCTGTTTCATTTCACAATTACTATCTAATATTTGCTATAGACAAGTGTTTTTATTAAGTACTTGGTGGTTATATAAGGGTCAGATGAACCTGTGATATGGATGAGGAGGTAATATTGTGGTCAGTCAAGAGTATTTGTTCTGTACAGAGCAGTGCTGATACTTCTCCCAGCATCTTACCAGGAAATCTGTCCCTGGGTTATACTCTGTATTATGTTACATCTGTCTTGTCCATGGAGTGTAGAAATAGCTTGTTTACTTACAGTAAATATTGGTAGGCTTATGAGTTGGGCTGTAGTTTATTTTACGTATGGGAAAAAGAAACCACAGCACAGTTACTGTGGGAATGGCCAAATATGACCTGATATTAAGAATTTCAGACAACAATACGTACTCATCATGTCCCAAATCTCCTCAAATATTCACAGGGAAATTTGCTTTTAGTCAGTACTGCTGTCACTCTGTATTGTAGATACAGTCACAAACAATCCGAAGTGTATTTGCAAGAATGAGAAGAAACTTCTGTTTACCTCCTACACATGCTGTGACCTGTATAAAGTTTCATTCTTTTTCTCTGTCTCCGAAACAGCCTTGATCCAAACCCCCATGGCTTGTCTATTGCTTAAATATTAGTCTATTTTTCACCAAGAGGAGTTTGCAGTGTGTTATCAGTTTCATCAGTGGTCAGAGACCAGAGAAAACAAGTGAAAATGTAAGAAAATATTATCTAGCAGTCCTATTATAAACAGCACAGAGAAACACTGTGATAGAGACTCAACACCCCGCAGCTCCAAAGCAGTGTAGACAGACAGCTACGCCAGAGATCAACTCACTGGTAATAGCTCCTCAGGCTTCCTCAGTGCAGCACATGCCCTTCCAAAAGCTTTCCACAAAACCATTCTCCATGGTTCTGCAGGGTAAAGGTTATCTGGGGCATGCTGCACGCTGCTGACTTCACAGCCGTGGGTATATCGTGGCAGCAGCCAATCCGCTGCACTGGAGAAAAAAAAATTCATTATTAAATGCTAAAAGAAAGCCAAAACCAAAACTCACCCAAAACCCAAAACGAACAAACACAAAACAAAGAAACCACAGATATGAAGGATACAGACCTTTCTTCCTCAGAGTAAAACACCCTGCTTTCAAGCTGTTCAACAGATAGGAGTGATCCAGTCACCTTGTGTACAGTCATTAAGAGCATCTACTTGCTTCAGTCTCTGCCAGGAGACTGTAATAAGCTTTGTCTGTCAGATGTTCTCACTCCACCTGTTAGCTAAATTAGGCTGCTGTGGGGGGGCCTCTTTCCTCGTGCCAGAGAAAGCATTTAATTCGCTGCTGCTAGCTCAGTGGGGTGCACTGTACCTGCCTAAGCTCTGCCTATCTGGCAGCCCCAGGCATACTGAGCCAGTCAGGGCATCCATCCTACATCCATCCTGGGCTGTTACAAACCCCATCTGAACAACTTAGTGGCTGCTAGAGTATGATCAAGGTCTCACCTCTTTTCTCACTTGTCTAGTGACCTCATTTCACACATCTGATTCTCTTTCTTCAGCTGTATTTACAGTTTGTCTCTTCTTCAGCCTCTGACTCACTAGTCACCTGTTCTCTGTCAACTATTTATTTGCATTTGCTGTAAAAGTGAGTCTGGGTTGTTTTTTTTTTATGTTATCATAGCCTTCCCCTAATCTCCTGTAAGGCAGATTTTATTAAATTTAAAAAAAAAATCTTTACTATTTTCTTTCAGACTTTACTTATCTACTCCTCTTTAATTATTATTTTAACTTTACCATCTGAAGTGCTGTTCTTTAAAAAAAAAATTTCTCCCTAATATTTTTTTTTGTTGTTGTTTTCATCTTGCTTGCTTGCACTGTGGCTTCAAACTGTGTAACACTCACCATGTTCCTTGGTTTGTAGCATTGGAAGAGGTTAAAATAATTTGAAAAATCAGTGTTTCATTTCAAGAGCTCCTGATTTTGCTGGTGAGTGTAGGGAGGTGTATGAGATGAAAGTTTGTAAGCAAATTAAAGAAAGGTTACTGTGTGGGATTCATGAATGAGCAAGATAAATGTTTCACGTAGGCCCTGAGTTGTCTAAATAAACGCTGATTTTCTTATCCCAGTCATATAAAGTATTGTCCTTTTTTTAGCACACCAGTCTGTTTCTTTTGCCATCATCTGGCATTTTTCTTAAAAAAGTAAAAGGGACATCAGACTGCCTTTAAGAATTGGTTTGGTCTTAAAAAAGAAAAAAACAAAGACAATTCCAGTTTTCAAATGGAGAGTTTTAGCTGACTAGAAGCAGTTGTGCAGGATTTGTCCCCGTCCTAATATCTAACTAGTTAGCAGTAAAAGTAGGGAATAAATTATGGCTGTGCAAAATAGTTATTAGAAATGCTATCTAAAAATGACAGTATTTTACACTTAATTTCTCTGGGTGGAAATATGCATCCACGAGACAAAAGGGGAATAAGGAATTAGGTTTCAAGCCTAGTCTTGAGCTATTCTCTAAGAAAGACCTCACATTTCTTCCTCTCTTGAAGCTTGAGTATGCCTTGTGCAAGGCCTGTGTTCTGCCCTAAAAAGGGTTAAGCAAACCTATGGCTTCACCAAATACGCTCAGTCTCGGCTAAGTGCCATTCTGATTGGCTATTCTATGTCCAAAGGCCCATTAGTCTTGGGTTGTATTAGTAAAAGGAAAAGAGCAGGTGACAAAATGTGTTCTGTCCTTGTATCCGTGCTCTGCTGTTGTATCTGTGCTGTGCTGTTGTATTCATGCTCACTGCTTGTTACTGCATTATTGTATCCTGAACTACCTGGAAGCTACCTGCGTCCAGTTTACCAGGAACAGGCTCTCAATGTCTCCACACAATCAGCCTGCATAACCAGCCTGTCATCGTGCCTAGACTGCATATTGCAAGGCATCCTGCCCACACCTGAAAGCCTCCTGCCAAGATGGGAAGTCCTGGAGACACACAGATCATCCAGAGAGATCAGGACCAGGTCAGAGATTGTCTGCCTCTTTCCCCTGCACCCTGAATCCTGGGAAGAATCAGAATTCTCAGCGGCTGACAAGACAGTAACAGAATTCCCTGGAAACATTTGGGTACTGTCTGAAGCTGTAGCCAGCCCTGCCACTCGGGAGATATTTTGTGAGTAAATACTTAAAAGTCTGTTGTAATTCACCATTGCCTTCTGCCCTAAGCAGAAAGGAGCTCCTTGAGTCCATCTAGTGGGCAAACGGGGTATTGACTGTAAGCGGTAGATTGACTGCAGGAACCTTCTCTTCCAGTTCAATTAATGTCATATATTATTGCTAGTTATCTCTAGATTGTGTGTTATTATCTGCATGAAGTTTCCATGACCATGAGAAGAACAGAGTATTATTAAAATTAGTGATCAGGGTGGTGAGAGTTCTGAATATTGAATATTCATGAACAATATTAATCTTTGAAAATAATATCTCACATCAATTAATTACCCCTCCATAAGACCAGGACAGTAATCCTGGGGGAAGACAGGAAGGACTTTAGATGTTCTAGTGTAACCATTCTGGATAGATTAATTTGCCTCCAGTATTTTAATAATGTGCTGTCAACCTTGGTGTGTCAAGAAATCTAAAGGGTTATAGATAATTCTGAAACTGAATTGGAAGTTCTTTTGAACTTTGATAATCCTCACTAGATATCTCTCCCACAAAATTCAATCAAACATCAGCAATTACTGGATCAGGCACTGCTAAGAATGGAGTCATCACTATCACTGTGTGGTACTGGTAGTATATTGAGTTTGTTTATGCATAAATGATATGTGAAAAACATGGCATCTGAACATTCTGACTGTGTTTGTAGACTGTATATTCTGTAAAATGGAGCATTTGGTTCTTCTGGCAGCTTTGTTGACAAGTTGAGTAAGTTACTATGTTACTCTACTTTTTAGATAAACCTGTATGCTACTCTGAAGCATAAAGAAGACTGTGGCATGAAGGTATTGGTCAGCTGAAGAGCTGTCATATTTCAGAATTATATATGGTTCACCAAGCTAAAAGCTTTCTTGTTCAGCCTCAGACATAGAATGGAATCTCATCAGTGTTAATAAATGTCCTAAATTTGCTGGTTTTCATTGCTTTAAGTGCATATTGTGTGCCATGTAAACTCCATTACTCTATGAAAGGTGTACTTAGTCATGCAAAGAAATATTTAAGGCAATTATATCAATTTTTCCCCTCTCCAGAAGAGTAGTTACAGAAATAATTCATAAAGCTACATGAGCAGGAATAGGTGGGAAATTTATTTAAGCTGAAAGGAAATAAAATATGCAAATAACATAAACATCCTGAAGAATTTGGCATTTTAATTGAAAAATAAGAAGCCACCTTTTCAGTATTTGAACAGATTGAATTATTAAATATTTTTAGAAAGCTGGGTAATATGGAAAGTTTTTTAACCATCTGATCTTCTGTCTAAAGAACAGAAAACATGCACAGAAAGTGTGGAGCTAAAGTATTGTGATAGTCATAGAATCACAGAATGGTAGGGTTGGAAGTGACCTCAAAGATCATCCAGTTCCAACCTCCTGCCATAGGCAGAGACACCTCCCACTAGGTGTCCCACCTAGTCCCGCCCACAGATCACTCAAGGCCTCGTCCAACCTGGCCTTGAACCCCTCCAGGGAGGGAGCAGCCACAACCTCCCTGGGAAACCTGTGCCAGTGTCTCACCACACTGGAAAGAACTTCCTCCTAACATCCAGTTTCAATCTCCCCTCTGCCAGTTTAAACCCATTGCCCCTTGTCCTGTCATTGCAAGACCTTGTCAATAGTTCCTCCCCAGTCCTCCCGTAGGCCCCCTTCAGATACTGGAAGGCTACTATCAGGTCTTCTGGAAGCCTTCTCTTCTCCAGGTTGCAGATCCCCAACTCTCTAAGCCTGTTCTTATAGCAGAGATGCTGCAGCCCTCTGGGCATCTTCATGACATCCTCTGGACCCGTTCTAATAGTTCGATGTCCTTCCTGTGCTGGGGGTTCCAGAACACAGTACTCCAGGTGGGGTCTGAGGAGAGCAGAGTAAAGGGGCAGAATCCCCTCCCTTGCCCTGCTGCCCACACTGCTCTTGCTGCAGCCCAAGACTCATTGCAGCCTGGGCGTCATGCACACACTGCCGGCTCCTGTTGAGCTTTTCATCAACCCAGACCCCCAGGTCCTTTTCCTCAGGGCTGTTCTCAGCCATTCACTACCCAGCCTATATTTGTGCTTGGGATTGTGCCTACCGAAGTGCAGGACCTTACACTTGACCTTATTGAATTTCATCAGGTTGGCCTTCTTTCCAGCCTGTCCAGATCCCTTTGGATGGATCCCTGCCCTCTAGCAAGTTGACTGTGCCACACAGCTTGGTGTCATCTGCAAACTTGCTGAGGGTGCACTCCATTCCTCTGTCCATGTCACTGACAAAGATGTTAAACAGCACTGGTCCCAGCACTGACCCCTGAGGGACACCACTTGTCACTGGTCTCCAGGTGGACATTGTGCCCTTGATCACCACTCTCTGGGTTCGACCATCCAGCCAATTCCTTATCCAGCAGTGCTCCACCCATCAAGACCATGTTTTTCCAATTTGGTGACCAAGATGTCATGTGGGACAGAGTCAAATGCTTTACTCAGGTCCAGGTAGATGACATCAGTTGCCCTTCCCTTGTCCACTGTCACTGTGACTTCTTCATAAAAAGCCACCAAATTTGTCAGACAAGATTTGCCCTTGGTGAAGCCATTGCTGGTTACCACCAATCACCTCTGCCTTTTTTTCCATTTGCCTTAGCAGAGCTTTCAGGAGGATCTGCTCCATGATCTTGCCAGGTACAGAGGTGAGACTGACTGGTCTGTAGTTCCCAGGGTCATCCTTTTTTCCCTTCTTGAAGATGGGTGTCATGTTTGCCCTTCTCCAGTCAGCAGGAACTTCACCAATCTGCCATGACCGTGATGTTAGTAAAGTTAGATTTAAAATTTGGTTGATTTCTACTTAGTAATTTTCAACGAGATAGTTTTGCTAGTGAGATAGTGACCCTCCTTAGGCAAAATAAAAGACTTAAATCTGTACCAGTCCTCTTGTTTAACCTCTGTCATCTTTTCTCTGTAGAAAGAGGTTGTTCTGGGTTGAACTGAGAGAGAAGGTATTTTACCCTAAAGGAGTAAAATAAAACCACTAGTACAGTACTGGAGATTAAATAGAAACACTATTTACAAAAGTAAACAAAACCACAAAACGTATCAAGGTCCAAAAGATGTGTATACACTCAGAATCAGCTTTGGTTGAGCTCCTCAGCTGCAACCCAATGCAAGTCTCAACCAGCCCTCAACCAACCAAACATCCCCCTCTATGCCAGACCCCAATTGGCTTCATTGCCCCCCCTGCCCACAAGACAGTCCCAGAGTACGCCTCACCTATTGTGCTGGTTTGAGGATAATTTGAATATTTTAATGAAAAAAATGACATTATAGGCTGTGAAAAAGCAAACAATGGCAAAGTCTGCTTCAGTCATTGGCTTGATGAGATGTATAAAACAAGGACACAAATATAGACAAGGGAGAGAGTCTCTCACTGTTGGAGTTAGTGTATTCTCTCCCTGGGCTCCTACTGTGTAACCCAACTAATCATTCTGCTTCTAACCACCCTTGCTGATCCTCCAAACTCACCTTGCACATAAGGCAGACCCTGGGGTAAGGTAGAGGGGTGGAAAGAAGGTGGAAGAGTGGTTGGGAACCCCTCCTGGGGACTCTGATTTCTGGGAGGGGGATCGTGTTTCTGTATTACCTTTAACTTATATATTTCTGTAAATCTTCCTGTATTTTGTGTATATATCTGTTTGTATGTTGTGCTAAGCTGTAAATAGAGCTTCAGTCCTTAACTTCCAGCCAGCTGAGTCTAGTTTGGGTGATTTTCATAGAGCGGGGGTCAGGTAACTCCCAAACCATCACATATACCCATGTATAAATTCCTAGAGGAAATGTGCTTTATGAATTAATCATCTGCTTTAAGTCATGCTAATCAGCAAGGAACTGATCTACAGAGCTCCCCACAGTTGAATAAAAGAGACCAAAAACTGCAGTACTGAGCTGGTTATAACTGTTTTGGAAAGTGGGGAGCTAATGGGGAGAAATAAGGCTTTGTCTACTCTCAAGAGCACCGTAGGAAATCCTAAGATTGAAGAGCATCGTGGTTTGATCCCAGCTGACACCTAAGCCCCGCTGTATATAACTGTATATGTTTTGTAATATATTGTAATATATCTACTTGTATATTGTGCTAAGCTGTGAAAAGAAAGCTTCATTCCTTAACTTCTAGCTGGCTGAGTCTAGTCAGGGTAAATTTCATGGAGCGGGGGTAACTCCCAAACCATCACAGCTATGCAGTAAGAAATATCTTGCCAACCAGGTCTCACTCCCACACAAGCCAAAGCGATGGCAGCAGCTGGTGTATGCTGGGAGCAGAGAGGCCAGAGAGAGCTATGCGGGGGCAATGCCTCTCATACAGAGAGATGCAATGTATGGGATGGAATAACATATTATGATATCCTGTGTTCTCCTTCTGGGATGGATTGCCTGCCCCTTGGGACTGTTTAGTCCTCTGGAGGAAATCATCTCTATGGTAGGGCATTCAATCCCTAATGTACAACAGAGGGAGAGTTTTTTGGTTGTACTTTGTTTTTTGTTTTGTTTTGTTTTTTTTTATTTTAGGGTTTGTTTGTTTGTTTTTTGTTTATTTGTGGTTTTTATTTGTTTTGGGAGTTTGTTTGGTTTTGGTGTTTGATGTTTGGTTTTGTTTTCTACAATGAATTTCAGTGGTTAGCATGTATTGCATTTAGGAAAAGGTAATTCTGATCTTGATCAGGGAATTAAGGGAATATAAACTGTATATATAGGACCACGAAGATGATCAGAGGGCTGGAGCAGCTCTGCTATAAGGACAGGCTATGAGATTTGGGGCTCTTCAGGATGGAGAAGAGAAGGTTTCGAGGACACCTTCTAGTAGCCTTTCAGTATCTGAAGGGGGCCTACAGAAAGGCTGGGGAGGGACTATTGACAAGGACTTGCAATGACAGGACAAGGGACAATGGGTTTAAACTGGCAGAGGGGAGATTTAGACTGGATGCTAGGAGGAAGTTCTTTCCAGTGAGTGTGGTGAGACACTGGCACAGGTTGCCAGGGAAGGTTGTGGCTGCTCCCTCCCTGGAGGTGTTGAAGGCCAGGTTGGAGGAGGCCTTGAGTGACCTGTACTGGTGGGAGGTGTCTCTGCCTATGGCAGGAAGTTGGAACTGGATGATCTTTGAGGTCCCTTCCAACCTTATCATTCTATGATTCTATGATTATGCACAATTACTGCTAAAACTTGTTGAAAAACATGTTTATGGGGTTTGAGGATGCTTTGTGTTCCTTCCAAAGCCAAATCAATTTTTTTTTTAACCTTGTTGCCTCCACTTTTGTGTGGAGAAGAAATGCACTTTCTGAAAGTGAAATTGTTATTTTTTTTTTAAAAAAAATCTGTTTTCAAACATCTGTGAAAATCAGAGCCTACAGCAAATCTGGATAGAATTAGGTATATATATTTTTAGATAGAATGTAGGAGTGGATAAAATGTTTTAGGTCGTTTTGTTCAGTTTCCACAGGCTGGATTTTAGTGCTTCAGTACTTAGCTTCACATGTGCTGCTTATAAAAGGACCACTCCTTTCACACTGCTTTGTCCCCAAACTTCATGTCATTTTTGACCAAAAGAAAGACCTTACTTACAGTGAGGATACTTGCCAGGAAGTTAACAAACTGCAACGGGACAAAGAAGGCTTGTGCAGACATCAGAAGTGCCTTAGTGAAAAGTTCATGTTTGGGAATATTTAGGAACAAAAATTAGAATGAAAGGAGACTTTTAACTTATGTTTGGAAACAGGATTTAATTGTAACAGAGGGAGTGAAAGCAGATGTGAAAAGTTTGAATATCAAGAAAAGCAAGATGACTACTTATGTGCTGGGGATTAAACCTGTGGACAGGTAAATTGTCAAGGACCATTGATTATCCTTTTGTTTATTTGCTTAACTATCTTCTAATGCCTAGGTGTGATTCATTACCCATGGCTCTTTCGATATTTGCCTTGCCACATCTCATCCTATTCCTGAGTCCAGAGTTTACTGATACCCTTGATATCTTGACTGATATTATAAAAAATACATTTGGGATTATATTATTAGAGCATTGAATATATTTTTCTGTATTACAGGCATCCTGCACAGGGTGTTCCCAGGGCTAATAACTGTTACAGGGACTGTATTGTCTGTTCTCAGGATTAATATCTGGAAAAAAAAAAAAAAAAAAAAGTGGTGGCCACCCTGGTGTAGACAGGGCTTTTCTTGGCTTCCTCTGAGTATACAGTGCCTCTCTACTGACTTTCATGCATGCTATCTCAGAGGATTTTCTCATTTCAGTAAAGGAAAAACACCACCAAACAAAAAAACCCCAAACAACTTTCTGCATTCTGTTTTGTCACTTTCATACTAGCAGAAGCTGCCTATCACATGTGCTGAACCATAGTAAAATGCTGTATTGAATGATCTTGTAGTTCTTTCCTAACCTAAATGATCCTATGATTCTATAATTTAAATTGTTTCAGGCAACTGGCTAAAAGGCTGTTCCTGCTCCCAGTTTTATTGCCAATCTGGATGTTTATTTCCCACTGTTTTCCTTCCAGGTGAGCAAATTCTGGTAGAGGATGATTTACACTTTCTAAAAACTGTATTATCTAAAGCTATAAACTTTACAAATGAATGGGGTAAACCTTGACTGCCTAGTTTTCTGGGTCTTACTCTAATAGGACATCCATCTTATTTACTTACTATCTCTCAGGAAGGCAATGAAGCATCTTGACTTCATGAGCAATATTAAATTATTCAGATTAATCCCTGTGACTGAGGCTGATACCATAATGGATGTTGAAATTTGTCAGTCTGATATTTGCAGCATCTGTGGTTTCCTTCTTCCTCCGTATCTGGCAGAGTTTTTTTTTTACAGCGTGCCAAAGCATGTATGAGAGACCCTCAAATCAGAAAATTTGTTTTTTGCACCTTCTTGAAAAGTTTTCAGTGATTCAGTGAGGTACAAGTGCAGCAGGGACTTGCTACTCTCATTTGTTTACTTCTCCCACTGCCAAGGCTAGTTTGAGTGATTGTGCAGGTCCTAAAAGCTTGTAACCTATCTTTACAGACTACAAATGAGAATTTCACTAAGTAATCAAAATATTGCAAGAATGAACTGTATATATTGTCACTTTGGTTTGCAAATAAGCTGCAAAGCTACATCAGTGCTTTCAAGAATTTCAGTAAACTGGATAAATAAGAAAGCTCTGCTCCAGTCAGCAATACCATGTTTGAGAGAGGATTTTAATTTTCTCTAGCCTACCCCAGTCACCTTTTCCTGCACATTTCTCCTGTTTGTCAGTTGTATGAATCTGTTGAAGGGTCCAAATCAATAAAAGAGACTAATTTGCTTTGAACAAATTATTCCTTACTCATGGAAGTCATGTCTATTTTATCCAATACTTGAGCTCTTTTTTCATGGTCGTCATGCTGAAAGCACTCATTTGTCTCTCCTGTTTTGAGAGAAATAGCAGCACACATATGCCCTGGCTTGCACACTGTTCTGATCATCAGGAGGTTGTATGCTTCAACTGTGCAGCGGCATGGAAAGTACTCATGCCACTAGCTCATGCAAAAGTTTATAATCAAATTTTCAGCTCCACAAGGCAGATTTGAGATATAAGTTGTCATGCTCTGTCGAGGAACAGGAAGGGACTAAAGTGGAAATCACAGGCTCTTGCTCACCCTGATCTTCATGAGGGAGCTGGCCCCAGTTATGTGCTCTTGTGCCCTGTGACAAAGTCAGCTTTCACAAAAACTCAGGAGGGAACTCAAACAAGAAACACCTTATACCAAGTATCTGTGCTTGGACAGACAACAAATCAACATGATAAATAAAGATTTGGTTCTAAAAGTTCAAGAGTCTCCTCCAGTGAAATACAGGAATGCTGGCTTAAGAATCAGTGTGAATATATGTAACCTAGGGCACTGACAATCGATCCAAGTAGTGAACAGTAATAGACTCTTGAGTTATGAACATGAGATGGGTTTCCTTCAAACCCATGTCTTCTAGATTCTGAAAGCTGTCAGTCTCACAACTCATCTTTTTCTGTCTGTGATTTCAAGTTCGTCATCTCTACTTTTATTTTCAAGGCACAGAGCATGATTTTTGAGAGGGCTGCTTAACACAGTTGAAGTTAACCTTAAATTTAAAATTTAAGCCTTCTTTCTAGACTTGTAGCCTTACATTCGTTCATGAGGATGAGATTTTTACTGTATATTTTCAGCTGTCTTACTAGCCTTCTATGCTCTTTTTATATTTCATAGAGGTATTTTCAGAGGGCTTCCTCCCTGTTGAAAAAAAAATAAATCCACGTCTGTGAAAGACACATTACTCTCCAGAGATGTCATTCACTCTTCATTTACAATTTAAAGTGTGATGATAACTACCTTTGTCTACATGGCTAGGTTTCTGATGGATAAGGTTAGGTGAGATGAAACTAACCTCAAACATCTGATCCAAAAGGCTTAAAAGTCAGCTGGGAGTTTTCCATGGACTGCTTAAGGCTTTGGAAGAGCTCAGAAACCAGCATTTGAACTCTGATACTCTTAGATCAGAAACTGCCAGAGTGACTCAGAAGACTCCAAAAGGAAAATACTGGTCTGTGGAGCATTAAGAATAAGTTTTGTCATTGCATCTAACCTTCCCAGCTTCGTTTACTGTTTTCCACTACAGCTTGTTTGACTTACTTTATCAGGTTTTGCATTTTGTGTGAATATTGTTCCTGGGAAAATTTGTCTGGTTATTACAATCTTTGTAAAGTTGGGCTATTGCATCCTGCAAGACTGAAGAAACAGATGACTAAACAGAGCCACGAATAATGTATAAAGAGTGGTTTTTATTTATTGGGAATTTTAAGCTTTGATTTTGTTGAGAGGCAGAGACATACCTGTACATCAGATGATATGTCATTAGATGATGGCACATGCTTTGACCTTTGTTTTGCTCAGCTGGGACTTACTACTGTAATGCATCGTTTCTCTGTATCACATCTTAGGTTGTAAAGTCTTAGGGAAGAATTGTCTTTTTTTGGTATTTGACAACAGAATCACAACAGTTTCCTCATACAAGCTCAGGGCACATCATGTTACTATCTTTGAATAAAAAGGATAAATCTGAGGAAGCAGTAATGCTATTACATGTAGACAAATATGGCCAGACTCCACTGGGGCATGCAGAATTCCACTTTTTTACAGCCAGAGCTACTACTATACCATAATATGGACAGAGCATTAACATGATACAAATGATGTACAACCTTGTTTTGAACTGGCTTCTCTCCTTCGATCTTGTTTTTCCTGGGCCATCTGGCTCCTTATCTTAATTCCCACTTCTCTCTCATGAAGGAGGTATCCTGTAACTCCTGAGAATCAATACTGTTCACTGTCTACACAGCTCATTATTTTTCTTTCTTGCATTCCCACAATTACAAGGTTATATATCTACAAATATGAGAAAACCTTTTCTGTTGTCTCAGTACAATATTGCAACAGTTTTGGTGCATTTATCATTCCAGCATGACCTTGACATCCATGTAGTGTGGCTTTACAGATAAGAAACTGAGAGTAGAGAGAATGAGGAGTAGCAGCACTTTCAAAATTCATATGCATAACAGCTAGCTATATCCCCAAATTTTGTGTTTATTCAAAGGAAACAAATTAATTCATTCAAAGGTAAATGAGAAAAACCTTTTTGGACTGTTGTTCTGAGGTAACCTTTCGGAAGGTCTGCCTGTACATATGTTTTCAAAGGGCTGAGATATTGACATGGAGAACAAAAAAGTACTAAGTCTCAGTTCATGTTTGCACATGTTGTGGTGGAAGGCCCAAATTACACCTAAAATACATATCCAAGACATGTTCTAAACATCTATCTGAATACCCACCTTGTCCTCCCCCTTCTCCCCTTCTTCCTTGTTGAAAGAAGCGGGAAAGCAAAAGCCTTGGCGCCTCTCAATCTATCACAGACACACCATATTTGGTGTTTTTCTGCACTCTGCTTCTGGTAAACACAGGTCATAATGCTGGGCATGTGCATCTCCCTTTTTTTGTGAAATAACTTGGGATTGCTTCCAGGGGTGTTTTTACCTGTTGATGTTGGTCAAAATGCTTAAACCCTAGCCAATATTTTTGCTGCTACTGCCTTTGTTTTGTCCGCTACCTGTTTGCATTGCTTTGTACCTTGCCTAGCTGGGGACTTGCCTCCCCCACAAACGGCAGACCTGACCCTGCCTATCTGCCGCACTGAGCCCAGGGACTGAAAGGCTTGCTCTGCACTGGGATACAGTTGCCTGCCTGACCTGTTGCCAGCCCCGAGTCCACTTGACTCTGGTCAAGTCTAGGTGATGACCTAGCAAAGGCCTAGCAATGACTTGCGACACTGGGACCTGCTGGCCTGCCACTCCAGCCTGAGGGCAGACTCTTTTGCTATACGCACCACTCAATTAGCCTGTTCTAGCCCACAAACCTGGATCCTGCTTTGCCCAGGTGCCTAACCACTCCTGAGAGCCACGGAGGGTTTACCTCGCGTCCATGGACCTTCTCAGAGAACCTATTTGACCTAGGGAAGCAGCAAAACCCTATGCACCATCACCATGTGAAAGGCCACCATGTGGCAGGGACTACTTTTCCTCCTTTAAGCTTCTACAGATATTTATTTGATTAAATATATACATTCTAAAAAGAGAGCTTTACCAACCGCATAATAGAATCTGTGTGTGTGTTAATTGTAAATAAGTTTGGGGAAATTTCCTTTATATATATTTATTAAAATATGTAATAATTTGATATTAGCCTCATTACAATTAACTTATAACCCAAATTCAAACCCCTCCTTAACACGTCTCCTCCTTCAGCATCCATCAGTCTGACAAGGTTTGCTCCACAGTGGTGGCCTGCCCTAGGAACCTCGTGTAGGTTAAAGTCACCTTTGTGGAGCTTTTGAGCTTCCGTTTTAGCATCATCACTATCACTCATGTTCTCATTGCCTTATGGCAGCAGGACTTCAACTGAACTGGGAGGCCACTACCTTATTCAAACTGTTTTGCAGGTATGCATTACAGAAGTTTGATGCGAAAGCTAAGAGCTGTACCTCACATTTCTCTTTAAATAATCATAGGCCTTAGCAAAAATTTTTTGCATACATTATTTTTCTCATATTCTTTTCCATGCTTCCTGTCTGTCTCTGTTACTTCTGTAGATAGGCCTTGCAAATATCTTGTAATGTCTTGCATTCTCTGAAAATTGTTTAGAATGTATGTAATTCAGAGGTCTCATTTCTTTGCTCCTTTCCATATAGAAAAGGACTATGTGACTTCTGTAGAGCAGAAAACCATGTGCTGTTAAACCAAGCAAGTGTTGTTCTTCCTGCCACTTGTAAAATTATCTATTCTGGTTGAAGACAGCCTGCTCTCACAAGCAGGCTCCCTCTCACCACAGACAGGAGAAGAACAAACACAAAAAAGCACTGAGCTGAGATAAGGGATTTAATGAGACGGTATGAGCTACAATTACCTTAGTCTGTTTCCCAGAAGAGCACAGCAAATCCAGAAGCAGCAGAAGAAGCCAGTAATAAAATGACCCTCCCCCCCTCCAAACCCAAGACAACAGCCATCCTGACGCAAAAGGTCAACACCTCAAAAACAGAAAATGGAAGCAGCAACCAGAAACAGGAGACCTGTCATATTACAATCTGAAATGTAAGCCCTATAACACTTTGCTCCAACCAGCACTTTCATTTTAAAGCTGGCATGATGTCAGTGTGGTAAAAAATCATCAGCAGATTTAATGTGCTAAACAGATGACAACATAGCTCAATTTGGTAATCAGGCTCTTGAGTTCATAAAGAAGGCATTATATGTAATGATGGCAGACCACCTCTATTATTATATTTTTTCCTCTGCACATGTATCTGAAGACAGAAACATCNTTTTTTTTTTTAATCATCAGATATTTTACAGAAAATCTACTTAGGCACAATCTACTCTGTGCTCTAGCATGAAGAAGCTACCACATAGAGACTTTTTTTTTTTCTAAATAAGAAGCCTGTGTTTCAGACTTTCACCAAGTCTGGGAAGAAAAGTGGAAAAAAAAACCAAAACTCAGGAAAAATTAAGTAATTTCAACCATGCTGTTGTGTTGTTTTATTGTGTTTTTGTTTGGTTTTGTTTGTTAAAAATAAACAAACCCCCAAAAGAACAGCAGTTTGAAGAAATATGGGTAAAGCAAAAAAGAAAACAACAAAACACAAGGTAGGAGAAATAAGAGGATAGCAAAAAGAGGGACAAGAAGAAAGTCAGCTAAATAATTTTTTTAATTGTACTGAGTGAAACAAAATTTTTCCGAGGTTTTCTATTCCACTGAGAAAGAAAATCAGCTATCTATCTGAATGTGCTGGAGCAAAGAAAAAAACCAAACCAAACCTAAAAAATGCAAGGAGTGACCCCTCAGGTATAGACCATGTTAACAAGATGTAATTAAGATTGGGAAAGAATACCTCTGTATTCTATTACAAAAAGGAATAAGGTGAGAAGCAGAGAAACAGGAGAACTCTTCTCTGAAAGAGAAGAAATATATTTTATATATATATAAATATTATATTAATCTGAGCCTTAGTCTATAGAGGCTACAGCAATGCACCAAACCGAAAAGATACTCCTTCTGTTTGTACAATTACTCCTAACCCTAACAACAGTTGTGTAACTGTATTCTCTCACCAACTTGGGTTTAAGATGAGAGGCAGGAGTGAAGTCAACTGAGACACTTCAACAACTACATGACAAATTGGATTTGGGATTGTTTGGCATGAGGAAATCTTAGGAGTCCATCACCTGGGTCACTATCCTGTTGGCAGATAATCAAAACTGGGCTAAAAAAAAGTGGTACAAAATGCTTTAGATGATACTTACTTTAGCTGGTGGAAAAAACAAAGGTCCAACTAGACATTGTAACTCCTCAGAGTTGAAGACGTGCTTCTAATTAGATATAACCATGTTAAAATACCTCTGCCATTCTTCAGAAAACCCCTATTCCTTCTGTCTCAACTAAGATATCAAATCTCTAATAGGATGCAGTCAGAATACCAGAAAATATATATTTATTGCTATGAGTGGATGATTTCATGTTTGTTTGTTTTTTTATTGTTTTCAAGCATGTAGCACAAGAAAAGTATTTGAGGTGTATAATTTCTACAGAGATATTAAAGACCAAATTTCAGCAGGTGCACCTCAAAACCTATGTAAAATTGAAGTACAAACCAATGATAGAATAGTGTGGTTGTCAAGGAATCACTGTCCTGCTGGCAGATAGGCATGCTTCTGCAAGCGTAGTTTATTATTCTGCAACAATACCATCATATTCCTCATGATCTTGAAGGTTACAGCTCAGAACATTAACTAGATGTCAACAGGAGTGTCCTAATTTATCCCAGACCTTTTGAGCTGACAAGAGAAAGGTTTGCTTCAGTACCTTGAGATGTTTATAAGAATATACAAGTGGGGTCTGGATCAGATGCTAGACTTACACAAGAGAGGAAGTGCTTGCATAAGAAGTGTTCCTATATAAATGGCACTCCTCTGTTTTGGCACAAATTGTGTAACTGTACTCCTCAAACTTTTTTTTTTTTTCTTGTCATTGATGCTGCACTTTGAGCTTATCTTGGCATTAATTCTGACAAACAAATGAAGATGTAGAGCTTTGGTTCAATGTTAGGCATGTTTACTAGTTTCTGACTGGAGCCGTGAATCAGAGCAGAATATGGAACAAGTGTTTTGAGACTGGAAGACTTTGTGCAACATGATATTTATAGATTGCAAGGAGGTTTTCCTGGAAGTCCAAATAATAAATGCACTGTAGGTGCTGATAGGTGGACAGCTTGCTGTTGATAACTGAGACATAGAAAATACTATGCCTCAGTCTTCCACCAGAAAGGAAGAAATACCCATCTCAGAATGTCCATTAATGAAAATCAACTCTAGACATCAATCTCCTCTGTATTTGGGTTCGTTAGGAAAGTGTTGCTGGTGAGACATTTGATCTATTAGTCAGTAGAGTCTGTGATTGTTGGACTAATGCTTTAGTAGATACCAGGAGGCTGACATGGAAATCATTCTCTTGGCTCCATTCTCTTGGCTCCACTGACTGGGAAGGTGAGATACACACTTGCCTAGAGCCAGATAGCATGCACAGGGATATTTGAGGCCCCCCACACCCCATCTAGGTGGGTTTTGAATGTCTCCAGAGAAGAAGATTCCACTACTCAGAGAACTAGTGCATGTGGGCAAACCCCATGTGTAGCATACATAAACATGTCTGTGTCAGCATTCAGGCTGAACTTCTTGAACAGAATCTTATCCAATATCTCTAAGGTCTTCTGAGCAGGGAGAGACTTCCCCCTGAGGTTCAATCCCCCTGAGGTCAAATTCAGACCGCAGATGTGAGTGTTGTATTCTGAGAGAAAAGCCTGGGTCTCTATCTGGGAGCTACTATCAGAGAGCTACATTGTTTTGTACAAAAAAAATGCATATTTCTTTGACCAGAAGGGAGAATGATTCTGTAGTGACCAATTCTGTAGTCCCCTAGGTATGACATGCACCTTTGGGATGATGAAAAATGCAGTTCAGTCCTCTGCTCCTATTAATTTATCAGAAGTGACCCAAACTGGAGCAGTCTTCTAAATATAGTGCATTGGGAATGCAGAAGTGAGCTTGTATTCGTGATGAGCTGAAGGCAGATCAAAATATAGCCTGACTGAGTATCAAGGCAGATATTGGTTGATTAATTGAAGTGTTTGGAGCACAACCACTGATATAAACTCTATCTTTTGGAGCTATTTTGTTTTAAATTTAAAAAAAAAATTTTAAAAATTGTTTTCTGACAGATATCTTCTCTAATTATATCTACAACAGAAATA
This sequence comes from Eubucco bourcierii, assembly GCA_013396675.1. Classification (NCBI taxonomy): domain Eukaryota; kingdom Metazoa; phylum Chordata; class Aves; order Piciformes; family Ramphastidae; genus Eubucco; species Eubucco bourcierii. Next base: position 108,205 of record VWZE01013037.1, on the reverse strand, counting down.
CAGAGTGCTTTTAAAAAAAATTTAATACTCTACATTTTTTATACCTTCCTTCATGTCAGTCACAGTGTATTATTTCCACATAGGGACACTTTAAAATCCATATTCCAATCACTGTGTTTGCTAGGTAAACCTGGAGAAAACCCATTTGTATTCCTGTAGTTACTCTGAATTTGCTTGGATGAAACCAGAACTTTGTCCATGTTTCCATTTCAAAAAAAACCCAACAAAAAACCCCAAGCAACCAACCAAAAAAACCCAAAACAACAAAACCAAACCCATACTTTTTTTTTCTTTTTTAAAATAGATCAGATTTTTTTTTCTAAAAGAAGAAAAAAACAAATTGATGTTTTTTTACCTACACTGTCCATTCATCTCTTTTCAGTGATGCTGCATAATTATTTTTCAGAAAGTGGCTTGTTGCATTTGTTATACTGTATGTCTGTGGAGGCACAGCCCTGTTGCAGCATCTTGTCTAAAATGGAAGGAGAATATATTGATACCTAAGAAAGACAGTGTCAGACTGCATAAAGGAATTCAATGCAACGAGATTGATTTGATTTTGTATCCCTTTTATCTTAGCACCTTTGCTGTGAGATAATCAAAGACTCAGTGCGATCCAGATTGTTCTTTAATGAAATGATTATCCTCTTGCCTGTTTGTAAGATATGACTAATACAGGAGGAGGCCAAAGCCAGCAAGGTCTTTCACATTTAATGTATAATTGATGCAGGATTTGACAGGCAGCAAAAGATCATCTTCTGAAATTATTTCTGTCAGACTTCTTCTCAAAGTGGTCTCTCTCATCTGGCTTGCAGCTTAATGATGAAAGTCTTGCGAGAAAAATCTGTATTTTATTAATGAGATTTTGCTCCATTTGACAAAATAATGATTCTTTCTTTATAAAAAGATGATTGCTGTTTTTAATTTGGGGCTGATCTGTCAACATGGATATTTTCACTTATTACTGCTGCAAATTATTTATTTTCTACTGTGTACAACATCAACGCAACAGGTGAAGATTTTAACACACTTCAAATCACTTCTTGTTATTTATCTGTATACTGTTGGACTTTTGATCATCAAATTTGCACTGATGTTGTTCAAAGAGAAAGGTGTTCAGTAGTCAGCTAGTCAAGCTTTCATTACTCCTCTTTTACCCAGATCCTAGGGACCACCCTATAGATCCGGGCTTTCCAGCACCATCCTGCACTTGTATTTCCAAGCCTTCTGCAATCATCCCATGCATATCCTTCTCTTTGTTCTAGAGTTATGGATGTCCCATTCCACACAGTCATTACTTGTTATTGCTATTATTAATTTGAAAATATTTTATATATTATATTATATTATATTATATTATATTATATTATATTATATTATATTATATTATATTATATTATATTATATTATATTATATTATATTATATTATATTATATTATATTATATTATATTATATTATATTATATTATATTATATTATATTATATTATATTATATTATATTATATTATATTATATTATATTATATTATATTATATTATATTATATTATATTATATTATATTATATTATATTATATTATACTGTATTATACTATATTGTATTATATTATAAGCATTGCACTGCACAACTGTGCAAAGCTAAAAGGTAAAATGAAGGTAATCATCACCCAATCATCAGACCATTGCCACTCCAATTAAAAATAAGTCCTGAGGCCTGTGTTAGCATAACATAAACCTATGGTTTGTTAGAAACAATTGCAATTATATGTTTAGGTACCTATGTGGCTACACCTCCTTGAGCCCTCTAGGACAGCAGAGACTCTTCAGATGTTGTAAATTTTGTGTTCAGGAAAAAAAAAAATGGCAAAAAGGAGGGCCCTGGGAGCTTCACCTCTGTGCCAGGAAAGATCACGTAACAGATCCTCCTAGTAGATATACTGAAGACAGGGGGTGATTAGAGATAACCAGCATGGCTTCACCAAGGGCAAATCATGCATTGCTAATCTGAGGGTTTTCTGTGATAGAGTACCTGTCCTTATCAGTGGTTAAGGAAAGATCTATGAATGTCATCTATCTATTGTAGTCCCCTACAATATTCTTATTGCTAAATTGGAGAGATATGGATTTGTTAGATGGGCTATTAGATGGGTAAGGAATACATCTATGTTGCCTGTTTAGAAGGAGACAGCAAAATCAGGAGAGTTATAAAAACAAACTCTTAATTTATCTACCAGTATTTGAAAAGATGAATCAAAATTTGCTGCATCTTCAGTCAGGTGGTGACTGGTAAAAGGACAGGTAAAAGGAAAGATCTCCCCGAGGACCCAAAAACATACTCACAGATGCCAGTTTGCAAAGAGGGTGAGATTCCTTTTAGCCTCTTTCTAGCAGAGAGACTCTTTTTACTAGTAGCTGTTTTCCATGTGGAGAGAGACAGCACCAAGCAAAGTGGAAGGGAGGAAAGCATGTTCTTTCAGCAACACCCATTTTTACCCAAATTCAAGTTTGACCTGTGGTACCATGATTAGTGGGCTCTCCTAGACAATAAGGAACATTTAGACACAAAGGCAACAGAAGGCAAATACCATCAGGACTTCTTCAGCCTCATCTGAATGTCCTTCATGACAGCAGGCAGAGGCTTCTGCTCAGATCAGTCTGGACGGCTTGGCTTGCTCCCATGGCCAGCACTGGTTAACAGCTCAACTTTGCCAGGCAGGAAGCATTTCTTCAGCTGCCTTGCAACTTAGCCTGGTTTATCAGGGGTCATGCTGATTCTGCCACATGGTTTCATCCCAAGATTTATATTTAATGACTCAATATTCAATTAGAAACTGGTACTAAGTGTTGTACATCAAGGGTCCACACTGGGACCAAGGCTATTTATTATCTTAATCAATTACATGGACTATGGAATTGAAAGCACCCTCAGCAAGTCTGCAGATGACACCAAGCTGAGCGATGGAACTGATTCACTAAGTGAAAGGGATAATATTTAGAGGGATCTTGGCAGGCTTGTGTGAAACTCATGAATTCAGCAGAAATAAGTGTAAGGCCCTGCGCCTGCCTACCACAAGCCCCAGTATACAGACTGGGTAAAAAAGGGATTGAGAGAAATCCTGCAGAGAAGGATTTCGAGTACTGGTGGATGTGAGCTAGCAGAGAATTCTTACAGCCCAGAAAGCAAATTATATCCTGGGCTGCATCAAAAGAAGCATGGCCAGCATGTGGAGTGAGCACTTCATCCAGCACTGGAGTTCTCAGCATAAGAAAGGCATGGACCTGTTTGAGGGGGTCAAGATGAGGGCCACAGAAATTATCAAAAGGGTGGAAAACACCTCCTGTGAAGGAAGGTTGAGAGAGTTGCCATTCAGCATGGAGAAGAGAAACTCCAGGAAGAAATTAGAGTAACCTTTCAATATAAGAGAGGAATTTATATGACGGAGAGACCTTTTACCAAATCCTATAGGGACAGGAAAAGGAGCAATGATTTTAAAATTAAAGTTTAGATTGGATATATAAGGAAGAAATTTTTCTCTGTGAGGTGTGTGAGGCACTAGAAGAGGTTTCACAGAGAAGTTGTGAATGTTCCATCTGTGCTGGTTTGAGGCTAATTAGAATATTTTAATAGAGAAAATTACACTCTAGGCTGTGAAAGGAAAACATCATGATGTCTACTTCACTCACACACTTGCTGGAGAATTGTTTGGGAACACTAATCAAAATAATAGGTAAGCGAGTCTCTCTCTGGCTCTTGCTGGAGCAGGAGCTGCTGGTGGGATCTAGCAGCTTCTGGGCTCTGGCTCCTCTGCTGATTAATCCTCACTAACCACTTTTCTTCTAACCCCCTTGGCCGATCCTCCTAATTTACCTTGCACATAAGGCAAACCTTGGGGTAAAGTACAGGGGTGGGGAGAAGGTGGAAAGGTGGTTGGGAGCCCCTCCTGGGGTCTCTGATTTCTGGGAGGGGAGTTGTGTTTCTGTATTACCTTTTACTTGTATATTTCTGTAAATATTGTGTATATAGTGTAAATATCTGCTGTACATTGTGCAAAGCTGTAAATAGAGCTTCATCATTTAACTTCCAGCCGACTGAGTGCTAGTCTGGGTCATTTTACAAAATGTGGAGGGGTGGGGGAACTCCCAAACCTTTACACCATCCTTGGATGTATTCAAGGTCAAGTTGGAGGGGAATTTGAGTAACCTGATCCAGTGGAAAGTGTCCCTGCCCATGGCAGCAAGATTGGAACTAGGTGATCTTTAAAAGTTTCTTCCAAACCATTCTGTGAAAGAGCAAGTGAGGTGACATAGGCTGCACTGCTCCAGGGGCTCTCTGCAGTGCAGGAAGCTCCTTGCATGAATGCTGCAGTCATAGCCTCTCCTCTGCCTCTCAATATGCTCAAGAGAGAGAGCCAAATTTAATTGCCAGTAATAAAAAACCTCAGTTAAGTCAAGGAAAATAAATGAAAAAAAAAAACTCCAGATACAAGTTTTTATTTCCTCCATTTCTTTGTCACTTGCGCTGAGAGAGAGTGAACCCGCAAGCTGGTCTTGTTTTATATTTCTTCTCTTTTTATATAACTGAACTCAGATTTCCTGATGCCTGATTAGGTCAGAGCAGGAGTAAATAACTGGTGAGGAAGGGTGGTTGCTATGGTGCTGGATGCTAAAGCTGTACAATTCCTGATCCTGACTGAAGAGAGCATTTGGGAAGTGAGTTATTTGTTTTTGGGGGTGGGTTGGTCTTTTGCTTTTGTTTTGTTTGTTTTGTTGTTGGTTGCTGTTGTTCTTTGTTTTGTTGTTTTTATTTTTTAAATTTGTGACTGGTATGCACACAAATCCACCTCCCTTTTCTTTTTAAATTTCTTTCTCTGAACAACCCACCTTTGTTCTCCCTCAACACCTGTTTGTTTAAGTAGCCATTTCCCTAAAGTTTTGAGACATAAATATGAACTGACACTGTTAGTCCCCTGACAAGGGTATTTCTAATGCCTGAACAACTCCTGGCTGTAGAGTTAAAAGAAAAAAAAAATAATTTTGTTTTTCCTCTTCAGAGTTTTCAATCCAAAATCAGAGAGAGATTACATTGAAATAATTGTTCTGATGATTAAACATAACAGTAATAAGAATGTTTGTAGTAAACAATATTTTTTTTTTCAACTTGCAGTAGCTTTATTAAAATAGTTGTGTTAAAGAGCTGTTCTAAAACAGCAGCCCTTACAAAATGTGTTCTTACAAAATACTGATAGCTGTTGCTATCTGTTGAAGTGAGAGGATTGGTACCAGTAGGTATTAAGCAACAAGAAAGAGCAACACAGGTGAAACTACTTCCAGTTAAGCACAAGTTACTATTTCCAGTTAAGCAAAAATTACAAAAAACATTGAGTGCCAAATGTTTTGGTCCTTTCTGCTCTGGCTGAAGTTTGCTACATCCTGGACTTTAGCAAGTGAAGAACTGTCAGACAAAGCACTGATACTTACTCATATTTTTCACAGATGAGTACATGCCAGATAGCAGTCTGTAGCCTGACTTTAATTTTGATGTTGTATCTGAAGCCCATTTCCCTAACAAAGTAAAAGCAGCATTTTTGTTTTTCAAGCCATACTTTCTAAAGATTCTAACAATCAAGTTCACTTCTTTTAAAGGCCAGCTCAGCTTGGAAGAGTGGCTTCTAGGCTGTTGAGATATGTGAATGCCTTTGAAAAGACGGAGCAACCAAATGCCCATCCCTTCTTCCTGTTGGAGGGATGATTTCATGTGCTCCTTGGTCAAGACTGCCATCAAGCAGTTAGGTCTTTTGTTTCAGTAATTATAAAGAGGTACATTGAATGCACGTATAGACGGAATTTACCTTTCAAGTTAGGCAGTTTCTAGGGCATGCCTGTAAATGAGGTTGCTCAAGTGCATTACAAGACACTCAAAATACTCGTTTTGGGGAAAGGTGGTTTATTACCTAAAGAATTAGAATATCTGATATTTGAAATACCTAAAATATCTTTAGTTTTAAACAAAGATGGCTTAACTATAGCCTTAAAATAGAGAGCAGAGGGAGACTCAAGGAGAGGAGACTCAAGGAGACTCAAGGGGAGGAGAGGAGACTCAAGGAGACTCAAGGAGACTTGAGGAGAGGAGAGGGAGACGGAGAGGAGGTTTGGAGAGGAGA
>VWZE01013037.1:78827-101772 GCA_013396675.1 Eubucco bourcierii | reverse complement strand
GAGAGGAGAGGAGAGGAGTGTTTAGAGTATCCTACAGAATTAGTTGGTTAAATGCAACTTCAATGAGTAAGTAAATCTTTCCTGATCCTAGGGAAAACAATAAAAACATTAAGGACCGGTAACAGAAATTAGAAGGCAGTGACTGACTCTACATAATTTTCTAGCTCCAACTGTGCTGCTTATCTCACTCTCAACAATCTGGTATTTCATATAGTTTTTTTTTCCCCTTCTTGATTCCACTTGTTGTGGTTTATATTCAGCTTTGCTTTTAGTGCTGTAATCTGTATTGTTTATGCTATCTTCACTTTCTGTCAGCATGGCTTTCCTATTCCTGCTTTGCTGTAGTGTATTGCCAAATAAATAACTAAGGAGGAGGCAGCTGTAGCAAAAACTGAGCTATTCTGGGTTTTATAAATTTCTCTTGTGAAAAATTAAAAATCATTTGACTTATATAAATTTGCTGGAGGAAAATCCTGACATGAAATTGAGTATTGCTTGTGCCTGGAAGGCAACAGAAAAAGGCACAGAATTTGTTGCTATTGTGCCAGGAATATGTCTTCCATTAATTTCTGGAAAGATAAAGCACATAGTCAAATGCCTCATCACAGATGCAGATCTCTTTATTCTAGAAATGAAAGGACAAAAATAAATATAACATAAAACAAAATCAGGCACCAGGTGAAACAAAAGCAACAGAACATCAACATGAAGCCAGGTTTTTATCACATTGCTGTGAAAGATATACTCAAATAACTAATGCTAAATTACTGTGAATTAATCACCACTTTAGTGAAGATAGATTGCACAATAATTCTCTGGGGTCCAGTTCTATAACATGCTTTTATAGGAAAGCTTTGTGTTTCTGGGAGATGAGTAGTTTGTGTTTCTCGTGAGAAATCACTGTGGTAGATACCAGTGTTTGATGGAGCTGCTTTTGTTTAGTGTTTTCAATACTCTAGCATTATGATTACAGTAGAGAATTGTAGTACTTCAGAAATCAAAGAGGGTATTAAATGTGAGGAAATGATGGGCCATTCAATGCAGACACGTGATAGCACATTGTTGAGCTCGGTCAGTGGTTATGAAAGGCAAAAGAGTGAATGTATCTGAGTCTGAGATATTGAATGGGACCAGGTCTGAGTTTGTAATTTGTTCAGATAGTGAGCTGTACCTGGGTCACTCAGAGCTTCTACCACCAGGCTTAACCACTCCACTCACCTTTCTCCCCCAACACAAATGAGATGTGTTTTCTGTTCTCCCTCCTGTTCTGGGGAGAAGCAACCATGAGAAAGAGGACAAAGAACCTGGAGTCACTGAGTCTTGAGGACTGTGGCTTGCCCAGACTTGTTTTGCATCCTGTGGTAAACAAGGTACACACGGTTGCCTTGTGCAAGGTCTGTGTTCTGCCCAAATTTGGGTAAAGCAAGCCTATGGCTTCACCTAATATGGTCAGTCTTGGCTAACTGCCATTCTGATTGGCTGTCCTGTGTCCAAAGGCCCATTAGTCTCAGGCTGTATTGATAAAATGGGATGAGCAGGTAGCACAATATGCTCTGCTGTTGTATTTGCTCTCTGTCATTGTATCCATGCTCTCTGCTGTTATATCTACACTGCCTTATATCCTGAACTGCCTGGAAACTGCCTTCCAAGAGCTTACCAGGATCAGACTCTAAATGCCTGCGTGCGATCGGCTTGCACAGCCAACCTGACATCCTGCTGAGACTGCACATCACAAGACATCCTACCTGCACCTGAAAGCCTCCTGCCAAGACAGGGAGTCCTGGAGACACACAGATCATCCATAGGAGGTCAGGACCAGGTCAGAGACTGTCTGCCTTCTTGCCCCAGCAGCCTGGGAAGAACCAGAAGTCTCAGAGGATGATTAGAATTCCCTAAAAGCGTTTGGCTATTGTCTGAAGCTGTAGCCAGCCCTGCCAGTCAGGAGATAATATTTTGTGACTAAATACTTAACCCTCTTGTAATTCACCATTGCCTTCTGCCATAAACAGAAAGGTGCTCCTTGAGTCCATCTAGTGGGCAAGTGGAGTATTGACTGCAAGTGGTACGCTAACCACAAAGCCTTCTCTTCCAGTTCAATTGATTTCAATTAATGTTATATATTGTTATTAGTTATTTCTAGATCTGTTATTACCTTTATATAAAGATTCCATGACCAATGCAAAGAACTGATTATTAAAATTAGTGATTGTGGTGGTGAGAGTTCTGAATATTGAATATTAATAAACAATATTAAATTTTGAAAATATCATCTTGCATTAATTAATTACCCCTCCACTACACCAGTTCATAGAATCATGGAATCATAGAAGGTTGGAAGGGACCTCAAAGATCATCTAGATCCAACCCCATTCCAATTAATGTCACTCTTGTTGTACTAGCCCTGTGCTGGACCTCTTCAATAAAACAAAACTGCATCCAACGACCAATAGTTAATGCACTCACCTAGGCATCCTACTAAATCTGTCTGATAATTTGTAACTCTCATTTGTTTGTCTTTATCTATTGCGAAAATGTTACAATATTGCATTAAATATCCTGAGGTGGACCTAAGATTGGCAATGGGACTGCAAACAAAAAGTTTTAATAAACCATGAAGTGCTTAGTGGCTAGCAGATATAACCATAAAACTCCTTGAAAATCCTGCCTTGATTTAACAGAGATGGCCAAAAAGAGTTACTGTTCATAATGTGTTTTGGGTTCCTCTCCTTGTTAATGTTTTTGAGTTACTGGTTTGATTTTTGTCATACTGTGCTTTCCTTTAGAAAATTAGAAAGCTGGAGCATAAAGTGGGAAGTGCTACACAGAACTCACCAAATGCTTACAGCATTAAAAAAAAAAAAAAAGGTAAAAAGGCCAGTTTCTGTAGTAATTATGCATGCAATGTCAAACTTGTCCATTGTGAAGCACATGAATGGAAGTCTGGGCCAGTTAGAGCTACTGAGAATTTTTCTATGGATCCCAGGGGTGAAAATACTTCTCCAAGTGTTTGACATCCAGTCTGTAGAGTGCAGACCTCTTAAGCCAGGAATACTGTTCTTTAAAAACTGTTCACAAAATTTCTTGCAAATGTTGTCTATCAGTGCACATATTATTATTTTTTACTAGATAAAAACCAGGCAAAGGAGATACTGCTAGTGAATTTTAATTGAATAAACAATCAGCTTTTTTCAGCTAATCAGTATCTCACCGTTCAAAAAGTATGTTCTGAATATCCTCTGCCTAGATAAGGAATTGAAAAGATATATTTTAAAAATCTAAGTTAGAGGCTCTTTTGGTTTTGCTTGGGTTTGTTTTTTTTTTTTTTTCCTTGCTGCTGTATTTCTTTTTTTCATAGGAAATGAATGAAGAGGTATGATTCATCTTCTTTTAGCAGAAGCATAAGCGAGAGAATTTGATTGGGTCCACAGAGAGATCAAAAACAAAAATAAGGCAATAAAGGGAGAACAATTGAAAGAAAACGAATGAGTCACAGAGCAATGCAGAGTTATTTCCTCAATTTCCACCATGTGTTTCTGCTAAATAACTCCTTATTTTGCTTTTTATAATACTGCAACAGATCATTGTTAGTCTCCCTCTCTCTTTCTTTTTTTTTTTTTTTTTTTTTTTTTTTTTTTCAGATTATATGATAGCAATAGGAAATGTGGCAGGATACAAAACATTGCAAATGCAACCACTACAAATTCATGTCTGTTACCAGCTCTGATCAAGTATGCTCCAGATATGAAAATAGTCTAACTAATTCCAGTTACATTTGCATGAATAAAGATAAGCAGATACATTCATGCAGTGTGGGGTGGATCCTTTCTGCCAAATATATAGAAATGTAATAGGAAGATAAATATTTTCAAACATATTTCACTGAGAACATTCACTCCTATTTTTTCCCTATGTTTAAAAAAATATTATTTTAGTATTACAGTGATGTAAGAGAAAAAAACCCAAACAGCTATTTAGCTTGCTTCATTAACTTCTTTAAGACTAGCTTCTGTATTACAAGTGCAGGTATTGAACTATCACTCTTGTATTAACAGAGGTGTATACATTAAATGTATGAGGAGTTTCAGTAGATGAATCTAGGAATTTCAGCTTCTTACTGATCAAATTTCAGTGTGTACTGGTCAGAGGGTGATGCTTTTAACCACAAATGTGCAAATGAGGAAAGAAAACATAAACATGAGCTATGGGAACACTTTTCTGCAGTGAACAATAGGGAAAAACAAACTTTTGTGTGAGTTTTGCTATGCCAAATGGAGTCTAATTGGAGGGCACTAGAGTCCAGAAAGAAGTGTAAAATGGAATTATTTTTTATTTAAAATCTTTGGTCACCTTACTGTGTAAGTCAGATTTTTCTTCCTAATGAAAGCACTGTGTAAATTAAGCTCATCAATGCAGCTTGGAAAGAATGATCTTGTTCCACCTGCATGAGCAAAGGCATTTTCACCTGACTGCAGAATCCCTGCTGGTGACGCTGTTACTCAAGTTTGGTTTAAAAGGCAGCCTTGAGAAAGAAGAAAGCAAACTAAGGTGCATATGTCCCCTCCCCTTGAAATTACTTCAGTTTTTGAAGAATTGCTTTGGCTTCCACTGATAATCCTTAAAATAACAACAGAGGAAGAGATATTCGCTGTTTTTTTTAAAAAAATGTGCGGATTGAATGTGGAAGAGGTGGAAGGAAGCGACAAGTCTGACCTTGCAAAAAGTTTTACCTTCTGTAAAGTTGGAAGGATAAGAAGAAACCTTTGAAAGACAGATTCCAAATGGCTGGGACTACAGGATTACAAGTGTGCACATGAATCCAAGTTTCTAATTAGACACAGATACTGCTGCTCTGCTGCCTTCCAACAATTTTTGCAGATCTTAGGGGCCTCTTTTGCCATTTAAAGCTCTGCTGAGCAATTCCTGCACCCTTACTATGCTTACAAATGCATTTCACCTCTAACTAGTTTTATTGTCCTCAACAGGTTTATTTGCATACATAAAGTTTATTAACATACTTAACCTAAATGTTTGCAAATTCAAGTAATGAAAATTATCTTCTAAAGGGTTGATTTAGAATTACACTACTTTGATTAGAACTCTGCTCTTAGCTTTTAATACATCTCATTGAGTTGCCTGACTCCTGGATGATCATCCTAATTATCATCTCTTTTCATGTTAATTAAAGATTTGAAGGGANAAAAAAAAAAAAAAAAAAAAAGGTCCATAATGCAATCCAGGGCTGTATTTCTGTTGACTATATGAATAATAATGTTTACTATATTAATAATAATTAAGCAAAAAGTTCTGTATTTCTGCATTTTATTTATCTTGATCAATCAAGCAGTGGAAAAAACCAAACCAAAACATTCAGTGTAGTATCAGTAGCTGATATTTCTTCAGGCTTGCACAAAATTAACTTTCTTTCCAGTCCTTGAAAATCTCCTTAGATGAGGTTTTGGTTTTGTTCTTAATGAACACATTAAGGTTTTCAGTTCTGTTGATTGAAGCAAATTAACTTTGGACTTTGCTAATTGAGGACAACTGACAAATTCTTCTCCAGGGATGGACCAAAAACTGATCAAGATACGGTATCTTTAGAAATGTTTGAGGATTCTTAATCTTCAGGGTTTCTGTATCATTGTCCTCAGATATTCTGTAGGAGCGAATGTTTTTTCTTTTCTCCTTGTAAAGAAAATTAACACAGGTCTTATGTAATATTTAAACACTGCTTAAAAATCCTTTGGTATATAAATGATGTACATTTTGCTCGGAGTGAATAGTAGCCCACTGATCTAGTCACAAAGTTCTTTCTCTGGCATTCTTTTGAGGGGATTTCTTTCTTTTGTAAGGGCTTCAGACTGAGATCCATGACAACAGAAACTCTGGTGTTTTCTATTAATATGGATCAGGAGATTATTGCTACAAAGAGAGAGAAAGCTAAACAATGTTATCACTTTCTGAAGATTATATAGTTTATTAAATTTATCTAATCCTTATTAATTCCACACCTAGGGGATTTAAATTGATGGGATGCTTTCAAATAGAATTTGGATTCAGGATGATTATGACTACACCTGCTCCTTACCCAGAATAGGCCCAAAAAGCTCTTTGGGGAAGATACCTTATCTTTCCATTTGTATATGCCCATACCTACATCATACTTGTGACTATTAATAAATAGTTGTTGGTTGTTTTTTTTTTGTTTTGTTGTTTTTTTTAAAAAACACATAAAAACATAATAAAATATTAAAAAAAATATAAAATAATAAATAAAATAAAAACATAATAAAAAACACAGACCCAGTCAATCCACACTCTGGATGAAACAGGACTTGCAAACCCATTGCTGTGTTACATAATTTACAGCACAAATGCCACACGGACTGTGCCTTGTAGAGCTTTATTCCTCATGCTCTTGTTAAAACTGCACCTGTTTACAGGAGATAGCTCTGTCCCAGGGAAGGATTACACAGCCTTAATAATTCTTCTTCAGCTTCTTCCTCGTCACTGTCATACTTCATGATGTAAAGGCTGGAAAAACAAAGGTCTCCAGGGGCTGGTGTGGAGATATTTCTGCATGAAATAGCAAAGAACACTGTAAGCAAGTTCAGGCATTTACCTGTCCAAGCTGGGTCATCCTATCCTCTATGTGCAGCCAATGAAAGGCATCAGTTCCTTTACAGGGCAATTAAGCACAGCCAAAACTGTCTAGTGGAAATGCCTTTTTCTTTTATTTGTCTACAACAAACATCAGGGACAAATTTTTATTCTCTGTGTTAGCAGAGCACTGCTTATCGCAGGACAAAATTCAGTGTGCAAGCTCAGAAACAGACTCTATAGAAAGCATCAGAAACACATCAGAAGCCTGTAGAACTGAATCAATTTAAACTAGCAGACAACAAGCCCAGTATGTCTGGCATGGTCTGGTGAATATAGCAGATAAACAGGGTAGCCATTCTAAGGGTTTCAGTAGAGTTGCTTTAGGATTTCCAAAGGAACATTCTTTTTCATCAGAAAATTACCTTTTGGTCAAAACCAGCTCTTTTCCCAGGAACTTGCCTATCCAAGCGAAATTCTGAGCTAAAACCAGAAAATGTTCTCAAAATGGAACAATGCAATTATTTTCTGGGCTTTGGTATTTGTTGGATTTTTGTTTGGTTGTTTGTTGTTGTGGGTTTTATTATATTTTTTCTGAATGCATTTTATTTTGGAATGTGTTTGCATATTGCAAATGCTATACTTTAAGCACAGAAGTTAAAAAACCCCGGCTTTATCAGAATAGAGGCTTATGAGTGGCTGAATGAATTTTCACTAGTACCATTTTTCTTGGAAACACTGAAATACTTCTTTTTNNNTTTTTTTTTTTCATTAGCACCAGCTAATGACAGCTTCCACTGTCATGAGCCTTTCACAGCCCTGCTACTCTTGCTCCTAGAAGAGGCTGATGGAGAGAAGGGGTCTCAGAACATATCTGCACAGATGGGAACAGACGGATCCAGTCTGGCTTTTCTCTGTGACCATATTGGCACAGTGCTTTTTTCCTCAAGATAACCTTTTGAATTGGGACAGTGGGGCAATAACCTGCTAAGTGTAATCTTGAGAGTTCCCAGCTTGGCCTGCTGCCTTTATATAGGCAGGCTGAATCCTGCATCTCAGATTTCCACACAGATGTGTCATGGGTGAAATGAGCCATGAGATTTTGAGATGAGGTGTAGCAGAATGGCAACAAGCCTTGGGAAGGAGGAAAACAAAATTTATGCAGTGTTGATACTGCTTGACAATGCCTGAAAAGGTTAAGAACGCTCACAGGAAGGAGCAGAGCTTGTTTTGGTTGCTGGATTTTGTTTGTTATTTTCTGGTTTTGTTCTTTTTTACCTTTGACAGCAAGTATTGGGAGCTGAGATTAATTTTGAGAGGAGGAAAACTTCTAGACTGGTTAGTAGTTTATGTGGGACTTACTGAAGGTAACTGAAGGGACACTTTGCACTGCACATGTCCCAGGGGACAGGTATCACCAGTAATTCTCCTGTGGCCGGATAGAGTTGATCTTTATGGGTTAGCATCTCTTACAGCCAGCTATGTAAAACCCTGTAGTGCACAACAGAGCCAGTTGCTCCACAGCCTTAACAAACAGTCCATTACCTTTTTCCCAGTACTTGTTAAATGCTACCACTCAGCTCTCTGCCATGATAGATGTGGCATGTGAGAAAGCAGATATAATCCCCAGTGCAAGGAATTTGGGATCTAAATAATCTACTTGAGTTTATGAGGCTCTGAGTATGATAGTAACAAACTCAGTAGCAGCTGAGTAGATCAACAATGGTTATCAGCAAATGTCCATCCTCAGTCTAGTGGGACTGAACACTAAATGATTAATAATTTCCCTTTTAAAGTAAAACATATTGACTGAGAAATTGGGATTTTCTTAGCTTTTGCTGAGCATTAGTGCAACCAAGATATAAACAAACATATAAATAAATAAATAAAATTGCAGTACTGCAAGGCAAAGGTTAGCTATGATTGCATTCTTTTTTTTTTTTTTTTCCCCCCCTAACAGTAGAGGATGTTTTTTGGAGAAAATTCAGAGAAAAGAGGAATGTGAATTTAAAACCAACTTGAATGACAGAAGTGGTCATTATGTTCGACCCAGATAAGATTATCCTTAAATACTAGATTGAGATAGAAAGCTGGTAGTTGTTCTTATAAAATGCATTTAACTCCTGGAAAATTGTTTATTTGATGCAATCAACACAAATTGATACAATCACTTTTGCATTGTGGAAATCCACACAAACATCTCTTCAGTGGTGTATGGCAAGAATAACAGTCTGATTACACTTGGTCAGATGAAAGGTACACTTGACTCAGCATTGTGTCTGGCACTCAGTCTGCTGGTTTTTGCTGGTTTGTTATGTTGACAGCATTGTACTTCCAGTGGAAAGCCTGATAAGTTCAAGAGTCCATACAGGATATTTTTGGCATAGATGAAAGGCATAGAAACTCAAGTATAGATCATCTCTACCCTTCATGGCTAGTGTGTCTTTTTGGCTCCTTGACTGGAATTCTGTCCAAAAGATGAGTGTTGCTGGGAGAAGGCAGAATCCGCCTGCTGAAGGTGTCTTGTTAATTTACTAAGGAGATCTTAAGTTAGATTTGCTGGAAAATAGATATAGAACCTTAAGTAGGAGAACAGGGGGAACATTGTGCATGGGAAGGCATGACTTGGTAATCTCTTATTTTTCTGAAGAAAATGAGGGGAGTAGAAACCCCCTTGAGATGCTTGTATATAAACACACGGAGTATGGGAAATGCATGGAAGGAATTATAGGTTCCTGAGTAGCTGCAGGGCTATGATATTCCTGTAATTATGGGGCTATGGTGGAATAAATTTCACAACAGGAGTGCCATGACAGTTGTAGAGTTTCTTAGGAAAGATAGGTAAAGACAAAAAAGTAAGGTCTTATACTTTGAAAACAAAGCAGCTCACATCATGCATTATGCTTAAGGATGTGGTCAGCAAGAGACCATCATGGTGGATGTCTGCTAGAGACCACCTGATCAAGGGAAAGAGGAGGCAAATTAAATATTTTTTTAAACAACTGGAAGAAGTTTCATGACTGCAGTCTGGTTCTCATGAGGAATATAAACCACTGTAATAGCTTCTGGAAAGCAACGTGTTTGAATGCTAGAAATGTAGACTACTGGAGTGTGTACTTGTTTTTACTCGGGTATTGAATGGCTTGGCTAGGATCTGTCTTCTTGGACTTGTAGGTCACAATAAGGAAGACTTAAGACTAAAGATCAGAGGCACTCCTGGTAGTACTGACCATGGCATGCCAGAATTCTAGATCCTAAGGGAAGGGAAGAAAGTGAACACAAAACTAGAGCCTGAATTTAAGAGTATGTACTTCATCTTGGCTGAGCATGTGATGGTAATGATATCATGCTGTACTCTTCTGAAGGGGAAAGGCACCAAGGACAGCAGATTTATCTTCAAGGGCAACTTATCCTGAGGTCCATGACAGTATATAGGAAGTCATGCAGGTCTGACAGCATGCTATCCTCACAGAATGAGATTACCTGTTTGAACTCACATGAGCACACACAAACACACAGAAGTGTACAGGTGATCTGTGCAGGAGGAATGTTTACAAAACTGCCTGAGAGTACAGGAATAGATTTATGAAGACCAAAGCTCAACTGACTTGAAAGTAACAACTGACCCAAAGAGCAATGAGAAGAGCATAACCAAGGTTTGTTAAAGAACTTCATGTGATTCAAAACATAGAATTACACAGCCAAATTGACATCAAAGTAATTATTAATATTTGTCCAATTAAAGTCTGGTGCTGTCAAACCGTATTTGTGTTGTTGCTTTTGGTGTACATTTAAACAACTTTCAACAATGTATAGCTCCTCTTTGTTCACAGTTAGAAGATCCTTCCATAGTGGTGCACAAACTTGATCAAAGGAACTTCATGGTCTTTCGCAATAGACTATATTTTCTTGTCTTGAATCACAAGAAGAAACATCTCCCCACCTGTTATGAATTATGCAAAATTAATGATCGATATTAATTTTGATATCCAGGAAAAGATTGTTAATAACTATGAAAATTGTTTATTAACATTAAATCTGGACAGAAAACTTAGTTACAAGGTTCAAAATGCACGGTTTGGAAATTTATACACACAGGGAACAGGCAAAACTGGGACACTGTAAGAGGTAACCAGCAAAGGCAAACATAATAGCGAAAAGAAGGTTCCTGCGGTCAATATACCACTGGCAGTTCATTATACTGCTTAGCCACTGGATGGATGCAGAAAGCTCCTTTCTGCTTATGGCAGAAGGTAATTAGTGATTGCAAGGGGCTTCAAGGATTTGCTCACAAAACAGTATCAGACAGTACCCAAAACATGTAGAGGGGTTGCTGTCAGTGGCCTCAGAGCTGTTAGAGGCTTTGGAGTTTTCCCAGGGTCTTTTCTCAGGCAGTTGGAGTCTGGCAGAGTCTCTGACCTGGTTCCTCTTGATTCCCAATTCAGCGGAAGCCTTGCAGAGGGGCAGGCAGGATGCAATGCCATGTGCAGGCTTGGCACAATGTCACACTGGCTGTGCAGGCTGAGAACCTGCAGGCATTTAGTGCCTGTGCCTGGTAAGCTTTCGGAAGGCAGTGTCTAGGCAGTTCAAGATGCAGTGGGGCAGCAGGAGCACAGATACAATGGCTGAGCACATTGTGTCACTTGCTCATCTCCTTTTATCAATACAGCCTGAGACTAATGGGCCTTTGGACATAGATCAACCAATCAGGATGGCACTTTGCCAAGCTTGACCATATCATGTGAAGCCATAGGCTTGCTTTACTCAAATTTGGGCAGAACACAGGCCTTGCACAAGGCATGCACAAGCTGAGTGTGTGTACCTTGTTAACCACAGAATGCAAATGGCCAGGATCTTTAGACCAAATGGCTCCAGGTTCTTTGTCCTCTTTCCCACAGTTCCTGCTCCCTAAAATGTGTAAGCCTATTTTGGCATGCTTATGCCTACCGCGACACCACCCAAAGCAATTCTATGATTCAACCCAAATATGGTGCCTAGGACCATGATTTAGTGGTGACCTAGCAATGTTAGGTTACCAGTTAGATTTGATGATCTTGAAGGTCTCTTCCAAACAAAATGATTTTCTGATTCTCTGATTCTAATATTGAGAAAAACATCCTTGAGTTTTACATCATACTTTAAGAAAATACAAGGAACAATATACTAGATAATTTTTTAAATTTTTGTTTACTTTTATCACATAGTACCAAACTTTAGGGTTAATTACATTTTGCAATTCTATTAAAACCGCAATCATTTTTTGGTATGACCAGATCTCAGATTTATGCTGAGCTCCCAGCTCAGAATTGTACCATTAGAAGTCAGAGCGCTTTGCAAAACAGGTTACCAGTCCTGATTTACTGATGGGGAAGCTGAAGTGAGGAGGATGGAAGTAATTTGACTATGGTAGTCAGCACCTGAGGGAATAAAGGAATGTCCTAGCAGGGTGCATTTTTCAATGGGCAACAACATCAAGGTGTTTTAGTGGTCTTGCATTCTTTATCTTTTATTTATATGCTATTTTATTTTAGCGGAGGTGCAGTTTTATGACACCATCATTTTCAGGGCCTTGTCTTCTTGCTGGCTGGAATTTTATTTATTTGGTTGGTTGGTTATTTATTTATTTTAAAATGTACAATGTGCTCGAAACAAGATTTTTTTCAGAATTGGATGCAGTCTTTAGATCTCAACAATTTTGGAAAGCCTATATGGGAGCTGCTTGAATTTTCAGATGTTACTGAACATTCCCTCTGATTATAATAATTTTTACTTGATGTAAATCAATAGTATTTTAATAAAAAGTTGATCTTGGATTTTTTTTTCTGATAACTTTTTAGTTGTTTAGGGTTTTTTTTAAAATATATATACATTTTATATTTTCTATTATAATTTTCCTGTCTTCTCTAACTCAGTCGTTCTGTTATTGTACTAATTCCCCAGTCTTCTTCAAACCTATTGTCTGTAACAACAGCTCATATTTTATAAGATTTACTACATATATAAAACTTATTAAAAGGAATAAAATACTTCAGCCTCTGAGCCCTTGCATTAGCTACGACTTCCTTCATGGTTTGTTTTGTTTCTCCTGTGTGGTAATTGCCCCTGTTATCTTTATTTACCTCTTACTCCTTTGGTAAATCATTTGATTTATTGCAAAATAAATCTCAGTCTTCAGTAAAGCTTCAAGCAGCAGCGTAGTAAAAACAATATGGATAAAAGAAAGCAGAGGTCCCCAGTTAGCACACCCTAGCTGACTGTTGAACTGATTAGGCAATGTTAATGGAATGAGCATCCACAAAGCCAGGGTCCTGCACTTGGGCACAACAATCCAAAGCAATGCCACAGGCCTGGGGAAGTGTGGCTGGAAAGCTGCCTAACAGAAAGGGACTTGGGGGTTCTAATCGACAAGCAACTCAATATAAGCAAGCAGGGTACCCAGGTGGCAAAGAAAGCCAGCGGCATCCTGGCTTGTATTAGAAATGCTGTGTCCAACATGTTACAAATTATACACAGTTAATAATTCAATATTAATTTGGATATCCAGGCAAAGATTGCTAATAACTACTAAAACTGTTTATTAACATGAAATCTTGCCAGAAAACTAGCTTACAATGTTCAAAATATACATTTTGGATATTTATACACACAGGGAACAGGCAAAACTGGAACACTTGAAGGAATAACTTGCAGATGCAAACATTAGAACTGGAAAGAGGTTCTTAGTTTCAATTATACCTCTTGCCCATCAAGGGACTCAAGAGGCTCCTTTCTGCAACTAGGGCAGAAAGGCATAATAGAATCTAGTTACAGAATTTCTTAGGGAGAGGTTTTGAATATTTACTCACAAAATAGTATCAGACAGTACCCAAAACTTGAAGGGAATTCTGTCGGTATGTTGAGAATTGCCGCAGGTAAAACAGAGCATAGTGTGGCAGGGCTCAGCAGCCAAAGCAAAATGAAAGCAAAAGCTCAAAGCCATGTGGCCAAAGCCTATTTATTGAATGCCCAAAATGTGATGGCTNGGAGATCATTGTCCTCTTGTACTCAGCTCTGGTGAGGCCACACCTCTAATACTGTATTCACTTTTGGGCAATTCAATACAAGAGGGATGTTGGGCAACTCAATACAAGAGGGATGTGGAAGTGCTGGAGCAAATGCAGAGGAGGGCAGTGAAACTGGTGAAGGGCCTGGAGAATCGATCTTATGAAGGAGCTTGGGGCTGTTTAGTTGAAAAAGAGGAGGCTGGGGAGACCTCATTGCTCTCTACAGCTACCTGAAAGGAAGCTCATTGACCTCATTGTGTAGAGGTTGGTGCTGGACTCTTCTCACAGGTAAATAGCATTAGAACAGGAGGGAATATCCTCAAGATGTGACTGGGTAGGTTTAGACTGGACATTAGAAAAGTTTTTTTCACAGAAAGAGTGGTCAGGTATTGGAATGGGCTGCCCAGGGAGGTGGTTGAGTCACCAACCCTGTATGTGTTTAAAACTTGTTTGGATGTGGTGGTTGGGGATACAGTTTAGGGTGATCTTTGTAGAGTAGGGACAATGGTTGGACTTGGTGATCCCAAGTTGGTTGGACTTGGGTCTTTTTCAACCTGAAAGTTTTCCTGTGTGATTCTGTGTGTGTGACTATGCCTTCTCATGCTGTGTTCTTATTTGCATCATTAAAATATGTTTAAAAAACCCTGAAGTTTCCTTTGAAGTATGAGAAGTTGTTTTTTTTTTAAGTATTATGCAATGATTCTAAGTTACACACTAATCAAACCAACAAGTACTGCTTTAAGAGGCAAAATTTTCAAAACATACTCTATCCTACCAATACATTTAAACTAATTAGTGAATTTAGTTGTTCACTTTTAACCAGCTGTAAAAATGATATATGCTGAAGCTAAGACTTATTAAATCTCTTATAATTATATGACAAGCCCCTCCCCCAAATACACTGGACAGTTGCCTCCTAAATTAGATTGAAAACTGTTAATTTTATTCTCACATTTTCTGTCTAGAAAAGTGATGAAGGCTGATAATGTGTGGAATTTATTATGAATCAGGGAAATATTAAAAGTAAAAATGCACACTTCTAAAACAGAAATATTTGTATGGAAGGTATTTATGGAGAAAAAATTATCCTGGAAAGGAAGATTTCAAGTAAATTTCAAAAATTGGTGAGTCTTTGAATGTTGCAGTCTGGTTTTATTTGGTTTGGGTTGATTTTTTTTTTTTTTTTAATTTAAGGAAAACCAAAGGTTTCTGTATGCTTATATTGACGTACGGTTAATTTGCTAGCACTGAATCAAGATTTTGTGTATTTTCTGTTGTTTTTTTCCCCCATGCATGTGTTCAAAATGTATTAGTAAGACAAATAGCATTGTTCTTCAGAGGCCACTGTGGTCCATTAGGTAAATAATTCATATTTTGTGCTGTATAAATACATAAGTGTGTTTTCTGCAGTGAATGATAAAAGATCCAAGTTTTCTCTCCTTTTATTAGCTTTACATAAGCATTAGGGACATCACTTGAGAAACAAAGAGGAGGGAACATAAAGCCTGATTTTAGATGAAAGAAGTACATTTTAGCCTCTGTCTCTTTCTCTATTATTAGAGATGAAAACCAACAACAGAAGAGAGTATTTTCAAGGCTGTAAAGCATATTAAAAGGTAAAAATGTCAGAATTAAGGTTGCACTATGGGTTTTGTATATATGTGCTTTCTCCCTCACCTGCAGGACTCATGCCTCAGCCAGTTCCTCAAATCTTATAATTTTGATCTGATGGTGATTCATGATTCATAACAGTATTTGTCTTCTACCATAAGAAATCTAAGGTCTAGAGTTGCTATGTGAGTAATTTTGATCACAAGCCTCTCAACTCTGTTGTTTATCCATTTCATGACCCATCTCATCATCCACTCTTGTAATCCACACTTTCTGAGCTTGCCTACAAGGATGTTATATGAGACAGGACAGTGGTAGAAGCCTTGCTAAAGTCAATGTAGACAACACCCACTGCTCTCCCTCTAGCTACCCAATCTCACCATCATACAAAGCCATCAGATAGTCCAACACAATTTCATAAATACTCTGTGTTCCTATAATTCTCCCAAGTGATCAGTTCGTTTTTCCACATACTGTCAACTTCTTTCTTAGAATCACAGAATGGTAAGGTTGGGAGGGACCTCAAGTATCATCTAGTTCCAACACCCCACCCCACCCCCCATAGGCAGGGACACCTCCCACTAGTACAGGTCACTCAAGGCCTTGTCCAACTTGGCCTTGAACACCTCCAGGGAGGGTGCAGCCACAACCTCCCTGGGCAACCTGTTCCAGTGCCTCACCACCCTCACTGTAAAAAACTTCCTCCTAACATCCAGTCTAAATCCCCCCTCTGCCAGTTTAAACCCATTGCCCCTTGTCCTGTCATTGCAAGACCTTGTCAATAGTCCCTCCCCAGCCTTCCTGTAGGCCCCCTTCAGATACTGGAAGGCTACTATCAGGTCTCCTCAAAGCCTTCTCTTCTCCAGGCTGCAGAGCTCCAACTCTCTCAGCCTGTCCTCATAGGAGAGCTGCTGCAGTCCTCTGATCATGTCTCTCTTGAGCCCCCCTGCATTCTGCAGTTTTGGTCCACAGGTCTTTGAAGAGGACAAAATTATCCCTTCTGAATTCCAGAGCTGCAATCCTACTTACTGCCCTGCTTCTTCATCAGAAGATTCTAAACTCTATCATGTCCTGGCCAATGTTGCCAAGGCTGTTCCCAACCTTCACATCCCCAATCAGACCTTCTTTATTTGTTAATACAAGGTCCATTAGCACACCTCTCCTTGTCGACTCCTCCATCACCTGTATGAAGAAGTTATCATCAATGTACTGAAAGAGTTTTTTAGACAGGGTATGCCCAGCTCTGTGGCCTTTCCAACAAATATTAGGGTGACTGAAGTCACCCATGAGTACTAGGTTCTGTGACCTTGAGGCTACTTCTAACTGTCTGTAGAAGGCTTCATTGACATCTTCTTCCTGGTTTGGTGGTTTGTAGTAGACACTCTCAACAATTTCACACATATTTACACTTTAGTTCTTACCCATTAACTTTCAACACATTCTTTCTCCAGACCTGGGTAGAGCTCAGTACATTCCTGTTGCTCCTGGACATAAAGAGCAACTCCACCACCTTGCTTTGCTGTTCTGTCTTTCCTAAAAGGCACAAACCTGTCCATGACAACATTCCAGTCATGCAAGCTATCCCACCATGTCTCAGTAACTGCAGTGAGATAGTGGACCTGTGACTGAACACAGATCTCCAGCTACTCCCCATGCTGTGGGCATTGCTGTACGAGCATTCCAGAGAGAGATCATCTAGCTCCAAGCCCCCTACCATGGGCACAGACACCTTCTTCTAGACTAGATTGCTCAAAGCTCCATCCAAACTGTCATAGAATCATAGAACCACTAAGGGTGGAAAAGACCTCTAAGATCATGGAATCCAACTGTAACCCAACTACCATGGACACTAAATCGTGTCCTGAAATGTCATATCTACACAATTCTTGAACATGTCCAGGGATGGTGACCACACCACCTCCTTGGGCAGCCTGTTCCAATGACTCACCACTCTCTCAGTAAAGGACATTTTTCTTAATGTCCAATCTAAACCTCCTCTTACACAACTTAAACTCGTTTACTCTTCCCTATTGCCAGAAGAGACCAACGCCAGCCTCATTACAAGCTCCTGTCAGGTAGTTGTAGAGAGCAATAAAGTCAGCCCTTAGCCTTCTCTTCTCTGGATTAAACAACCCCAGCTCCCTCAGCTGCTACTCTTGTGACATGCCCTCCAAACTCCTGACCAGCCTCATTGCTCTTCCCTGAACACATTCCAGCATCTCAATGTCTTTCCTGTACTGTGGGACACAGAACTGAATGCAATACTCAAACTGTGGCCTCACCAGGGATGAGTACAGGGGCACAATCACTTCCCTACTCCTACTGGACACACAGTTTTTGATACAAGCCAGGACATCACTGACCTTCTTGACCACTTGGGCATACTGTTGGCTTATGTTCAGCTGGCAGTCCACCAGCATCCCTAGATCCTTTTACACCAGGCTGCTTTCCAACCACTCTTCCCCAAGCCTGTAGCAGAACCCAGTCATGTTAAATCTCATTCTGTTGACTTCAGCCCATCAATTTAACCTGTCTAGATGCCTCTGCAGTTCCTTCCCACCCTCAAGCAGGATCAACACTCCCACTCAATTTAGTGTAATCTTCAAACTTGCTGCTGGTGTCCTTGATCCTCTCATCCAAACCATTAAGGAATTAAAGAGAACCCCAATACTGAGCCCTGGCAGACACCACTTGTGGTCAGCCACCAGCTGGATTTAACTCCGTTTATCACCGCTCTTCAGGCCCAGCTGTCCAGACAGTTTATAAACCAGCAGAGTCCACCTGGCTATGCCATGGGCCTCAAGAATGCTGTGGAAGGCAGTGTCAGAGGCTTTACTGAAGTCCAGGCAAACAAAGTTTGCAGACTTTCCCTTATCCAGTAGGTGGGTCACCTGGTCATAGGAGATGAGATTGGTCAAACAGGACGTGCCTTTCATGAACCCATGCTGATCTTGAACACTTCCAGGGATGGGGCATCACTGCCAACACTACCCTCACAATGAAGAGTTTCTTCCTTACAATTAATTTAAACCTAATGTCTTTCAATTTAAAACCATGCCTCTTTGTTCTGTCACTACAGACCATTGCAAAAAGTTCCTTTCCATCCTTCCTATAGGATTTCTGTACCTGCTGGAAGGTTGCAGTAAAGTTTCCCTGAGGCATTCTCTACTCCAGGCTGTAAATCCCCAACTTTCTCTGCATGTCTTCATAGGAGAGGTGTTCTAGTTCTCTGATCATCTTCATAGGAGAGGTGCTCCAGTTCTCTCATCATCCTTGTGACACTCACTCCTTTATCCCATTTTGTAAAGATAGTATTTCCCAGATGGAAAGAGGTCATATCAAAGGAAAAGGTCTCCAAGGCTCAAGAGACCGGATAAAATATTCTTCGATAACTTCTTTTAATTTGTTTTAAGGAATAAATGGATCATGTTCCTTCCAGGCTTTTGAGATCCTAATTGATGAGATTTGACATTTATTACATTTTTTTTCCAAGTCAAGTTTATTTTTCTTCTTCCATACTATTCTCAGATAATAGGGAGGAAATTACCCTCCAGAGCTTTACTCCTTCAAAGGGGAACCATAGGTGACCTGTAAGAACCATTAACCTCTCCTATCTTTATCTCTGCCTACTGCTCTCCTTTCATATTTTGACTTCAGTAGTCAGATTAAACCTTCACTTTCTGTTCAATCTACACTTTTCCTTTCATTTCAAAAGGGAAAATTCATTACTTTATTAATTTCTCATTTTTTGGAATAAGTTTATGCTCTGGTCCTAACAAAAGTGGTTATCTGAAGCAATTGTAACATATCCATAGAGAAGGAACTAATACCTGTAATTTGAAGGAATGACAATAATGACACAGTATCCTTTACAGACCAAGGCAGGTATGCCTGACAGAAACTCAAGGCTTGCAAATGTTAGTGATGTCATGAGAAGGTTGTATCACAAATACATAAATACTTTCTGATTTACTGGATGAAAAATGTAAGTAGCCTGCTGCAGTCATTCAAAGTGGCCTTTGTGGGGTGGGACAATCTCATTTTCTGTGAATGTTGATACTTAGAAATTGTTCTGGGATAGGCATTTGAATTATTTGCCACCTAAAAGTGAACAACCTGATGGGTTAAAAACCTAAGTGTTTGCCTTTACCATGCTTGCCATATCCCTTTCTAGTTCTGGAAGTCTGAAGCTAAAAATCGCAAGGATAAAAATACATCTACTTAGTATTTTTTTTCATGACAATTATTATTTAAAAAATCAATAACTCAGCATTAATTTTAATGCACTATTTTTTCTCATTCATTAAGGTTTATGGACAAAGCCTATTACTAGATGTAACCAAATAAGTAAACATATTTATATTGTACCCACTGGTCTAAACCTAAGACTGGGCCAGATGAAAGGAATTTGCTAGAAATTCCTTTGAAAGGACTTGCTCAAGGGCAGGGATTCCAGGGCGATTCAAGGTGGGCCCAGGCCAACCTCATGAATTTAAACAAGGCCAGGTGAAAGGTCCTTCACCTGGGTAGTCACAATCCCAAGCACAAATACAGGCTGGGTGGTGAATGGCTGAGAGTAACCCTGAGGAAAAGAACCTTGGAGTCTGGGTTTATGAAAAGCTCAACATGAGCCTGCAGTGTGAGTGCAGTACAGACAGCAGCAGATGATCAGAGGGCTGAAGCAGCTCTGGTATGAGGACAGGCTGAGAGACTTGGGGCTCTGCAGTCTGGAGAAGAGAAGACTTCAAGGAGACCTTACAGTGACCTTCCAGTATCTGAAGGGGGCTACAGGAAGTCTGGGGAGGGACTATTGACAAGGTATTGCAATGACAGGACAAGGGGCAATGGATTTAAACTGGAAGAGGGGACATTTAAACTGGATGTTAGGAAGAAGTTCTTTCTTCAGCTCTCTGACCATCTTGGTGGCCTCTTCTGGACCCGTTCCAACAGTTCAATGTCCTTCCTGTGCTGGGGGCTCCAGAACTGCACACAGTACTCCAGATGGAGTCTGACAAAAGTAGAGCAAAGGGGCAGAATCCCCTCCCTTGCCCTGCTGCCCACACTGTTCTTGATGCAGCCCAGGACTTCATTGCTGTCTGGGCTGCACTCACGCTGCAGGCTCATGTTGAGCTTTTCATCACCCCACCTCCCCAGGTCCTTTTCCTCAGGGCTGCTCTCAGCCATTCACCACCCAGAACATATTTCATAATATATGTTATGAATTTCCAGCATTCTAAAGCTGAAAGTTGTAGCAGGAATGGATCTGTAATGCAAAAAGCAGCATTGTGTAAAACAATACAAATGTCTTTTTTTATGACAAATTATTGTGTTGTGTGTTCTTTTAAAGCGGTTTGATTTGGTGCCCAGTGTTGATTTCACCAGCTTGTTACACCTCCAACAAAAGTAGGAATCTTTATTTTTGCACCTGTTAAGAGAAAACCAATGTGATTTCACTGAGCACAGCTGTCAAAACACTTAGGCAGCAGGGGAAGTACTTCTCACAACCAATAAGCTCTGAAAAATATTTTAAAGCAAAGCTTTAATTAAATTTGTCATTTCTGAGTCTCCAGTCCAAAAGTGTTAAAGTAGAATTAACATGCTGAGACTTTTCTTTTTTTTCAGAAGAGAAAGTGGGAGAAAATTTAGACCTAAAAAACCCATACTGCAAGTAAGTAAATGAACTAGGAATATGCTGATATTGGAAGTTACCTTATTACCCAGAAGTCTAAATTAACTTTATACTTTAATAGAGAAAAACAAAGAGATGTTAGTTTTGTTAAGTTGAAATGTTTGGTCTATAAATTACAATTAGGTTAGTAAGCTACCTGAAATTCAGGTTGTAATAATAAAGGCACAGGGCTAAGTGTACAGTTATACTCAAAATGAATTAACATTTTGTTCATGCAAGCATCAGATGCCCTGCATTAAACACCTGAGCTAAGAAATGTGTTGAGAATACAAACTCGTACCCCAGTGAACCGTGCTGGATCTGTGAACACTTGCAGTAATTTTTAAATAACTGACCCTTCCTAATTTTATAGCATTGTGGGGTTGGTCCATACCTATTGTGGAATAGGGAGTTTTTAGCAGATGAGGCACATTCAGTCAGAAGAGAGATAATGCCAGTGATGCTGCCACCAAAGTACCATAGTGTCATACTCTGGAAAACAGGCTCGTATGAGTGACTATTAGACTCTGAGATAATGATTACAGTAGTCCTGAAAGTAGGACTACCTTGAAGCAGAGTTATGAATGATGCATAATTAATAATCCATATTAATTTTGATATCCAGGCAGAGATTGTTAATAACCATGAAAATTGTTTATTAACATTAAATCTTGACAGAACACTTATTTACAAGGTTCAAAATGCAGGGATTGGAAATTTATACACGCAGGGAACAGGCAAAACTGGAACACTGTAAGAAGTAACCAGCAAAGGCAAACGTTTTACTGAAAGAGGATTTAGGGATCACACCACTGGCAGTTCATTATCCTGCTTAGCCACTAGATGGACACAGGAAGCTCCTTTCTGCTTATGACAGAAGGCAGTTAGTGATTACAAGAGGCTTTAAGTATTTTACTCACAAAACATTATGGGACAGTAGCCAAAGCATGTGGAGGGGTTGCTATTGGTGGTCTCAAAGCCGTTAGAGGCTTTGGAGTTTTCCCAGGCTCTTTTTTCAGCAACTGGGATTCTGGCACAGTCTCTGACCTGGTTCCTCTTGATTCTCGATTCAGTAGAAGCCTTACAGAGGGGCAGGCAGGATGCAATGCCATGTGCAGGCTTGGCACAATGTCGCACTGGCTGTGCAGGCCGAGTACCTGCAGGCATTTAGAACCTGTGCCTGGTCGCATAGTTCCAGACAGTTCAGGATAAAATGAGGTAGCAAGCAAGCACAGACACAGTGGTAGAGAACCCCTTGTGCTACCTGCTCATCCCTTTTTCTCAATACAGCCAGAGACTAATGGACGTTTGGACATAGATCAGCCAATCAGGATGGCACTTTGCCAAGCTTGACCATACCAGCTGAAGCCAGGGTTTTTGTCCTCTTTCCTGCTGTTACTTCCCCCAGCACAGAAAGAGGGGGAGCAGGGAAACATGTCTGGGCAGGCCGCAGTCCTTAGACTCGGTAGCTCCAGGTTCTTTGTCCTCTTTCCCGTGGTTGCTTTTCCCCAAAACAGAAGGAGGGAGAGCAGAAAAACGTCTGGGCAAGAAAGGACATCTATAAGCCTAATTTGGCCTGCTTAGGCCTACCATGACAAGCAGGTAATCCTGTGTGACCTGAAAACTGCCATGTAAAAAGGCACCATGGTTGGGAGGATACATTAGAAAAATTAAACCAATAACAAATGAGAAAAGTTACAAATGTTCCAGTGATGGGTCGATGAAATTGTTAGAGGTGATTTAAATATGAGCATTTAAATTCAAAACCATCTTAACATCTTACAGCAGAGGAATGGACCTGAGGATGCAGAGTGGTCTAGAGACAGTTCCATGGCTGGTGCAGGAATTTTATCTTCATCACATTGTAGGCACTGGACATAAGTTCTGATTTACCTTTTTTGTCACAGAGAATTTTTGCTGATCCTGCTTTTGTGGCAGTAGATGCTGTTTAGAGAAGGTCTTAGTCTTCTTCTGTTTTCAATATGCTTTGTCGTTCTCTGTGCTGGACTAAGCTTTTTTTTTTTTT
>VWZE01013037.1:65619-77808 GCA_013396675.1 Eubucco bourcierii | reverse complement strand
CTTCTTTTCTGTGTTTGTTTGTTGTTTGTTTTTTTTAATATTGTTTGTTTGTTGTTTTTTTTTAATGTAAAAATAAATTGTGTTGTAATGAGCCCCAGATCTTGTGAGAAGGCTTCTGTCAGGTTCTGGATCTGGTAGTTTAAGTGCCAGAACCATAACAATGATGTGCCCAGACATATCCCTGCTGTTGGGGAAACTCAAAAAAATCTAATTTATTTATAGTGTTGGAGTGTGTATATAGAGTATTGGAACCCTGCTCAGATTTCTTTTTTTTCTGCTCTACGCTTACTCTTTTCTAAAGTATCCTCCAGCCTGCTATGTACAATATACTCCTCCTACATTATCTATTACTAGCAGCTTTTTGCCAAGTATGTGTTCTTGTACAAACTGAAATAATTGATAAATGCAGTCTCTAGGGATGAAATTCTAATGCAAATGGAATGAAGAGAGCGGGCAGTTTCTCTGAGAAAATGATATTACAACAATGCGAACTATTCCAACAGACAATATGTACAATAAGAGTAGTAAGCAGCCAACTTGGCTAAGTCATGAGCTGACTTCAAATGCAGGAAAAAAGTGTGAGTTTCCAGTGACAATGTTACAAAGGTCAAAACACAGGCTGTGAAGTAACTTGCAATGGAATAAAGAAGTAAGAAATATCATTCGATGCCTGTGGTAGGAAAGGAGAGGATTTTTAGTGCGCTTCTCAGCTGAATGGAAGTTATTGACAAGTGCTGCCAAAAGTAGCTTAATGTTCAATGTTTGGTGTTTTCAATAGCCTTCACTAAAAATGCCAGCAGTAGGAGGTAGAGCACAAACAATACCCAGCAAAAAAAGCATGGATTTCTGACTTAGAATAAGGAAAAAACAGATTAAAGTATGCCTTTAAATTGATGTTTTAAGCTATCCTGACATTACGAATTTAATCCTCAGGTATTTGAAAAAAAATGTTTTGTGTGGCAGGAGGACAATTACTGTTTCTCTTTCAGAATCTTTGCAGACATTTAGAAATGTGGAAAAGAGTTAAAGTGTGACATTTTTCTTAAAAAGGTAAAAATTGCATTTATGGACCTGAAAGCACAAATTCAATGCCCAAAGTAAGGAGAAAAAAAAAAAAAAAAGCATATAATACGATTATTTGTAAGCATCTGGAAGATAGCAAGGACATGAGCAGCAGATAACAGAGACTTGTCAAGGACAACTTGTGTCAAACCTATCTACTTTGCTTCTCCAAATTAAGTAACCAGCACTCTAAGTAGAGTAAGAGCAGCAGATGCCACTTAACCTGATTTTAGGGTTTATTTTTTGATAAATCAAATATGTTGAATTGATTTCCTCCAGGACAAAATGTTCCTTGATATATCTAACCCACTTTAGCAGTTTCATTATAATTCGGAGAACTCAAACACAGAAGCTAATCTTGGGTAGGTTGGAACCAGCAGAAGTAGCCAGACATAACAGGATAAATAAAGTATTACTGAAGAAATATGTTGCACCTCAAGCTTAGTGTTAACACTTCAACAGCTATACAAACGAGCTGTTTGAAAAAAAGAAACCTGAAAGAACCAGAGGCTCCTCAGTGGGTACATTTTTATCAGAAATAGATAATCAGGAAGAGAAGACTGAGGAAACCAATCCATCTGCAGAGTCTCCCAATCACACTTTGTCTATCAGGAAGACCACAAGCTCTGGTACTAAAAAGAAAAGGAGGGTAGTAGCAGTAGGTGACTCCCTTCTAAGTGGAACAAAGGGTCCTGTGTGTTGACCAGACCCATCCCACAAGGAGGTTTGCTGCCTCCCTGGGGGCCAGGTATGACAAATCAAGAGGAGGCTACCTAAGTTAATTTAGGCTACTGACTGTTACCCACTGCTGGTTATCCAGGCTGGCAGTGATGAGGTTGACAAGAAGGGTACTAAGGTAATTAAAAAGGAATGCAAGACTCTGGGTCAATCAGCTCATAGGGCAGCAGCACAGGTGGTGTTCTGCTCAGTTCCTCCAGTGGAAGGAAGGAGTACTGAAAGAAACAGGAGGACCCCATGTTAGCAATAAATGTCTCAAGGGCTGATGCCACCAGCAGAATTTTGGGTACTCTTATTATGGGGCAACTCTCACTGTACCTAGCCTGCTAGAGCCAGATGGGCTCCACCTGTCTAGAAAGGGCAAAAGGATCCTAGTCTATAAGTTGACAGGGCTTATTGAGAGGGCTTTAAACTAGGTTAGGTTTGAATGACACCAGGCACTCCAGAGAGGAGAATGAGGGTGTAATCAGGCCTTTGTGTGACAAGCTGGGGGATGGCACACCGCAGCTGAGTGGAAGGGGGTCTAGTAAGAGCTAGCCCGTTGTGCACCAAGATACTATGAACACATCAAAACAGACTCTTATAGAGTCTCCCACTCTGTCAGGGTAAAATCAGCATGCTCAGCTCAATCACTGAAATGCCTACACACCAATGCATGTAGGTACATCAAGACAAGATCTGCAGAGTTATCAGACTTGGCATCCTGTTTAACATCTTTGTCAGTGACATGGACAGAGGAATCAGTGCACCCTCAGCAGGTTTGCAGATGACACCAAGCTGTGTGGCACAGTCGACTTGCTAGAGGGCAGGGATGCCATCCAGAGGGACCTGGACAGGCTGGAGGGGTGGGCCCAGGCCAAACTCATGAAATTCAACAAGGCCAAGTGTAAGGTCCTGCACCTGAGTAGGCACAATCCCAAGCACAAATCCAGGCTGGGTGGTGAATGGTTGGAGAGCAACCCTGAGGAAAAGCACCTTGGAGTCTGGGTTGATGAAAAGCTCAACATGAGTCTGCAGTGTGCACATGCAGCCCAGAGAGACAACCAAGTCCTGAAGTCCAGGTAGACAATGTCCATGGCACTGCCCTTATCCATTAGGGGAGTCACCTAACTGTAGAAGGAGATCACCTCTCTAGAAAGACTGTTCCAGTGTTCCAGTGTTTGACCAACCTTATGGTTAAGAAATTCTTGGTAATGTCCAGTCTAAACCTCCCCTGGTGCAACTTTGAACCGTTCCCATGTGTCACATCACTGGATACCAGGAGGAAGAGATCAGGACCTCGCTCTCCAATTTCTCTTGTCATGAAGCTGCAGAGAGCAATGATGCCACCACTCAGTCTGCTTTGCTTCAAACTAGACAAATTCAAAGTCCCTAGCTGCTCCTCACAGGACATTATTTTCAACACTTTCACCAGCTTTGTTACCCTCCTCTGGATACATTCAAGGACTTACAGATCCTTCTTAAAGTGTGGCACACAGAACTGCACACAGTACACTGGGTGAGGCCATACCAACACTGAACACAGCTCTTTTGATGGGCTGGTCACACTGCCTTAGCACTGTGTTAACTCCTGGTTCTCAAATCTGCTGCAGGGGTCGGAGACCTAAAAGTTAGCTTGTCATGGAGAATTAAAACAAAGTCAGTATCCTCTGAGAAAGTCTCTAGAAAAGCTTCACCATGAAATGTGCCCACTGCCTCATCTCAGTCATTTAACAAGCTATTAGTAGCTTAGTCAAGCAAAGAAAACAGCTTAACTGAGCTGCTTAAATAACATTAGCAGTTCCGCTCCAAAGAAGTGAAGTTCAGGAGAAGAGTGAATCTGTCTCCTTAAGAATCTATCAGTGCTGGAAGGCAGGAAAAAGGAGGAGATAGTTTAAGTAGTAGGGAATCCCTGAACAAATTTTAAATAATAATAGAAGTACAAGATCTGGCATGCTACCTAGATTTTCTCAGATCATAGAATGGCATAAGTTGGAATGGACATTACAAGGTCCTGCAATGACAGGACAAGGGCCAATGGGCTTAAACTGGCAGAGGGGAGATTTAGACTGGATGTTAGGAGGAAGTTCTTTACAGCAAGGGTGGTGAGGAACTGGAACAGGTTGCCCAGGGAGATTGTGGATGCTCCCTCCCTGGATGTGTTCAAGGCCAGATTGGATGAGGCCTTGAGTGAGCTGTACTAGTGGGAGGTGTCCCTGCCTATGGCAGGGGGTTGGAACTAGATGATCCTTGAGGTCCCTTCTAACCTTACCATTCTATGATTCTATGATTCTATGACTTTAGAGATCACCTACTTCCATCTGCCTCCCATGGGCAAGGACACCTCTCAACTAGACTCAGCTGATCGAAGCCTCATACAACCTGGTCTTGAACATCCCTAGAGAGGAGGTTTCCACAGCCTCCCCGTGCAGCCTATTCCAGAGTCTCACTGCCCTTAACACTGAATAACTTTTTCCTAAGATCCAGTCTAAACCTACTCTCCCTCAGCTTAAAACCATCCCCCCTTTTACTATTGCTAGACACGCTTAGGAATTCTCTCTCCAACCTTCTTGTAGGATCCCTTCAGGTATTGGAAAGCAGTTATAAGGTCTCCCTTGGAGTCTTCTCTTCTTTAGCCTGAGCAATCCCAGTAACACACAACCCACTCTGCATTTGTGCAAGGAACTGGCGCTACCCAGATTCAAGACCTTGGACTTCGACATGTTGAGCCTCATGGAGCTGGCAGTAGTCCGCTTAAGCCTGTCAAGAACCTTCTGGATAGTATCCCTTCCCTCAAGTGAGTCCACCACACAGCTTGGTGTCATCCATAAACCTGTTGAGGTTGCGCTTGATGCCATAGTCCATGCTGCTGACAAAGATGTTAGAAGGTGATTTTCTCCTATGAAATGTGATTGCAGGTGTGAGATATTAAAAAAAAAAAGCCACAAAAACTTTGACTATGTAGGCTAATAAGCATCTCCCACTTGTCTCTTGAATTCTGAAAAGGTTAAAAATTCCTGATTGTGCTGGTTTGAGGCTAATTGGAATATTTAATGAAAAAAAAAAAAAAAGATTATAGGCTATGAAAAGCAAACAGTGGTGATGTCTACTTTACTCACAGGCTTGCTGAGATGTATAAAAACAAGGACACAAACATAGATAAGAAAGAGAGTTTCTCACTCTGTAACTGCTGTGTCTTCTGACCTCTCTGCTGAGTAACTCAACTAACCACTCTGCTTCTAATCCCCCTTGCCCATCGTCCAAACTCACCTTGCACATAAGGCAGACCCTGGGGTAAGGTAGAGGGGTGGAAAGAAGGTGCAAGAGTGGTTGGGAGCCCCTCCTGGGGACTGATTTCTGGGAGGGGGATTGTGTTTCTGTATTACCTTTAACTTGTATTTTTCTGTAAATATTCCTGTATATTGTGTATATATCTGCTTGTCTATTGTTCTAAGCTGTAAATAGAGCTTCACTCCTTAAATTCCAGCCAGCTGATTCTAGTCTGGGGGATTTTCATAGTGTGGAGAGGCGGGGAACTCCCAAACCATCACAGTGATGGATTTAATCTAGGGATCAGTAAGAGATTAAACATATTGTCCTAGGTTGGGAACTATAAGGTTTGAAAAAAAAAAACAACACTCTAGGGACTAGAAGATTGTTATTCAATCCCATAATTCTTCTATCTCTTCATAAACTCAGGGTAAGGCCATCTTGTGCTCCTTTCCTCCCCCTCCAGCCTTGTGTCTGGCTGTAACTGCTTTATCAGGACAAACACGTAAGGAGTAGGCCTGGTTTGGGACCACCAGAGGCTGTGTTTAGGGTTCTTGGATGGCAGAGGCATGGGGTGGGGGGAGGATTGGAGCACTGGGGATTATAGATTTAGTTTTGGGTTGGGGGAAAATTCAAGGGGGTTCACTATGGATTTTGTATCTGCCTTGTAATTTCTGCCTGTAACTCTCCAAATATAATTCTGTTTTCCTCCAATTCATTTGAGAGCTTCACTCTGCCGGCTCTTTAAAACCATGACACACATATATTTTTATTCCTTTTTGACATGTAACTCTAACAAGACTTTTGGAACTTTATTGACCACTTTTCAGGTTGTAAATTAATGTGGTGGGGGTTTTTTGGTGGTTTTTTGGTTTTGTTTTTGTTTTTTTTTAATTTGAACTTTCTGATTGTCTAATCTGCAGGATGGATTGAGTGACAGGCACTCTCTGAATGACAGTCTTAAGTTACTGGAACTTTCTTGAATCATTAGCCAGCCCGATGCAAGTCTCATAAATTGGAAGGCAGCAAGGAACAGGCAGCTGCAGAGACTGATTAAAGAGTTGACAGTGCTGAAGTCACTCAGCACATGTGCTTTCCAAGGCCACAACTAGCTGAAGAAGTTTCTTGGCATGAGCTGTGACAGTTGGAACAGTGCTAGAGTCCTGAGGGTTAGGGATGTTTTTGCACAGGTTTGTAATCAGCAGTCTGTCTCTGCAGTAATGTCACTTAGTTCTCATGGGCCTGCTAGATCTCTAGCTTAGGGATGGAAACTCACACTATGAACCAGAGGTAACTTCTGCTTCTGGTGAACTATTAAAGCTGATTTTGCAGCTGGCAGCGAAGTGCAGAGTTAGGTTACCCATTCACTCTCTTTCACCTCTCCCTGCTCAGAATTGTGTTAGTGACAAGCAGCTTTGTTCAGGAAGGAAATCTAAAAAAAAGCTGCAGATTGAAGTGATCCTTAATTATTAAGAGAGGTTTTATTCTCCCCTGATTTCACATGAACTCACATTCTACCCACCTATACAACGCAATCATCTGTCTTCTAGCCAGGGTTGCTGAACAGTGGCTAAGTGTTTTGGATTACTGCCTTATAATATGCTAGTCACATTAAGTCAGTCTAGTTCTCTGGTACTGTATATATGTGTGTATATATATATGTGTGTGTGTGTGTGTGTATACTCACACATATATATACATATATATACACATACATATTGTGATTTGTGACGGTTTGGGAGTTCCCTGGCCCCCCACACTTTGTAAAAAATGACCCAGACTAGAACTCAGTTGGCTGGAAGTTAAGGACTGAAGCTCTATTTACAGTTCAGCACGATGTACCAGCAGATATATACACTCTATACAGGAATAGTTACAGAAATATACAAGTTAAAGGTAATACAGAAACACAACTCCCCTCCCAGAAATCAGAGACCCCCAGGAGGGACTCCCAACCACCCTTCCACCTTCTCCCCACCCCTGTACCTTACCCCAAGGTTTGCCTTATGCGCAAGTTAAATTAAGAGGATCAGCCAGGTGAGTTAGAAGAAAAGTGGTTAGTGAAAATTAATCAGCAGAGGAGCCAGAGCCCAGAAGCTGCTAGACTGCCCGAGTTGTTCTCCCAGCAAGAGACAGACAGAGACTGACTTATCTATATTTTGGTTATTTTTCCCAAAACAACTTTCAGCAAGCCTATGAGTGAAGTAGACATCATGATGTTTTCCTTTCATAGCCTATAGTGTAATTTTCTCTATTAAAATATTCCAATTAGTCTCAAACCAGCACACATATATATAAATTATATGTCTTATAGGTAAGTACCAGAGAATTGATGCATATATTATTATAGATAATATATAATAGACAATATATACCATATAAGGCAAAAATGACTTAATTTTTGGTTTCTGGATATATGTACCATAAATTGTACATTCTGACATACATTTATTTGTTCTGCTCTGATGATCTTGATAGTTTGTATAATTAAACAAATTAAGTTTTATACAACATATTACTCCATGGCACCAGGCAAATTAAAAAAAATTAAGATGGAGGAGATCTGAAATTCATCTGAACTCTAGACGTCATCTGTGGCCCATCCAAAAACTTTGTGGCCTTCCCTGACACTGAAATTTAGATTGAAAAATAATGTGTTTACTGATGTTAACATGTCCTAGTAGTTTAAAACTTGGATAAAACCATGTATTAAATCTGGACTAAAGAAAGTTGTAGTTCACTCATTTCCTTTACACTCTTTGCATAGGCATGGGGTCATTGATATCAGAATCTGAATCAGGGAAGTCTGGCAAGTCTGAGTCAGGGAAATGCCATGCTATGATACTTAAAGGTGATTTTTCTTCTTCAACTTTCAGGAGTTTGGCCACACAGAGTAATAGTTTACCTGATTAGCTTATGAATGTCTCCATGTTTGTTTTACACTTCCTAAAGACCTAAACTTCACTTAGCTAAATCCTGTTCTCACTTCCACACCGACAGAGATCGTCTGGGCCCTTTGTTACAACGATTAAACATTTGTTTAAAATATTAATCAGTCTGATTAAAAAAAAGAAAAAAAGAAAAAAAGATGTATCCACTGACTATTTTGATTTGCAGTCTCACTTCCTGAAAATTAGTTTTATCACAAATTCATCGGCTAAAATGTTGCCTGGTACCCAGTATTTTCTTCTAATGAAGAATGCCTTGCAACAAGCATCCAACTAAACAAATTGAAATCATCAGTGCTTTCAGGCTAAAAACTCAGGAATCACTAAAGTCTATTTCTTGTGATAACTCTTGTTGTTTTATACTTTTTTCCAAAAGTCAGATGTGAGAACACTATGGAGCATTCTCCTGTGAGTTTCACCATTTTTACAAGTTCAGAAACCACAGTAACATTTTCTTACCTATAAAATGTCTTCTAAGACCTAAGCAACTGCCTCCTAAGATACTAAAATATTTACCAGACTGATAGTTTTCAAGGTATTAATACTCCCTTCTAAAGGTACAACCTTGCTATATGTATAGCTCTAACTGGGGCTGTTTTAAAGAGGCTCTTTGAATTCGCTTATCTTGGCATATATGACTGTGTTTTCTTTGTAATTAATTGTGTGATCTGCTCTGGTTGATCCTGCTCTGGCAGGGGGGCTGGATTGGATGATCTTTTGAGGTCCCTTGCAGCCCCTGACATTCTGTGATTCTGTGAGCTGCTCTCTAACAGATCAGCACCCAATCTGTACTGATATATGGGGTTGTTCTTCCCCAGGTGCAGTACTTTGCAATTGCCCTTATTGAATTTCATTAGATTTCTGCATCGCCCCCACCCCCCAGTTCTCTAGCTCTCATACTGAACGGCAGCACAGCCCTCTGGTATGCCAGCTACTCCTCCCAGCTTGTTATCACCAACAAACTTGCTGAGGGTACACTCTATCTCTTCACCCAGATCATTGATTGATATACTGAATAGGGCTGGACCCGGTACTAACCCGTGGGGAACATTCCTAGCCATAGTTCTCCAACTAGACACTGCCTCACTTACCACATCTCTCTGAACTCTATCCCTTTAGCCAGTTCCCAATCCATCTCAATGCCAAATCATTCAATCCATACTTGTTAATCTTGGCTGTGAGAATGCCACTGGAGAGAATGTCAAAACCTTTGCTGAAATAGAGATAGAGCACACCCACTGTCCTCCCATCCCAGATCCACCTAGACATGCCACCATTTTTTGGAAGTTAAGAAAAATACAGCAGTGATACCGTACAGATTGAGATCTAAATTAGGAGAATGGTTTTCTAGTTTTTCTGCTTTATGCAACAGGTAGTGATGCCAGAATTTTCTGAAAAGGTCCTAGGGTTTATTGACAAGATGGAGCTGTTGTTCATGAAGCACGTAGTAGAGCACGTTTTCATCCAGGTACCACTGCCCTTGTAAAATGCCCCTTCCATTCCCCTCAGTTGTGACACATTGTTATAGAAAGGGTAAGTAATGAAAAATATCTCCTGAAGCAATTTTTTCTCAGCAAATTTTAAGTAGGAGTTTATATATGTTTGAGGCTAATTGGAATATTTTAATGACAAAAATTAGATTATAGGCTGTGAAAAGAAAACACTGGTGATGTCTATTTTACTCATAGGCTTGCTGAGATGTATGAAAACAAGAACACAAATATAGGTGAGGGGGAGAGTGTCTCTGAGAACTGCTGTGTCTTCTGGCTTTCTGCTCTGTAGCCTAACTAATCATTCTGCTTCTAATCCCCCTTGCCCATCCTCCAAATCCACCTTGCATGTAAGGCAGACCCTGGGATAAGGTAGAGAGGTGGAAAGAAGGTGGAAGAGTGGTTGGGAGCTCCTCCTGGGGACTCTGATTTCTGGGAGGAGTATTATGTTTCTGTATTACCTTTAACTTGCATATTTCTGTAAACATTCATGTACATTGTGTATATCTCTGCTTGTACATTGTGCTAAGCTGTAAATAGAGCTTCAGTCCTTAACTTCCAGCCAGCTGAGTCTGATCTGGGTGATTTTCATAGAGTGGGGGGACGAGTAACTCCCAAGCCATCACAGAGTTATGCTTCTTTTGTTTTGCTTTTCATTTTTCTCCACCAAGAGCAAGGCTGTAAGACTCATGCAAAAGAGTGGTTTCTGAAGACTTGTGAGGATTCCCTTCTAAATGAAGAATGAGGTGACACAAATCGTCATTCCCACCTCTGGCTTTGCTGTTTTATAGTTTAATTTGGGCTTCAGAGTTGAATGTAGAGGACAGTGAGGAGTTTTATTGTCATGAGATGGAAGCAAAAGATAGATTATTCACTTATGATCTACACCATGCTCTCCCTAATCAATCCACTCTGGCTTAAATTTTTTTCTTTGTCCACAATCATTCTCATTTGCATTTTGGCTGGTGGAATGAAGTAAAACCAAAATTTGAGCCTGTAATCAGCTCTATTCAGCCAGATCCTGCCTACCTGTGCATTGCTTGATTGCTTCTACCTTCTTTGTATGTGCCTTGTTTCTTAAGATCTTTGACAATATACATGACAACTGACACTCAGGCTTGATTTATATGTACAATATATTTAGGCACAGAGGAGCAATCACAGCAAGTTTATACACAACCCATCATTAATCTGTTCAGTGGTGCATTCCCAAGTTAGCATGGAGACTCATTGACTTTCCAGAATCACACAGGGCAAAATTCACTACTGCTACAAGTGTGTAGTGCGAGTTTTCCCTTCTGTGATATGTGACTAATATTATCCACTTAACATTAGGAAACTGCAGCTCTGAAACTCAGTTCATTAGCATTCGTAAAATGCATCAAAAACCTGAAGTGAAATGTTATCTGCAGAAAAAAATTAGAAAAGTTTGCTGATTAATATCTTCCAAGTTGATTTCTCTACTGAAAACAGTGGAATTACCTCTATTATAACATTTTTAAATACAAGACTTCTGAAGCTGAACACATACATTACCCTACCCAGAACACAGCCAATTCTTATCCAGTCTTTTGTCAAGTCTTAGCCTTTCTCTAATACTTGTCATTCACTGAAAATTGAAAAATAGAGATAAAAAGGGAAAATCATTTAGGTTAAAATAATTTTGGTCACTTAAATCCCAAAAAGTAGTCAGGCATGTTAGCAGAAAATAAAATATATTTATGTCTACATTTAAAAAAAAATGTTCTTCATGGTGAGTTTCTAAAAAGAAATCATATTTATAACTCTAGATTTTGCTACCTTTCCTCTGTTCCAATTTATCCTTTAATAAAATTAATTAGGTCAGAATGTTCAAAACAGAAAGCCTGATTGTTTCTGGTACAGGGATTGAATTATAAGATGACATGAAAACTTTTAGTACTTCAGGAAGGAAATACAACAACTGAAAGTATCTGACTTCTCCATCTTCATTATCTTTTAAGAACTTTAAAATTGCAAGTCTGCAATTCTCATTAACAGGCACTTCGCCTAAGCCCTGCCATCCAAAATTTAAGTCTGTGAACTTCAGCAATGATTGTAAATTAGTTTTTCTAGGCTTTTTCTATTATAAATGAAGAGACATATGAACCTCCTTGGATGGGTCAGATCTCTTTTGGGAATGTCTATTTGTCTCAATTCATTTGCAGCAAACTATGGTGCTCTGTACAAGTGTCTTGATTTAGTCTTCCCAGAATGTTTTTTCCTATCACAGCCTTATCTGAGTTACAAGACCTGGGACAGATCATAGTTTAAGGGGTAAACTCTCACACACAGCTGTAATTTCAGATGTATATTTTGAATTCAGCTTTTGGACTTACAATTTTAACTGTGTTTCTGAGACTGAATTGTACCCTGAAGGAAAATATTTGTGAGAGCGACATTTCTCAGCTTTATATAATTTTTGACTTACCATTCCTTTTCCCTGTGTAATGTAGAAATGCTGTTAAGAGACATAAGCTCAAGGGAAATTGGTCATTTCACAGCACAAATACAAAACCATTAAGTATTTAGCACTAAATACTCTGTCCTCCTGAAATAATCTAGAGTTAAGAAAGCCAAGGATCTTGGATAACAGTGTTCAGTAACTTTTCTTATAATTAACCCTTCCTTCCTTCCTTCCTTCCTTCCTTCCTTCCTTCCTTCCTTCCTTCCTTCCTTCCTTC
>VWZE01013037.1:53909-65559 GCA_013396675.1 Eubucco bourcierii | reverse complement strand
CCCTCCTTTTCTCTCTTTCTGTCTTTCTCTTTCTCTCTCTTCTCTCTCTCTCTTTCTTTCTCTCTCTCTTTCTTTCTTTCCTTCTTTCTCTCCTTCACTTTCTTTTTTTCTTTCTCTCTTAATTTTTGATCAGTCACACTTGGCATATGTTCTCAGAAATAATTCCTGTGTATATTTCTGGCATGATTTTCCAGGTCAAAAGGGATCCTCATTAACAAAAAGAAAATTCAGTTCCCCAAGAGGGAAATAAAACTGACATATTGCTATAAAAAATACACTCTGAACTGAAAAACCTTACTTAAAAATCAACCTCAAAAATTCAGAGTTTGAATTTCCTTCAAAAGAAACCAACATAAGTAATTTTCTTCTGATTTCTGTAAAGGGGTAAATTAGGACTAAATTGTATTAGTTTCTGTTGTGTCCCTATAGGACAATTTAATGTACGCTCTGAGTCTCATCCGCAATTTGCTCTGAATAGCGAGTCTTGGAAATTACTTGAAGTCTCAAAATGAGTTTTAAATTCACCAATAAGTCTTGCTACCAGGAGAGAAAAGGAAATAGAGGTATCACTCTGCTCTGTCAATGAGAATTACTCCAAAATCCTAAGGAAAATCCTTAAGCTTCTTTTATTATCTTCCTGTGCTGGTCTTGTCTGGGACAGAGCTAATTTTCTTCATAGTAGCTAGTGTGGGGCTGTGTTTTGAATGTGTGCTGAAAACAGCGTTGATGGCACAGGGATATTTTGTTGATCAGTGCTTACGTAACATCAAAGGCCTTTTCTACTTCTCGTCCCACTCTACCAGTGGACAGGCTGTGGGTGCACAAGTTGTGAGGGGACACAGCTTGGACAGCTGATTCCAGCTGACCAAAGGGATATTCTGTACCATATGATGCCATGCTCAGGAATAAAACGTGGGGGAAGAAGGAGGAAAGGGGCAGGTGTTTGGAGTGATGGTGACTTTCTTCCCAAATAACCTTTATGTGCAATGGACCCAGGTTTTCCTGGAGATGGCTGAACACCCACCTGCCAGTGGAAAGTAGTGAATTCATTTCTTCTTTGCTTTGCTTGCATGCACAGCTTCTGCTTTATTTAAAAAGCTGTTTTGAGCAATGAGGTTTCACAATTTTATCATAGAATTATAGAAGAATTTGGGTCAGAAGAGACCTTAAAGATCATCTGATTCCAATGCCTGTCTAACATGGCCTTGAATACTGCCAGGGAGGCAGCATCTGCAACCTCCCTGAGAACCTGTCTCACCACCCCCACTGTAAAATATTTCTTCCTTGCTTTCAGAATCACAGAACTTTAGAGGATGGAAGGGACCTCCAGAGATCATAGAGTCCATCCTCCCTGCCAAGGCAGGATCCCCCAGGGTAGTTTGCTCAGGAGCGCCTCCATGTAGGTTTTGAAAGTCTCCAGAGAAGGAGACTCCACAGCCTCTCTGGGCAGCCTGTTCCAGTGCTCCTCCACCCTCACTGTAGTTTCTCCTCATGTTGAGGTGAAACCTTCTGTTGTTCCAGTTTGTAGCTATTGCTCCTTTTCTTGTTGCTGTTGACCACTGAGAAGAGATGCCCCCCTCCACTTGACACCCACCCCTCAGATATTTATAGGCATTGATCAGATCTCCTCTCAGTCTTCTCTTCTCCAGATTAAACAGTCCCAGGTTTCTCAGGCAACAGGTTGCAGTCTAAATGTACCCTCTTCCAACTTAAAGCTGATCCTCCTTGTCCTGTCACTACAGACCCTTGTAAAAAGTTTCTCCCCAAATCCTTTTTTTTCTTGTCCCAACCCCACTGGGAGAGGACAGAGCAAGAGGCTGTGTGTGGTTCAGCTACTGCCTGGGGTTAAACTGCAACAAAATCTGGACTAATATTTACTGTCCAAGCATCAATGAAATGGGTTTGTATTATTAGGCAACTTTCATTATTTTAATTATTATTATATTTTTAGTTCACAACGTGTGCTGCATTTCTTCCCTTGAAATGGTCTACTGGAAGATTACAACCTGATATTTTTTTGCCACAAAGCAGGTATATTGTTGATACATTTTATTCTAATTTTTGAAATACTGGTTCAATTTGCCATATAATATAACTGGCCAACTGAATATAACTTATGAAAAATATCACTAGGCTGTCTTACTTCAGGGGAAAAATGTAACTGTTTTCTGTGTGTTTGGTTTTGTTTTGTTTGGTTTGGTTTGGTTTTTTTTATTTTAAAGGACAGAAGCCAAAGAGGTCTAGAGAAGGTTACTAAAGCAGAGATTTTGATTAGTTTCAGATTCCAGTTCTTTAAATATACAGTTATAAAGTTATCTAGAGAATACTGCTAGCTTGTAGTACAAATTACCTGTTTTTTCATAAACACATCAATCACTATATGAAGGAAAAAACTACATAAAGATACTGCATGAGACCTGGCAGAATTTTCAATGCAACATTTGCAAACAGTAGCAGAGGGACAGAATGGGAGGCAAATAGATCCTTCTGGTACCTAAGAATAGCTGTTGGTGAGGCAGCAATGTATCAGTTCCCTGGTAATAAGATATATCTTCAGCCTTCTCTTTCAATAGCATATCGGAATTCACTGAGAGTATAAATTCAGATTTGAGGTTTAGTATTTTTGAACCCATACACCTTTTGAAGGAAGCTGGCAGCATGGCTTGTGCTGAGAAAGAAATTCTCTTGGGTAAGGATCTGAAATGAGAGTTTGCATTCATAAGAGAAATGAAGACATTATGTAAACATTTTGTGAAAACGGAAGGAAAAGTATAAATCTGATTTCCAGTTTCTTTTGAAATTTCTTGAATTCTCCAACCAGCTGTAGATGGCAGGTGTTTTGAGTCATGCTTCATTTCATACAAGTGAATAAGAGAAAATGGTTTATATTCAGCAGTGCTAAGGGGATGCAAAGCCAAATGCTTCAAGAGGCTCTCAGCAACCCTGTTACAGTGAGTCAGGTCAATTTTATATGCCCTGTATAATCAGCTTCACATCTTGTCCAGTTCTCTAAAAGTCTAAAGTTAAGCACACAGTGTCTGAGAAAAGACAATCAAACAATCTTGTCAAATAGTCTGTACAGTAGTATACTGTAAGAAGACATTCAGTATGTTAAGAATACAGGTAAGTTTCATACGATTGCTTAAATGATTCTTCCCCCACATACTACTTATGTAGGTACAGCTAACTTCATTACATATCCTTTCTATGCTTATAGCACCAAAAAAGACATTTATTCTAGGCACAATTTTTAAAGGATTTTGCTGATACATTGATTTTTAAGTTTGAAACTGTGACATCAGGCGTTTGGTCATATATGAG
This sequence comes from Eubucco bourcierii, assembly GCA_013396675.1. Classification (NCBI taxonomy): domain Eukaryota; kingdom Metazoa; phylum Chordata; class Aves; order Piciformes; family Ramphastidae; genus Eubucco; species Eubucco bourcierii. The sequence goes on along the minus strand of VWZE01013037.1, from coordinate 62,238 downwards.
AAGCTTGGAAAAGAATAAGTACACCCATGTGTGGAACAAAGCAATCCAAAAGGGAAAGGTCAAGTTTAAATAAAGCCATACAATGGTTTTGATCTGGAGCAACCCAAATGATCTAAAGGACTTCTTTCAAATCACCTTTATTTTTCAGTACAGCCACACTCTATACTTAACTGGCATTAAGTCAAAATGCCTCTTCCCTGGAGCTTCAGTCTCTACTTCTAACACTGAATAGAAAGTGATCTAATGTCAGATGCTTGAGAGGTTGTTGTCAGCAAAACAAATACTGTGCTGTACCTCAGGGAATGAGATGAGTCTGGAGGCAACGCTGAAAGTGTTTCAACATTATCAGCAGCTGATATATGGAATTAAATATTTACTGCTCATTGCTATAGGTAGCTAATTAGCTTCTTTATTGCACTTGAATTTATATGCACTAATTCTTCCTTTTGTAAATATATCCTTTTCATAACACAGCTGTTTGGATTTTACCTTATTTTGGTTGGATAGGTGGATTTTTTTGCCTTTTTTTTTTGTTTGTTTTCTGTTTGTTTTGGGTTTTTGTTTAGTTTTGTTTTTAACTGAATTATCTTTGCAAGTGGATTTCTGCCTTCAACAATGGAAATAAAGAGACATAGGGACAGACCTTGTCTGGTAGATGACCAAAAATGATCACATGCAGAAGGTCATAGCCAGAAAACTTTGTTTGGAAACCATTAAGGTTGGAGCTGAACTCAAAAGAGTTGTATTCTTGACATTTTTTAATGCTATTTAAATCACCTTAGAATACCTAATGTAGAATGAAGGGATTTAGATTATTTCAGAGGGCTGTCAGCCTTTCATCTGTCATCTCTTCAAGTCTACTTTCCCTCAGCTATATTATTTTATATTTAGAATCACAGAATCATAGAATCAGTTAGGGTTGGAAGATACCACATGGATCATCTAGTGGATTGTCTAGTTCCATACCCCCTGCCATGGGCAGGAACACCCTACTCTAGATCAGGCTGGCCAGAGCTTCATCCAGCCTGGCCTTAAACACCTCCAGGGATGGAGCCTCAACCACCTCCCTGGGCAACCCATGCCAGACTCTCACCACTCTCATGCTCAAGAACTTCCTCCTCACGTCCGGTCTGAATCTCCCCACTTCCAGCTTCACTTTATTCCTCCTAGTCCTGACACTACCTGAGAACCTAAAAAGTCCCTCCCCAGCTTTATTGTAGCCCACTTCAGATACTGCAAGGCCACAAGAAGGTCGCCTGGGAACCTCCTCTTCTCCAGACTGAACAGCCCCAATTCTTTCAGTCTGTCCTCATAGCAGAGGTGCCCCAGCCCTCTGAACATACTCACGTCCCTTCTCTGGACATGCTCCAGCATCTCCACATCCCTCTTGTACTAGGTTGCTCCAGAACTGGATGCAGTACTCCGGGTGGAGTCTCACCAGAACAGAGCAGATGGGGAGAATCACCTCTCTCCATCTGCTGGCCACACTTCTCCTGATGCAGCCCAGGCTCTGCTTGGCTTTCTGGGCTGCAAGTGCATGCTGCTGGCTCCTGTTGAGTTTCTTGCCCACCAGCACCCCCAAGTCCCTCTCCTCAAGGCTGCTCTCCAGCCAAGCACTGCCCAGTCTGGATTTGTGCTTGAGATTGTCTCAACCTAGTTGCAGGACCTTGCACTTGGTCTTACTGAACCTGATGAGGTTGGCTTGTGCCCGTCTCTCCAACCTGTCCAGGTCGCTCTGGATGGCATCCCTACCCTCCACTGTCTACATTCCTGGGAGACCAAAATTTAAGGAGTCAACCCCTTGCTTATTAATTATTTTGGTAGGATTTCAATGGCAAGAATCAAAACCTGCCAGCCCTTTTTCCTAAGTGGCTTACTTCCTAAACGTGCGGTGGTTTGAGGCTAATTGGGATATTTTAGTGAGAGAAATTAGATCCTTGGCTGTGAAAATAAAACAACCATTAAGTCTATATCAGTCATTGCTGTGCCCAGAGGAATAAAAGGCCAAAATATAAACAAATTTTCCTCACTTTGTCCTGGGACATTGCCCTATATTTCTGTGCTTCAATCTGCTTTAATATCTCTCCTCTAATCATAGAATCATAGAATCATAGATTGATAAGTTTGGAAGTGACCTCAAAGATCATCTAGTCCCAATTCCCTGCCACAGGTAGGGACACTTCCCACTAGTACAGGGCACTCAGGGCCTCCTCCAACCTGGCCTTGAACACCTCCAGGGAGGGAGCAACCACAACCTCCCTGGGCAACCTGTGCCAGTGTCTCACCACCCTCACTGCAAAGAACTTCCTCCTAACATCCAGTTTAAATCTCCCCTCTGCTATTTTAAACCCATTGCTCCTAGTCTTGTCATTGCAAGGCCTTGTAAATAATCCCTTCACAGCCTTCCTGTAGACCCCCTTCAGATACTGGAAGGCTACTATAAGGTCTCCTCAAAGCCTAATCTCAGCTAGTAACTAACACATAAGATTTGGTGGGTTTTGGGGTTTTGTTTACCTGTCTGAGATAGGGAGGGAGAAAGAGGTGGGTAGCTTTGAGCCCTTCAGGGCAGTCTCTTTGTCCAGGAGGGAGTTTGAATTTTTGTATTATTTCTCATTTGCATAGAATTGTAAATATTTGTAAATATATTGTGTATGGATGCTTCTAAATTTTGCTATGCTGTAAATATAGCTTCATCTTAGTTCCAAATCATCTGAGCTAGTCTGGTAAATTTCAAATAGCAGTGGTGGGAGGAAAGTTCCTAACCCATGTCAACATGGGTCTGTATTCTAACCTTTCAGTCCTTAAATTCCACTCAGGTAGTGTTTCAGCAAAGAACCTGTCTGTGTAAATAAAAAAATATTTGAAAACTATACTTGAAAGTATCATAGCTGCCTTAATGTAGAATGTTGTGAGTGTAATCTATTGATGTATCTACAGGAGGTTTTGGCTTTTTGTTTTCTTTATACCTTTCTATCTAATGAGTTTCAAACAGAATTTTACATTTGTGAAAAAAAGCCCAAAATTAACAGGTTTAAAAAACAAAAACAAAACAAACAAAGAACAACAACAAAAAAAGCTCCAAGAACCCAAGAAACCCAAGCACCCCCAGCCAGAAAAAAACAAATGAAACAAACAAAACACACACACACAGAGACGAAATAAAAACCACCAACAAAACAAAACCAATAAGGAACTGAAATGCTTTGGCATTTGTACCCTGAATGCATTTCTTCCTTGTTGCCATGGTTCTTTATTTCTCTTGTGGATAATTTTTAACAGGAGAGGATACCAAACTATCAGGGAACACAGACTTCTTTTGAACTAAAGTAAGAAAAATCCCTAAAATATGGGAAGCATAACCTGAAAAATGCCAACACTGGTACATCAAAAGGCCTTTGAAGAACCGCATGGGTAAGATATTGTAACATTAGTTTGTGCATTCAGAGGATTAACGTGGCATAAATCTCTTTTTCATTACAAAGCTCTATTCACTACAGTGTCTGGTGGTTTTTTGTTTGCTTGTTGGGTTTGTTTTCCCATAGCTACATTTCAAAATCAATTTTTTCACTTACCTAGAACATCCATCAGAGAGCACCTAAGTTTCAGTGAGCTGGAACATGCTGTTTGTCCTGTTGTGTTAACAAACCTGTTCCTCTTCTCTGAAAAGTATCCTAAAGGACAAATAGGATGAACACCTGCTGCAGTATGCAGAGTGGATACTGCTAGTCCTAATGTTTTAATTCTTTGCCCTTTCAAATCAGGGAGCTGCTGACTCTGTCCAACTAAAGCCATGTCCCAAGGGGTACAGATTTGTTGGAGTGTAAATCCATGCTGAAAGGCAGGTACTTTCTATTTGGTGGAATGCAGTGAGACCACTAATGTACCCATCCAACTGGACAGCAAAGCACCATAAATCTGCTTGCTCTGTCTTACCTCCTTCCAGTGGAATGAGGAGGGGAAATTACAACACAAGACTTGAGGGTAGAGGCAAAGGCCAGAGGAGGCTCACTCACCATGCATGGTCACAAACAAAAGACAGACTTGGCTTGGGACAAAATCATAAATTTGATTTAAAGGAACCCAACACAAATTCACCACTTGGATCTGAGTANCCATGGTCTAGTCTTGAGGGCTGTGGTGATGGGTTGGACTTGATGATCTCTGAGGTCTCTTCCAACCCTTGCGATACTGTGATACTGTGATACTGTGATACTGTGAAATCCATGCTGAAAGGCAGGTACTTTCTATTTGGTGGAATGCAGTGAGACCACTAATGTACCCATCCAACTGGACAGCAAAGCACCATAAATCTGCTTGCTCTGTCTTACCTCCTTCCAGTGGAATGAGGAGGGGAAATTACAACACAAGACTTGAGGGTAGAGGCAAAGGCCAGAGGAGGCTCACTCACCATGCATGGTCACAAACAAAAGACAGACTTGGCTTGGGACAAAATCATAAATTTGATTTAAAGGAACCCAACACAAATTCACCACTTGGATCTGAGTAAGATACAGATCAATACAGCCAATTCTTAAATACAACTTCCACCCATCCCTTCCTTATTCCTTAGGGAACAGAGGTTGCAGTCCAATTCCGGTCTATCCCATGTTGTTTCTACTGCTTTTTCTGCCTTGGAGAAAAACTCAAGAGTTATTTCCTGCAGCAACATGATGTCCCTCTCACTGGAGACAGCCCAGCATAAACTTCTCCAGCTGCCATGGGTCCCTTCTGTAGCTTGTGATCCTCCCAGCAAAGACCTCTCCAGTATAGGATTCCCTTGGAGTCAGAATATTTTTTGAGTGCAACCCCCTGTTCCATCGTGGAATCCTCCATGGGCTGCAGATGGGATTCTTCTCCACAGCTGATCTGTGCAGGGGCTCAGCTTACCAGCTGATCATGGGGGAAAAGGGAATGATTGGTCTGACATTCCTCCCCTACTCCTTCCTCACTGACTCTGGTGAGCACCTGGCTCTCTCTCATGTTCCGCTCCTCTCCAACACAAAAGAGCTCCTAAGACAATTAAAGTTGCCCAACAGGCTTTCCCTTCTTAAATAAGTTCTCACAGAGGCATTGATTGACTTGGCATGACAAGAGGCAGGTTGGAGCCACACTGGGAACCCCCTCCCCTGTTACCAACCCTTCCCTCCCCACTCCCCCAGGCATAAACTCAACATACTAATCTACCTAAAAAAGCCTGCATTTGTAGGCATAGGCTCTTACATACAGTCCTGTATGTGATTCAGAAGCAAGATGAGACTGACACATTTGTTGGCTAACAGTCTGAAAACAGAATTAGGAACTCATTCTGTATGCAAAGTTACTATGATCTTGTCTGACAAATGCAGGAGGGATGCCTCCATTCAGAATGAAGAATCTCTTCTATGATGCTCAGTCCATTGTAGGTGATTTTCACTTGCTTTACATTGACTGTCCTGAACAGGACTTAGAAACATTCCAACTTAACATTTTGATGGAAGAGATCACATTCTCTCTTCTGGATATACCATTCAACTCAGTTTACTGTTGCCAAAAAGGTTTTGTTCATAAAAGACAGCAGCTGAACACCAATATTTTATTTCTACTTCTAGATTTTATTTCTACTTCTATATTTTATTTCTACTTCTATATTTTATTTTTACTTTATTTCTGCATGCCTACTCTTAAAATGAGAAGTACACTGAAGATTGTTCCTGCACGCAAGCAGAGAACCACTAGAGGCCATCACACACCTCTCTGTATAAGCACAAATACATTTCAATTAGTGCATAAAATTGACACAGAGGAAACTGTTGGGATACACAAATATGGCATGTCCACTACTAGGATCTCAGAAACGAAATGGAAATCAGAAATATAAAAATAATAATTTAACTTAATAAAAGAGATGCAAAGGAAACGTTTGTAAAATAGGAAGGACATGGAATTGTTGGAGCGGGTCCAGAGGAGGGACACAAAGATATTCAGAGGGCTGCAGCAGCTCTGCTATAAGGACAGGCTACAAGATTTGGGGCTCTTCAGCCTGGAGAAGAGAAGGTTTCAAGGAGACCTTATAGTAGCCTTCCAGTATCTGAAGGGAGCCTACAGGAAGGCTGGGGAAGGGCTATTGACAAGGTCATGTAATGACAGGGTAAGGATCAATGGGTTTAAAATAGCAGAGGGGAGCTTTAAACTGGATGTTAGGAGGAAGTTCTTTGCAGTGAGGGTGGTGAGACACTGGCACAGGTTGCCCAGGGAGGTTGTGGCTGCTCCCTCCCTGGAGGTGTTCAAGGCCAGGTTGGATGAGGCCTTGAGTGAGCTGTGCTAGTGGGAGGTGTCCCTGCCTATGGTAGGGGGTTGGAACTAGATGATCTTTGAGGTCATTTCCAACCTTACCATTCTATGATTCTATGATTAAGGAATTAAAGCTGGAGGTAACATATATGGCTTTACTTTGCCTTACAGCTATGACAGGAGGAGACGGTTTCCCCAAATGACAAGAGAGACCACCACAGTTTGCTGATGGTTACTGGAGGAGTGTTTTTCACACACTAACTGCATAGACAAGTGTCTGTTTGCAAGTTGGTATCCAGGTAACATGATCAGACTCATTTATCTCCCAGAAATAAGAATTAAACAGTATGGTTTTGACCTCCAAATATGTTTGATGGCTCACAGCAGGCTTTTGGGTTTTTTGCATCTGTTACAGCAATTTCCCTGGCATAATTTGCTGTATCTACTTATTTCTAAAGGAAGAGATATTAAGCTACAATGAAAATGAAAACTTAAATGTAAACAAGGAATAGTATTTGTACTTTCAAATGAATGTGGAAATTCTATTACAATGCAATCAGATTCTGTCTTTCTCTTTGATCCCATTAAAGTCAACTGGAGTGCACTGGGTGTCAGCAGGAAATTTATCTCCCCCCTTTTGCATCAGTACTTTCTCATCTCTGCTTATTTTTTTTCATACCTGCATCATTATAAAGTCTTAGGATCATCTTCTTTGGACAGAATTTCTACTTTCTCAGGCATGATCTAATGATTAGACTATCAATATAAGCATGTTTGTCTGAGTTAGAGCTTCTTTCAGTGATGGTATAATTGTAATTAGAATCGTAGAATCATACAATCAGTCAGGGTTGGAAGGGACCACAAGGATCATCTAGCTCCAACCCCCCCTGGGTTGGAGCTGCCATGGGCAGGGACACCCTACCTTAGATCGGACTGGCCAGAGCCTCATCCAGCCTGGTCTTAAACACCTCCAGAGATGGAGCCTCAACCACCTCCCTGGGCAACCCATACCAGGCTCTCACCACTCTCACGCTCAAGAACTTCTTCATCACAGCCAGTCTGAATCTTCCCACCTCCAGATTTGCTCCATTCCCCCTAGCCCTGTCACTATCTGAGAGCCTAAAAAAGCCTCCCCAGCTTTTTTGTATGCATCCCTCAGATACTGGAAGGCCACAAGAAGGTCATCACTAATTCTCCATCTCTAATACAATAGGGTAATTTCACACTTACCTTTTGGACATTTTTTCCTTTTTTTTGGTTTTTGTTTGTTTGTTTGTTTTTGTTTTGGTAATTCTCTAATCCTTTTATTCGGATGAAAATTATCTTAGAAGAAGATCAAGATTAGACAAACCCAGCCAGGTTTTCTTAGCAGAAAATTACTTGTGTTATTTAGTCTGCCTCATTCAGGTTTTTGAAGAGCTCATGACAATGCCTGTTCTTGACTTTAATGTAATAGTCAAATATAAGATGTACCACAGATATTGTCCTTGTTTTACAAATAAATCCATCACCAGAGGAATAAGGAAGGGGGTGGGGTGGGGGAGTGGGGTGTTTCTCTCTTAGGACTGATTTAGGACAAAAGTATTTTCTCATATGAAAAAAAAATCTTACTAAGTATTTAATTTTTTTTTTTATATGAGCTACCTGCATATTTAGAGAACTGCAGTTGATGACCTAAAGTGTTAAATCCACCTCTGGTGAGAATCAAGGAGTGTCAATTTGCACTATTATATTACTGCAGCTGCAGCTTCTGCCATTCAGTGTTAATTCACATCTCTAGGCATCCAAGGGTGTATCAGTTGTTACCACATATCAATCAGCTTACCACTTGATTGATATGATGATTACTTTAATGCAGTGACACCAGAAATATTCTTAACTAAGTTATTTAGTCATGTTAGTGCTTGTATTGACTTAAACTAGATCTGCTGCTTTGCTCTTTCAAAACAATAATAATCCAGGGAAATATATGGTGTGGTTTAATCTGAGCCAGCAGCTAAGCATCCTGCAGCTGCTGCAGACCCCTCCTTCCTCACTGTGGGATAAGAGTAATTGGGGA
>VWZE01013037.1:17217-53859 GCA_013396675.1 Eubucco bourcierii | reverse complement strand
AAAAAAAAAAGAGTAAAGCTTGTGGGGTGAGATAAAATTTTAATAAAACACAATGAAATCTAATAGTAAGAAATAAAATAGCAGAAATAATAAAACAATGGTGATAATGATGACAATGATGATGATGGTGGTGATAATAATAATAATAATTATTATTATTATACAAAGGAGTATGACAAAGAGAGAGGGAGAAAACCCAAGAAAAGGATGAGTGGTGTACAGTGCAATTCCTCAGCACTGCTGAGTAACAATCCTCCTCCCTGATTAGTTGATTTCATACCGAGCATGAGGTTCTGTGGCATGGAATACTCCTTTTGCTGGTTTGGGTCATCTGTCCTGGCCATGTTCTGCACACTAGGAGAATACATGAAGTCAAAAAGTCCTTGATTTCCTAGCAACAACTGAAAATATCAGGGTAATACCAACATCCTTCTCATACTGAATCCAAAACATAGCACTATTCTATCTATTAAGCAGGAAAAATTACATCTAACCTGGCTAAACCCAGGACTATATAAAGTAAAACAACTGGTTCTTTTGCTTAAAGCAAGGTTCAGCCTGCTCCCTAACCAGTCCCAGAAATCTAGATTGTGGGTACTTGACTCATATCAGAAAGATATTACACAGCTTCCAGTGGTGTTATTAGGGATAACCTTATGAGTAACTTCTCATAGTTTTGGGAGAGAGTATTACACTTATGTATGAAAAAGAGAAACCTGAAACAGGTTCTGTTCATCTTTTGCACAGTGGCATTATTTAGTAGCAGTAATAATTGTGTCTAGTTCTTTCTATGACAAGTTTCAACGTGTCTCAAATTCCATAGACAGGCAGGAAACACATTTTCTGCCAGAAAACAATACTTGTTAGGATCAGTAATTTGGTCTGGGGCTGTCATCCTTCATGTTCATTTGACTCCCATTTCATTAAACACTGACCACTGTGCGTTTGTAAGTTCATTCTTCTTTATGATCATATGATGAGGGTCAAGGCTTTACATGGTGACAGATAAATTTACTACATGAATCCTTTCCTTCCTGTGTCCTCACTACAATTGCACATGGACTGGTGCACCGAGGATCTTTAGTGGGCTTGCAGAGGTGGTCAATATGCCATATCTGTATGACTGCATTAACGTTAGAGCTAGTCCACTTCATACTAAGTCAACTTTCCTACCACAGCATATTCTGGCTATGCCTGTTATTAAGCCTGCTATGGCTCCAAAGAGGCTTTGCAGTTACCGCTGTTTCACAGTTCCATTTTTAAGACGCATACATACTCCGCTTGCTCCTTGCAATGAATACAGGGTCTACTATAATTCTTGCTTCTTCAAAGTCTCTTTTCAATGCTTCCTTCACCCCTTTCCTGTTGAGAAAATGTTGCATGCACAGGAATACTACCTGGGGAAAAAATCTAGCTTTAAGATCACCTCTTGCACTCACACAAGGAGTACCTTGCTTAGAAATTGCCTTCTGGATACAGAGATACCAGCTTGAAAAGCAACTTCTGCTCCTTCCTGCTTCCTACTGGAAGCTACCATAGCCCCAGTGTGCTTGATTTGTTATTTTATACACTGTTTAAATTGGAGGAAAAAAAAGAAAAAAAAAGGCAGCAGATTCCAGAACTTAGCATTTAAATATGCTGAGCAGCTTTAATTCCTCACTAGTTACTGCACTAGTGGTTTGGAGAGGGTGTTAAGGTCTGCAAAGGGAAATGACCGTCAGCCAGCAGCTGTGAGGGCCAGTAACCTCTCTAGCCACACATTTAAAACAAGGAAAAGAAATATGAAGTTCTTACTCAGCTTTTTTCAAGGACTTCAGTGTACCCATGTGATGAAAAACTTGCTCTTAATCTTCAGTATCACACTCACTCCCTCCATTTGCTGTCAAGTTTAAACAAAGAAAATCATATCCTTTTGCACTGTTGTGGCACAGAAGTTAAACTAATAAAAATTGAGATAAATATCTGTCTTACTCTTCCATAAAGTAAAAATGTATCAGGAATCTATTTTGGTAGGCTACTCTTATCCCTTTGTCTTTTGTTTTGCTTCAAGGTTTGTATTTACTCATGAAGATTTATATTAATTCCTGACTGCTTCAGAGGCTGCACAGAGATTTTTGGGGTTTTTTCCCCTTCTTTTTCATTTAAAGTTTGTTTGTTTTTTAATATTTCATTTAATGTCAGTCTGTTTTGATTAAAATACCTTTATCCTTCCCCTTGTGTGTTCATTCTGTTGCTTGCTGTGTTTTGGTTTGTGGTATCAGGTTTATGTTTTAATTATTCCTCATTATGGCTCTGTATCCTGGTACTATTTTAATTAGGCTGACTTTTCTTATGAGGTTCATAACTTACCCCAGAATTTAGGGACTGTAAGTGGGAATCATATTCATTCTATCTGGTGCAGGCAACAGACATCTCATCTCTTCAGGCTTCAGAAACCTTAGTTCCATTCATTCTGCTTGTATGATGACTAAACGTGCTTGTAGAGTTTGCAGTACTGCTTATATCAAGCACAATGATATACAAGAGCTGGCCCATAAGGAGAATTAGGCATTTCTTCAGGGTCTGAATTTGAACAGTAATCTCAAGACTGAGTAGAATTTTTTCCAAGATTTATACTCCATGTCAGCTGCTCCTCTTTGCATAGAGGCACTCTGGTTGATTTCAGTTGCCAATCTAGGCTTATTTAAACCCTTTCCTGTGTTTCTAGACTTCTTTAGATATCTTTTTTTTTTTTTTTCTCATAGCTTCCATTTTTTCAATTACAGATTTTAATTTGGTTAGTTTAATTCCTAGTTACAGGTGCTGCTCAGAAATTCTTCAGAGAATTTGTGTCTGAGATGACATGATCTCATCCTTTCCATGTACTCCATCCAACTGATCATCTTATACATAGTGTAAGAATTTATTTCAGGTTAATCACAACAGACTCTAAGATTCTTTATATCCTTTACCCAAGCAAGACCACATGTCTCTTAATACAAGAGCTATCATGGCAGAGGATTCATGGCCATCAAATTTGATGAAGAAGAAAAGGGTCCTGAATAATTTTGGATACAGCTCATGTAAGTGACCAAGAAAGCATTTTTTCATTTTGTCCCAAAGTTTGTAAGGTTTTTTGTCCTAAGATGGTATCAGGATGTCTGGAGGTTGTAGCAAGATGGGTGTCAGTGTCCTTTCCCAAGTAATAATTTATAGGATGGGAGGAAATAATCTCAAGGAGCACCAGTGGAGGTTTAGATTGGATATTAAGAAAAAGTTATTTATTGAAAGGGTTGTCAAATATTGGAATAATCTGTCTGGGAAAATGATGGAGTCAGCATACCTGGAGGCATTTAAAAGGTACATAGATGTAGTTCAGTTGTGGATTTGGCAATGTTAGGTCTGTGGTTGGACTCAATGATCTTAAAGGTCTTTTCCAACCTAAATGGCTCTCCAATTCTCTAAACTTATCTTTTCTTCAGACAGAAGTCTAAATTTTCTGTGGATGAGTTTAACAGAAAAAGCATGAAAATATTTTTTCCAAGGTCACGGGAATAAACCTGGTCTTCTTACTATGTATGCTGAATTTTGATGAGCAGGAGCCCTTCTACCTGCTTGTTAAATTTCTGGTTATGATGTAGGGACTTTGAGATAAGACCTCTCTATAGACATCTCTTTCCTCTGATTTTTTTTTTTTTAAATTTAATTTTCTATTTTAAATGTAGTTGCTATCAACGTATGTAAAGTAAACTTTAGTCAGAAGGGTTTGGCTGAGTTGGAGTTAATTCTACCCAGAGTATTGTTCTAGTGCTGTGTTTTGAAGTGGTGTTGCTGGGTGTTGATAACACACCGGTGTTTTGGTTACTGCTGAGCCAGGCACCCAGGCTGTGTTTTTCCAACATTCCCCTCCAAAGGTAGGCTGAGAGGTGGGCAAGATCTTGGGAGGGGGAACAGCCAGGCCAGCTGCCTCAAACTGACCAAAGGGATATTCTGTGCCATATGACATCAGCTCAGATACATATGCTAAGTGAAAGAAGGAAGTGTGGGGACATTTTTTGATGGCATCAGCCCTTTGGAGAAACAGCTATGCATAATGAAGACCTGGTAGAGAATAACACATTTGTTTGCTCTTGCTTCCAGGCATGGCCTTTGCTTTGTCTCTGCATCCTATTAAATTTCTTTTATCTTGACTCCTAAGCTTTTGTTCTATTTTCTCTCTCTCCTTTCTAAGAAGAGGAGTGATAGAGCACCACAGAAGGATAAAATTTACTTGGACAAGAGATTCCAGTGGAGTGAAGATCTTTATGTCATTATAAGAAATTGGTTCATTAACTGAAGAATTATACCCACCATAACGCACAGAATCACAGAAATTGTCTTTGGAAGAGATTTTCTGAGGTTATGTCCAAGATCCATCTTGAAGCAGGACGATTGCCAATTGTAGATGATATTACACAGGACTTTATCTAGCCAGGTCTTGAAAACTTCCAAGGATAAACAGTCCACGTCCAGTCTCAGCAAACTGTTCCTGTGCAGTACTTGTCTGAAAAAAAATTTTCCTGATGTCCAGTCCACAGGGATTTCCATCTACAGTGTCTTCTGACTCTGGAGAGTTTGAGTCCATTGCTATGTAACTACACTGAAACAACCCTTATGCTACTATTCGTATTCCTACTTTCCCTTAGTCTTTGCTACTATAGGTAGACTTTTCTTAGACTTGCCATCTGTTTGTTTGTTTGTTTGTTTGTTTGTTTGTTAAACTCAGCCAATATTAAACATGGTTAATGATTAACACATCTTTTGATTGTGTTCAGTACACTTGATATATCCGATTACAATTAGGGTGCTTAAATGAACATATCTGTGCATCTCTGGGAATATTAATGCATTGAGGGAAAGTCAAAATAACTATACCTGTGATGAATGACTGTATGCAGTATCTCTGGATTATTATCAAACCTATAGGTTCAGAGGAGGGCCACAAAGATGATCAGAGGGCTGGAGCAGCTCTCCTATGAGGACAGGCTGAGAGAGTTGGGGCTCTTCAGCCTGGAGAAGAGAAGGCTTCGAGGGGACCTGATAGTAGCCTTCCAGTATCTGAAGGGGGCCTACAGGAAGGCTGGGGAAGGATTATTTACAAGGTCCTGCAATGACAGGACAAGGGGCAATGGGCTTAAACTGGCAGAGGGGAGATTTAGACTGGATGTTAGGAGGAAGTTCTTTACAGTGAGGGTGGTGAGGCACTGGAACAGGTTGCCCAGGGAGGTTGTGGATGCTCCCTCCCTGGAGGTGTTCAAGGCCAGATTGGATGAGACCTTGAGTAACCTGTACTAGTGGGAGGTGTCCCTGCCTATGGCAGGGGGTTGGAACTAGATGATCCTTGAGGTCCCTTCCAACCTTACCATTCTATGATTCTATGATTCTATTACCTAGCAACTGGAGAAGTGCACTTTTTTTTTTTTTTATAGAGACTATGAGTAGAAGTACAGGCAGAAATGAGGTGGGTGCATCTATCATAAGGAAATAGTTGTCCTGCATGCTGACCTGAAAAATAAAGGCAGCATGACATCAGGCACAGGACTGTCAGTAGTTAAAGATGGTAATTAAGAAATAATCTTGGAAAAATTACCGAAACACTTGGAGAGATGAAATGGATGTCTCCACTCCACTCAGAGTCTGAAAATGGAGAATATGAAAAAACTGTCAGAGATGCAAGAAAAGATCAGTGAAGCAAAATCTTGTATTTGAAAGACACTCTAAGACACAGGGGGAATAGGTAAGAGTGAAATTAAAGGTGAAGAGGTCAGAAAAGGCAAATACAGTGAGAAAGGAGACCTAAACACAAAAAGGTGAATAAAAACTTTGTCTGGAGAGGTAAAGTCAAAGTTGTAAACCTGGTACAGAAGAAGAGACACAATATTAAACAAGGTCTTGGATCTATGAAATGAAGAACAAAGAACTAAAACTGATAATTTATAGTGAATTATACACATTTATTGTGCCAAATTTATTCCTGAAATTAATGGAGTTGTAAGGGGGTGAAGTAAACTCAGCACACTTGTTTTGTAAATAATAAATGATAATTACATTATCGATCTATCTTTTATATTTAACTGTTTAATTTCTGTGATTTTCACTCCATACTTCTGGAGAGTCCTATGCCTTAGCATTTTGTATTCTGAAGGCTACTCTGAAATGTGAATATTGAGATTGCTTGGTGTAAATTTTAAGATAATACAGGAGTATCAGTTCAACGTGTGTGACAGAAGCAATATGGTTCTCTTTGGTGCCTAACACTGAAATATTCAATAATCACAAGATCGAACTTTGACTGTTCTTGTGGGATTAGTAAGACGCCATTGTGTTTGAATTCACAAGCGAAGTAATCAAAAGAGATAGATGTGTTCAGTGAAACTATGTGCCATCATGCAAGCAAAACTAATGTAACACCAAAATAATTCAAAATCAGAGTGATGCTATTTCACACTCAATTTGAACTGGAGTAAATTTTTATATTGCAGTCAAGGCAATGATAAATCAATCTTTGACTGAGCAAATATTGTGGAATGTAGGTATTTATTCCATACATTGTCTCACTGAGTAAGAAGATCGGTGGAATATTTTACAGGCATAGAATACTTCTCAAGATTATAGGAAACCTCCTTAGGGGCTGTTAGCATAACTGTATCTGAATTTATGTGTAACTGATGTGATAAAATCATACAAAGAAAGAAAAAACAACAAAGCAACAAGCTCCCCCCAACCCCCCAAACTGATAGAAGGTGAAGAGAATGGTAATTCAGAGGGTTTTTTTTCATCTCTACTTATATTTTTAAAGTTCAGAATTTTGTGTGCAGATTTTATCAGCTGGGATCATGGTTTCAGTTTTGATTTAGAAAATGCCTTGACCCCTATTTGCTTAGTAAGTTCTGTCTCATCATTCATAGTCTTTTAGAGGAATATTTAAATTTGAATCACTGACATAAAAAACAGATGGTTTCTTGTCTGTGATTCTTAGCACACAAATGAAGCCTTTGTATATAAGCACCAAGTGTACGAGCACCAAGTAATAATAATAATATTAATAATAATTTTTTAAAATATATATATATATATATATATACACACACAGAGATGGTCAAAGCTAACACTCAGGGATTTCAGAACAGAGGTCAGTTTTGAAATAATCATACCTTTGGTCACAACCTAATATTAAACACTTTCATGTTCCATTAACAGATTTATCAATTATTATGGGTTGCTACATAAATCATCTTCTGTTTCTGATTTTAATCAGACCGTTTCATTGCTCTTGGTATCGAGGTAATATTAAGGTTATTTAAAAGAAGTGTTATGACAGGAAATACTCTGTTTAAGTGCTACATAGGTATATACTCTTTATCTGCTGTACTGTGGTGGAAGGTCCAAATTACACCTAGAATACACATCCAAGACATGTCCTAAATGCCTACTTGAATACCCACCTTGTCCCCTGCCCTTTCTCCTTCTTCCCAGGTGGAAGAAGCAGGAGAGCAGCCTTGACACCTCCCAGCCTGCCACAGAGACACCATATTTGGTCTTATTTTGCACCCTGCTTTGTTTTCGGTATACACAGGTCACGATGCTAGGCATGTGCAACTCCCTTTTTTGGTGTAATAACTTAGGATTGGTTCCAGGGGTGTTTTTATCTGTTGCTATAGGTCAAAGACACTCGTCAAAATGCTTAAAACCCTACCCAGGTTGTTTGCTTGCTGCTGCTGCTGCTGCCTTTGTTCTGTCCGTTACCTGTTTGCACTGCTTTGCACCGTGCCTAGCTGGCGACTTGCCTCCCCCACAAACGGCAGACCTGACCATACCTGTCTGCCACACTGAGCCAAGGGACTGAAGCCACTTGACCCATGCTGGGATACAGCTACCCACCTGAGCTCAGCCCAGCCTGAATCCTTTTGACTCTGGCCAAGTCTAAGTGATGACCTAGTACTGTCCTAGCAATGAGTCATGACACTGGGACCTGCCAGCCCACTGCTGCAGCCCGAGGGCAGACTCCTTTGCTACACACAGCACCCAACTGAATTGCTCCAGCCCCTAAACCTGGATCCTGCTTCACCCAGGTGGCTGACTGCTCTGATGGCCTCCTGAGAGCCACAGAGGATTTGCCTCATGTCTGTGGATCTTAGACAACCTGCTCCATTTGAGCTAGGCAAGCAGCAAAACTCCTTTGCATCATCACCACATGTAAGACCACCACATGGCTGGGACTATATTTTTCCTCCTTTATGCTTCTACAGATATCTTTGGATTATAAATATTGAGACTCTGACCAGTGAATAAACTAACTCTTTTTTCTGAAGTTCATGAAAGTTTACGTCTAACCTTTAAGCAGCAATCTGTGCTGCAGGACTCTCCAGTTTAAATTTTCTAAAACCTTTCCTAAAATAATTTAAATTAATCTGATTAAATATATACATTCTACAAAGAGAGTTTTACCAACTTCATAACAGAGTATCTCTCTGTGTGTGTATTAATTGTAAATAAGTTTGGGGAAATTTTCTATATATGTATGTAATAAAATATTTAATAATTTTATATGGACCTCATTACAATTCACTTCTAATCCAGATTCAAATCCTCCTTAGCATACACTAAAAAGGAGAAAATACAGTCTTGCAGTCCCTATTCTAAAGAACTTGGCATGTGGAGTGTCGAGACTGACATCTCCAATGCCACAAACTCTGAATGAATAAACATCTTCTGACTCCTGGTCTGGTAATTTAACTATCAAGTTTAATAACTGATACAATATAAAAGTATGTTCTGGATGGTCCAATAAATCCAAATTATACCATTAGAGAAAGTATTTTTGACATGGTCTAGTCTTGAGGTCTGTGGTAATGGGTTGGACTTGATGATCTTTGAGGTCTCTTCCAACCCTGGTGATACTGTGATACTGTGGTACCATGCTCCAACTCTCATGTTCACTATTTGAAAGACACAAATTCACAATTTGTCATGGTTCTCTGCATCTCAAATGTGACTTCTGATCCCTTGGTGCAGAATAGACACAAGACAAACCAAATATGACTATTTTCAGCAGAGCAGTGTTGTTTTCTGTTATATTAAATCTTGTGTATTATTATAAGGATCAAAGACCCATTAAAAATGTGGTTAATATGCTTAGGAAGGCTGATCTTTCTGGTTTTACATTGTTTCAAAGACATGTCACATAGAAGTAATCAAGCAGCCACTTGCTTCCTGGACTAACACTCCTTTCTCAGACATGACTATGAATTTTAATTGGTGTTGAGAGGAATGATTCAGATAAGTTAATCCCAGTAAGCAGCCTTTACTGAGACAACATGGGAGAAGTGTCACATTGCACTGGGGAAGTACAGAAACAGAGGATGAAAGGACAGGAAGTTGTCCCACAGTGGTATGTTTCCTTTTGCAAAGAAACAAAAACGTTGAACTGTTGATACTACATGTATTTCTGAAGTGAATGCAAAATCATTATTGCTGTCTTCCAGCAGTGACTAGAGGCTTCTTCTGAGACTGACATCCTCATTATTAAACAAACACATAGCAAGATGCTCTGCTCTGCAAAGCTCACAGTCTAGAGACAGACAAATGGTGGTAGGATAAACAAGAATGTAAAAAATTGAAGTAGTAAAATATCAAAGCAGAAGTTTGTAGAAACAACACTAGAATGTCCTTTTGATTAAAAGTAAAGCTGTCACTAGCACTTCAAATGCTTCAGGTTCTCTGAATACTCTCATTACCTATTTTCAAACACATTTCACTATGGGATGAAAATTTTTCTGCTTTCCTCCTTTCTCTCTGTTTATGCACCTGTATCCAATTACAGCTTCAAATATTCTTCATAGTGCATAAGGCTACTATATTTTATCAGTTCCATATATAGGTAAATGTGTCACAACTAAAAGGGACTAGCAGATAAATCAACTGCTTACAGATTGCTTATAACAATAATTATTCAAGCCTTTATGATAGCTTCTTGTACAAAAGCTTTTATACTGGAACAGTATAAACTGTGTTATAAAAAATCATTATGACTACAAGCTTATATGTCCAAAGTCCAAAAGATATCTAGGCACAGAGAGCCCATCCAAAATTAACTGTCTAATCTCTACTATTTAATAGTAAAATGTAAACATTGTGTTCTCAAACTTATTGCTCAGTGACCTGTAGATTTACTAGTTGTGAAAATCCATAGTGCCCCAGGCCTTTTTTCTCCCACTCTTTGACTGCTGTGAGTCCTGTATGTGCTTGGCAGAGTAGCTCTTTGCTTTCTCAATGTATTGAACTGTATGGCTTGATTTCCCCTAGGAAATAAAAAGCATGTTTGTCTGAAAACACAGCTTAGCCCAGTTTTGCAGGTCCTGAAATCTAAGAAAACATCACCCTCCCTTCAGTACTGGTAGGTCAAATACCTTTTTGTTGTTGTCATTAGGTAGGCTACTTCTCTTTTTACATATTAATTTTCTAAATAAATATTTGTTTTTCAGTTCTAAAAATTTCCAGGGGACTAAATTAAAGTCATCAATGTTTCATTATCCAAAGCTCAACACAGTTTTCAAGAAAACATTCCATACACAAGAAGGCTATCCAGAAACTCATTTTACCAATTGACAAAAACTGTTGCCCGATGACAGGACAAAGGGGAATGAGTGGAAGCTGAGGCATAGGCAGTTTCATGTAAACACGAGGAGAAATTTTTCACTGTGAGTGTGATAAAACACTGGAACAGGCTGCCCAGGGGGGTTGTGGCGATATTCAAAACCTGTTTGGATGCATTCCTGTGTGATCTAGTATAGGTGATCCTCCTCTGGCAGGGGAGTTGGGCTGGATGAGTTTTCAAGGTCACTTCCAGCCCCTGACATTCTGTGATTCTGTGATTCTGTGATTCTGTTTTCAAAACTTGTTTGCACTGGGCCCACTAAATGATGGACGCTGTTTTTCCTGGATCCATGATTTATCAAAAAATCCTGTCTAATTTATCTAAAACTACAGGATATTGAACTAACAGTTTGGCTCTCATGTATTTCTGTTTAGAGGAGTTTCACTTACTGCCACTATTACACCTGTCTATGTTCTGACTTGACATGCTTTGATGCCAGAATATCAATGTGTCTGAAAGAACTGAGAAGAGCCATATTACTAAAGCTCCCAAACTAATCTTCATTTCAAACAAAAATTTCAAGCAATCTGTTTGCATTAATCCACTGAAGAAAGTGCATTCAAAATAAGTGATCTGATGAATAACATGTTTATCTGAAAGCAGGTTACCACCTGGTTGTTTATGTTTACATTAAAATGAGCTTTACAAAAATTTCTCATTCTAGGCACCAAAATCTGATTATTTCTTTTTCAGTGAGAGGATAGTGATAGTATTGACAATAATATACTACTTAACATGTCAAGAAAATCTCTTTTCTGGATGCCTACTGAGAGACAAATGAAGTATTTGCTAGACTTTCAAAACAGATATTATTTTCATCTGCTACCTTAAAATCATATTGGTTGAAATAATTCATGGCAGTTATCCTGATGAAGCAGGACAAACTAAAAGAAGCTGTATCTGAGCCTAGTATCTCTGATTTTCAGTGTGAACCTCTTCCACTCTGACTAAGCAAACATTCCAGACACCAAAAAATTCTGCAGGAACTCTGCTATAAAACAGTCACATGCATGCAGTGAAAAAGAAAGGATGGTTAAGGTTTTCACTCTTTCCTGGCACATAGTAGGATAATGAGTACATGATGAGTACACTACAAATAATGATTATAAGTGGTTTACCCATTCAAAGATATTCAACTAATCCCCTCGCTTCCTCACAGTAGGCTTATCTCTGTTTACTTCTGAGAAGATCATTGCTGCAGTTGTATTTTTTGTGGATTAAAATAAGCCTGACAGGTTAAGCTTTAGTTTTAGTCAAGAAACAGCACGGAGTATATGAAAAAAGTAAAAGAAAGATTTTTCTTTCTAGAGTCAGTTCAGATTGCTGGGCTTCTTCCCTTTGAATGGCCTGCATACAGACAACAACAAGCAGCCTGAAGTAGAGAGACAAGAGAGAAATGTGTATAAGAGATTAAACATGGTAAATAGAATGAGAAGGAAGTTTGAGGAGAGAAAAGAAAAACACATTAAATGTGTATGATGTGACCCACACCTGTATAATCGCTTTCTAGTGCCTGTCAACTGTCAGAGATCATACTAAAACACCAATGCTTTTAAATGGAAGGAGGAAAGAGTGATTGGATCCATGTGGCAAACTCTAACCTCACGTTGTATTGTTGTGGTTTGAGGAAGACAAGAAAACTACAGAGACCAAGACTCATCTAAGAGGATGGACTGGTTGTCCCTGGATAGTTTAATTTTGTTATCCAATCCCATAATCCTCCTAACACCTTATAAGTGGGCAGCAGAGTCATAGGATCACAGAATCACAGAATCAACCAGGTTGGAAGAGACCTCCAAGATCATCCAGTTCAACCTGTCTCCCAGCGCTAGACAATCAACTAGTCAATTTGCCAATTTGTTCTATTTTTCTCCCTTCCTTTTCAGCTCTCTGGAGGGTTTTTTATCTAGGTAACTGCGTAGGAGTACCCTGTGGCAACCGCAGTGAATTTAAGCCCAACTGGGAGACAATGAGGGGGGGAGAAAATGAGCACTGGGGTTTTGTGGTTTAGCCTGGTTGGGGGGAAAGTTTTGGGGGAATTCTCATGTATCCTGTATCTATATTAGGTGTTAGGGATTCATGTGTGCCATATCTTTTCCTTTAAATACAACTTTTCTGTATTCCTTTCCAATTCAGCAAGTGTGTTATTATTTCACTGCCTTTTTAAAAAGAAAGAGTAAAGCAATCTAAGTCTGTCATGCTCTTAAACAAAAACCTACATGTATCTCTAATTCAGATCACATATATGCTAGATGCAATTTTCCTGGAGGTCAAGTGCTTTAGGATTTCATTGAAGATGATTATCTTGCTGGGAATGTAGGAATAAAACTATTTTCTGCATATTTCAAAGCAAAGACTTATGTCCTTATTTCAGGGACTAAGAGATACAGAGATGTATCCCTTCTGCCAGAGTTACTCTGCTAATATTAGTGAACATGTGGTGTCCCCAACTAAGCATAATGTGCTAATCACTGGGTCATGAAGTGTTTAATTAGAGCTACCATCCATCCCTGACACATTCAGGAAAAATGTGAGTTTTGGTAAGTGCTGGAGTTTTGCTTCACAAGACTGCTCTGTTTTTACCTCAAGTTGCAGTGCAAGTCTATTTTCAAAAACCTAGAGTATCTCCAACAGCCTGGAGGTTGGCCAGTTCACTCATCACATTCCAACATATTCAGGCAGAAGAGAAAGGTCTCAGTTTGCATAGTCATCATAGTAAAACCTCTGTGGGGACTGCTGCTTGTTTTGCAGTAACTTCATACCACTGTATGGTTTTAACCCTGTCATACAACATCAACCAACCTGTTAAAAAGCACTGAAGCTCTGCAGAGATATCTGCTTTGGTGAGCATCCTAGTGCACATTGAACTATTATCTCCCTAAATATCCACACTGACACCTGCTTGGAGCATTGGGTGACTTCTGTCAAGTCTGAGTTTTCTTCTATTGGAGATTAGGGCATACAAATGTACAGGAGAGGACTTGGTGCACCTGCATGTTTTATTGTGTACAGGAGAGGACTTGGTGCACCTGCATGTTTTACTGTGACATGGAGTTAGGCACATACCCAGGGAACGGGCAAATCTTTCTGAGAGGTGATTTGGAAACCTCCTGCTTAGCAATAACTAGTGATAGGAAGCGAAAACTCACAAGGAGACCAGGTACATGTTCTGAGTGACATGGGGCAAAGGTCAAATAAAGTGCACAAAAATGTTGTGTTTCTTGCCATGCCACACAATCTCAGCTTAACATGGCAAAGAGATCCAAGCAAGGCAAGAGAAAATCGGGAGAGCCTAGTAGTTGGTCTGAAGTTGAATTAGGTATTTCTATCAATTGTTTTATAGAGAGCAGTTCTGAGTAAGAGTATCAGGTACCACAACAAACAAATAAATCCAAATGTCAGCAAATGTGAGAAGGTGTTATGGAGGACTAATTAATTGATGTGAGATATGATTTCCAAAGATTAATATTGTTTATTAATATTCAATATTCAGAACTCTCACCACCTCAACCACAATCGGTTCTTTGCATGGTCTATATAGATAATAACATAGGATCTAGAAATAACTAGTAATAATATAACATTAATTGAACTCAATTGAACTGGAAGAGAAGGTTCCTGTGGTCAATACACCATTTCTGGTCAGTACACCGCTTGTCCACTAGATGGACTCAAGATGCTCTTTTCTGCTTATGGCAGAAGGCAATGGTGAATTACAAGAGGCTTTAAGTATTTATTCACAAAATATCTCCTTACTGGCAGGGCTGGCTACAGCTTCAGACAGTACCCAAACGCTTTCAGCAATTCTGTTACTGTTTTGTCAGCTGCTGAGACTTCTGATTCTTCCCAGGCTTCAGGGTGCTGGGGAAAGGAGGCAGACAATCTCTGACCTGGTCCTGATGTCTCTGGACAATCTCTGTATCCAGGACTTCCCATCTTGGTAGGAGACTTTCAGCTGTAGGCAGGACGTCTTGTGACACGAAGTCTTGGCACAGATGTCATACTGGCTATGCAGGCCAAGTGCATGGAGGCTTTTAGAGCCTGTTCCTGGTAAACTTGAAGCAGGCAATTTTCAGGCAGTTCAGGATACAGTAAGGCATCCGCAAGCAGGCAAGCATGGATACAACAGCAGAAAGCAGGTTGCGTCACCTGCTCGTCTCCTTTTATCAATACAACCCAAGACTAATGTGCCACTGGACACCAAATAGCCAATCAGAATGGCAGTAAGCTAAGACTGACCATATTAGGTGAAGCCATAGGCTTGCTTAACCCTTTTTAGGGCAGAACACAGACCTTGCACAAGGTATACAGAAACTGAGCTTGTGTATCTTGTTTACCATACCCCAGGATGCAAACAAGTCTGGGCAAGCCACAGTCCTTAGACTCAGTGGCTCCAGGTACTTTGTCCTCTTTCCTGCAGTTGCTTCTCCCCAAAACAGAGGGAGGGAGAGTAGAAAAACATGTCTGGGCAAACCAGGACATGTATAAACCTATTTTGGCCTGCTTAGGCCTACCACGACAGAAGGTACAAGAGGTAATTGCCTCAGAAAGAAATGGGGTTGAGCAGAACAGAATGAGGGGAGTCTGTGGGTTAATGAAGGGGTTTCCCCTTTCCACACTGTAGAAATTCAGAAGAAAACGTGGCATTTTCTTTTATTCATATGTATCCCACACAGTTTTTTTACTAAAGGACTTTGACCCAGAAACCATACAGTGATCTCAATAACACAATTGTGACAGTTAAAGGTCTATGTTATTTGTAGTATCTGTTGCATTTCTATTGTAGCAGGATAAAAGGTAAAACTTGTAAATGGCAGTGTGGGCACTGAACAAAAGTCAATTGGATATTGAGATATTGTTAGTGATAACTTTGAAACTAAAGTAAAATATACAGCATTTCACACTACTGAGAAAGACTAGGTCAAGGTCTCAACTGCTGTAAACTGACTTATTTCTACTGCTATCACAGCAGCCTGGGTTCTTAATGTCTGCATATTTTACTGCTTTATACTAGCTGAAAATCTAGTCCAACATTATCTTACCACCATATACAATTTTCTAGGGAACATAATCTTGAAATCAAACTCTCAAGTTACTTGTCTGGTGATTTGGATGGATTCTCTGGAAGGTGACTATGGCAAATGTAGAACATTGTTGATAACAATAATTTTTGATGTCTTTGCTTCACAGATTCCAGTATGATTTAAAATAAAGTACAGCTGCAGTGAACTCTTCTGCTTATTTCCCTAATGAACTGTGACTCTCCAACATGTTGTTACTGACCTTGTATTGAACATGCTTTCAGAAAAGAAAAAAGGATACTATCTAGACATGAAGCTCTTTTTCTCTGTCAACAGTCTGTCACTTGCTGGCAGAGCTTATAGAACTGTGACAGTGAGGGTCATGTCATGCCCATCCCCCAGTCTCCTCTAGAAAAGAGAGAGGGAGAGAATCTATGAGAATTCATAAAATAAAATACCTGAAATTTTGAAAGTGTGTGTGAAGCCTGTTCTTGGAAATTATAGTTGAACAATCCACCCAGACTTTAGCATTAGGGATTTCAGTCTCAAATTCCAATCCCTTTATGAACTCAAATACTTTAGCAAATATTTTGAATGAGAGTATCATTATTGAGGATACTCTTTGTAATAAAATAAACCCAATTAAGAGACAACTCTTGGCACTGCTAAAGAAAACATATTGATGATTGGCTTTTTAGTAGTTGAAATGGTAGGAAATCAATAAAAATCTACAACAAGCATTTTCTTGTTTCCTAGGTACATCACACATCAATAAGAATAAAGATTGAGCCTATGTTTCATGGTATTGTCAGGTTACAGTTGTAGACTGAGTACTTCATAGAATCATAGAATCAAAGAATCAATCAGGTCGGAAGAGACCTCCAAGATCATCCAGGGCATCCTTTCACCCAGCCCTCGCCAAGCAGCTAGACCATGGCACTAAGTGACTCATCCAGGTTTTCCTTGAACACCTCCAGGGGCAGTGAATCCACCACCTCCCTGAGCAGCCCATTCCAATGCCAATCACTCTCTCTGTCAAGAACTTCCAACTAACATCCAGCCTAGATCTCCCCTGGCACAAAGTGAGACTGTATCTCCTTATTCTGTTGCTGGTAGCCTGGGAGAAGAGACCAACCCCACCTGGCTACAACCTCCCTTCAGGTAGTTGTAGACAGCAATGAGGTCACCCCTGGGCCTCTTCTTCTGCAGACTGCACATTCCCAACTCCCTCAACCTCTCCTCACAGGGCTGTGCTCCAGGCTCCTCACCAGCTTTATCACCCTTCTCTGGACATGTTTCAGTATATCAAACTAGATAATAACAGTACGAGAGAAACAATACAAAAATCATTTAGTAGCTATGCCTTAATAATTTTTGAGCCTTCTGTAAATCAAATTTCTAACTTATTTGCATATTAAAAGGCCATATTCATTGTAAGACAGACTCTGCCACTCTGACTCGTCTATATGATTGGTACAACTCATTTTTAAAGAACAATAGGAATTTTCCAGGACTGAAATGTTAATAAATAGGAACAGAGATATCAGATATTGTTTTGGTGGTAGTTTTTTAATAACAAAGAAGAGATGTGTTACTCACTCCTTGCCATGCAATTGGCATGGAATATGTTCCCCATTAAAAGGTAATTAATTCAGCTGCTTCTTGTATTTTATAGTCACCTCTGTCAGGACATTAGAAGCAAATTTGTAGGAGTCATAACATGCTCACTGTTGCAGTAATGAACCCTCAATGACAAGACCAGCAGTTTGACAGTTCCTTTATACTTGCGTACCTTGAGTTGGATGCAGAAGCAAAACAGTGTACTGAAACTCAGATACTGTTCCCTGCAACAGCACAGTCAGTTGTGAACTTAGCAGGAAAGGGATCTCCAACTAATTCTCATAATATTCACATATCACCAAAAGGAGTATTGTCTTTGTTATTATGGAGGCCTGTAGTCAGAATGTACTCAAGCAGCCCAATTTTCCCATGTGTCAGTAGATGAATTATTCTCCTATAACTACCTATACCACTACGGTATTGTGCAAAATAATCTAAAACTAAGGATATATGTAATTTCTTGCAATTCTTGGTGGTCTTCCTGAGACATTGAACTGTTGGAACAGGTCCAGAGGAGAGCCAAGAGGATGGTCAGAGGGCTGGAGCAGCTCTGCTATAAAGACAGGCTGAGAGAGTTGGGGCTCTTCAGCCTGGAGAAGAGAAGGCTTCAATTAGTCCTTATAGTAGCCTTCCAGTATCTGAAGGGGGCCTACAGGAAGGCTGGGGAAGGGCTATTGACAAGGTCTTGCAATGACAGGACAAGGGGCAATGGGTTTAAACTGGCAGAGGGGAGATTGAAACTGGAGGTTAGGAAGAAGTTCTTTGCAATGAGGGTGGTGAGACACTGGCACAGGTTGCCCAGGGAGGTTGTGGCTGCTCCCTCCCTGGAGGTGTTCAAGGCCAGGTTGGAGGGGGCCTTGAGTGAGCTGTACTAGTGGGAGGTGTCCCTGCCTACGGCAGGGGGTTGGAACTAGATGATCTTTGAGGTCACTTCCAACCTTACCATTCTGTGATTCTATGGTTCTGTGGCTGGTCACAGGGTTGCTTCTAGGGCCTCTCTGGAAAGAGGCCTTAACTTGTATCAGAATTGTTATCCCAACAATTTAAACTTGCCATTAAGAGAAAGAATTTGTCTGAAACCAAATTGTTACACATAGCCCAAAGGCTACTCTCTACTTGTACCCTGATAGAATGACACTCAAAGATAGGTTTGTGTTCTTAATGCAAAATGTTGTTTTATTTGAAGTAATTTGTAAAAATAAGGTCACATAAATTTGTAAAAAAATAAATGCAAGAGCAAATACATGGATAAGATGTTAAATAATTTAAAACAGTTGCTTCCAAAATGTCTAGCAGAACACAGCAAAGTATTGCTTAGTATTGAAAACTCAGATTTCTATACAATGTGTTTTACAGCATTTGCTGTGCAAAATTGAATTAAATAAAAATTTGTAAAAACCCCAAACCTCTAAATAAAAAAGAATACAAGACTTCTCAATCAGTTTCCATGGAGATTCTTGTTTTAAAGAAGAATTCCCTCTTCTTATAAAAGAAATATTTTTTTTTTTCTTTTCGGGGACCTAGTTTGAGTGGCATAAACACAGAACTTGAACTAAGTTTTAGAGATAATTCTGCTATGGTGAATGACAAAGATTTCTATATAGTGAATGGAGAAGAGTAGATGTCTTTGAAAGTCTCTAGAGGGAGAACCTGCCCGTTTATCTTAGTATCTAAATGTGAATAGGTTGAAATTCAGCCTTTGTACCGAGAACAACCAGCACAGCAAACTTGCAGCTTCTATCTGTCTCTCTCACCCACAAGACTTTTTAACTCAGACTGATTTTGGACTGAGGCTCCCAGAAAGAAACAAGTTTTCTTCTTAAAGAAATGTGAGCGTTTGAAATAGAACAATCTTAGAATCATAGAATCAACCAGGTTGGAAGAGACCTCTAGGATCATCTAACCCAACCTATCACCCAGCCCTAGCCAAGCGAACTAGACCATGGCACTAAGTGCCCCATCCAGGTTTTTCTTGAACACCTCCAGGGATGGCAGCTCCACCACATCCCTGGGCAGCCCATTCCAATGCCAATTACTCTCTCTGTCAAGAACCTCCTCCTATATCCAGCCTAGATCTCCCATGGTACAACTGAGACTGTGTCCCCTTGTTCTGTTGCTGGTTACCTGGAAGAAGAGACCAGCCCCGCCTGGCTACAACCTCCCTTCAGGTCATTGTAGAGAGCAATGAGGTCTGTCCTGAGCCTCTTCTCCAGGCTGCACACCCCCAGCTCCCTCAGCCTCTCCTCATAGGGCTGTGCTCCAGCCCTCTCACCAGCTTTGTCACCCTTCTCTGGACATATTCCAATACCTCAACATCTGTCTTAAATAGAGGGGCCGAGAACTGGAACAGGGGCACTCAAGGTGTGGCCTGACCAGTGCTGAGTACAGGCAGATGATTCTTAAAAGCTGTAACTTTTAAAGAGCCATGAAGGAAAATTTAAAAAAAAACTTTTCAAAACAAATGTTCATTGCAATTGACTTGAAATACAAGCATACTATGCAGTTGTAACGCTGTAAGAATGAAGAAAAAGTCAAACAATGCTTACAAAATACTTATTTTGTAAGCATACTCTTTTAAAGAACCTTTTATGAAATGCTTGTCCTGCATGCTGAGTGAGAAGCACAAAAGCATTCTAAGATCATGTTTGTTTAGATGATGGTTTTTGCTTGATACTGAAATAGGCATGCGAGTTATGACTAGAGTTATCTCATGGATAGTTGTTCATGGGGACTCATTTCTTATGTGTTTCCTTTGATTTTGCCCAATATTTTCCACCTACAGACCTTATTTTATCGCTTCCTGTTTCTAAAAAAAAAAAAAAAAAATCCTGAAATTTCTTATTTCAATTTTTTAATTAAATTCTTTTAAAAATGTGTGTTTTGTCTTGTGAATTATCATAGAATCATAGAATTTTCAGGGATGGAAAGGGCCTCAAGGATCACCTAGTTCTGACCTCCCCTGCCATGGGCAAGGATACCTCGCACTAGATCGGGTCACTCAGAGCCCCATCCAGCCTGGCTTCCAGCACCTCCCCGGGCAATCTGTTCCAATATCTCACCACTCTCATGGTAAAGAACTTCTTCCTAACATCCGCTGTGTATAAGGTGGATTCTGAAAGAAGTTTGTCAGACTGCAAATATTTTCTGCTTCTGAAATGCACTTTTTGTTCAGACCACTGCTTTTCTGACGGCAATTGTGCCCTAAGCCTACCTACTGCATGAGTTAAAAAATCCGTTTAATAAAGAAAGAAATTTTAGTCAATGTTCTTATTAAAAAAATAGAAAAAGAAAAAATAGAACTCAGGGGAAAAGCTTCCTACAGTTCTTTAAACAAATACAAGCCTGATTCTCCATTCTTATGTACCTCATCTGTAGTTTCATGAAAAAAATCTCTGTCAGGAAGGGAAGTTTAAGAAGCTCAGGTTGCCACCACCTTCAGCCAATTATTCTTACCCCTCTGTAACCCTTTGACACTGCTTAGTTGTGCCAATACAATTGATTCAACATGGATATTGTAAATGAAATGGTCCATGTTAGAAATTAAAATCTAAACAAGGATCTGTGAAATCTGATTCCATCAGCCTGTGAGGGGCTCAGGGTTGACGTACAGGTGCAGATACTGCTTTGAATGATCAGTTCAATCATTCACCTACTTCGGTGTCAGAATGCTACTTTGAACATTTTTGTAGCAACACCAGCAGTGACCCTGACAGTTTGGCTTCTCCAATACATGCCTATTCCAGGAATTAGCTTCCATTAAAAAGAAAAATCTATCATGACAGTCAAATGATCTCTGTTTGAGAAAATGTTTTGTTCCTTTGAAATATGTTTTACATTTCAGCAAAATTTTGATGGAACATTAAACCTAAGGAGATTCACTTAGATTGCAGGAGCTGTGCTGTCTTTATGCATGAGTGTCAAGCAATAAAGCACGTACACGCCCTGTGCATTCTCTTGGTAGGGGGCCCATGGAAACTGTCACTTTCAATTCTATCTAATGTTTACACGCTAGGCAGTCTTCTTTCAAATATTGAGGGCTTCTTGTTCTTAATATTCAGCCACATAGACCAATCCATCAGATGCAACTGTCAGTGACATTTCTATCACTTTTCTGGTTTTGTCATTAAAGGGAGGAAATAAAACAGGAGACCCCTGCTTTGGTCCTTCATTTTTTCTTTGTTAAGGAATTATTCATTCACATCTGCCTGTAAAGACATGAATTACAAATGAATGCCAGTGCATTGATTTTGTACCTAGAGTCACATAATTCACCTGATCTGTATCTGAATTTACAATGTGTTGGCACTTCAGCATGCTTTAGAACAAAGATTTTTCTTCCATCTGTTTCCAAAAGAGCTTAGAAACAATTCTTGTTCTTCTGTTCCTAGTGGTATGAAGATTATGATAAATGAAGCATTTTTACTGCTTGTTAGCTACAAGGACAATGATTTCAGTTGTAAATAGAGCCTGCTTGTAGCTTACTTGCTGCAGAGAGTACTTAAAAGCAGTATATTTTTCCTGCAACATTACAACAGGTGGGAATTTGTAATATATTGACATTTATAGCTAGATATCCCTGTAAAGCTATCAAGCGAAGAGTTCTCTGCTAATAATAGAGCGTGAAAAGGAAAATGTGCATCTCACTCATTTTCAGGTAGGAAAAAAATCAAATTTCAGATTTGATTTTGGCTAGAACAGACCTCCTAAAATGGATGCAATTTGAAAGAGACTCTGGAAGATATAGGAATATGCCTTTCAGGGTTGATGTGTGGACAAAGGAGCCATGAGTTACTCAAGGAAAAACCTAGGTTCTTCTATTTGGCTTACCAAAAAGAGGTAGAGGTTGCTAGGGAGCTTTTTATGTTACTTTTCCTAAGACCTTGGAAAAGTTAGAGACAATATTTATAGGGAAATATAATATCCTTCATTACAATTACAAAAATCAATAGACTGGTGTCAGACACACCTCAGATCTAGTCCAGCTTATTCCATTCGCACATGAATGCCCTTTTATTTAAAGAGGACAAGTAAAGAGGAGCACCTCTCTAAAAGAGGGACTTGGACAGGTTGGATCAATGGGCCAACATTAATGGGATGAGTTTCAGCAAGGCCAAATGCCAGGTCCTGCATTTGAGTCACAACAACCCCAAGCAACACTACAGGCTTGGGGCAGTGTCGCTGGAGAGCTACCTGGCAGAAAGGGATCTGGGGGTTCTAACAGACAGGAGCTGAATACGAGCCAGTAGTGTGCCCAGGTGACCAAGAAGGCAAATAGCATCCTGGCTTGTATTAAAAATGCTGTGGCCAGCAGGATCAGGGAGGTGATTGTCCCCTTGGACTTAGGTTTGGTGAGGCCACACTTCAAGTATTGTGTTCAGTTTTGGGCACGGCAGTACAAGAGAGATGTGGAGGTGCTGGAGTGGGTCCAGAGGAGAACAATGAAGCTGGTGAAGGGCCTAGAGAATAAATCTTATAACAAGCAACTAAGGGAGCTGGGAATGGTTAGTTTGAGGAAGATGAGGCTGAGGGGAGACCTCATTACTCTCTACAACTACCTGAAGGGACATTATTATGAGGCTACTGCTGGTCTCTTCTCACAGGTATTTGGAGACAGAACAAAGGGCAATGGTGTCAAGTTGAGGCTGGGTAGGTTTGTATTATAGAATCATAGAATCATAGAATGGTAAGGTTGGAAGGGACCTCAAGGATCATCTAGTTCCAACACCCTGCCATTCCTAATATTAGATATTAGGAAAATGTTTTTTTCATAGAGAGAGTGGTCAAGGGCTGGAATGAGCTACCCAGGGAGGTGGTTGAGTCACCCACCCAGTATGTGTTTAAGGGTCATTTAGATGTGGTCCTTAGGGATATGGTTTAGGGTGAATCTTGTAGAGTAGTGTTATAGGTTGGACTTGGTGATCCTGAGGGTCTTTTCCAACTTGGATGTTTCTGTGATTTTGCGATTCTAATTTTATCTGAACATGTCACCTGGAATTGGGAAGGACAACTTTCAAGAATAATCTGCTATGTAATTTTCAACTGGGAGACCAGAATTGCAGATAGCATTCACATTTTTGTCCAGCACGTGTTTATGCAACAGCATAGTGGCAGTTTTGTTCTCTATTTTTTCATTTAGAATTCCTAATAACTTCATAACAATGTCTTTTTGGCTGTGATGAATCTTTTCACATAGGTATCCAGAAGCATTTGCCATTTGCATGTTAGCCTCTTTTTTTTTTCTCCATGTACTTTGCCTCATACTTACTGACATTGAGCTTCCTTCATTCACTCATTCAGCTTTGTGAGATCTTTCTGCAAACCTTCACTTTAACATTTGACTACCCTGAGTAGTACTTTTGTCATTGGCAAACTTTTCCACATCACCTTCCTACAGAATATCAAGTCCTGGCTCAAGTAATTCAACCACATCAGAGATGAACTTTCCACTGTGTGAAACCAGTATTTTTGGCCATCTTGTCAGAGATCTCTCTGTTTATCCAGAAATTTGTTAAAAATTTTATCAGATCCAAAACCACTATGCCAATTAGATCATGGATCTCTCCATGCTTATCGATGCTTTCAGAACTCTAAACACTTCATGAAGTACATTTTGATATTGATTTAACTAATTCAGAAGGCCATTCCTTTTTTTTTAAACTTGTTAATTTTTTTTTTTTTTGGTCTGGATAGAAATTCTGCTGTTAAAAGATGTTTTCTTCTTTAGTGAAGTGCTTGGTATTGACTGTTAGCATTCAAGAGTAATATCTTAGCATTATGATGAATAGGTTCATGGAAATGTCAGCTTAGTGGTCAAAAAATGAATGGAATGTTAAGAATTTTTAAGAAAAGGGTATAAAAGAAGACAGAAAACATCATCACACCACTGCAAAAAGCTGTTATCTGAAAATAAAATAAATAAAGGATGTAGCAGAACTGGGAGAGGGTCACAGAAAGGCACGAAGAATAATCAATGAATAGCAATCAAAAGAATTAATAAATAGATCGGGACTATTCAGTTTAAAAAGTGACAACTGAAGAAAGGCTTTGACAGAAATCTGTCCAATCATAAAGCAAAAGAAAAAGATAAAAAGAGACAGATGGTTCATTTTCCCTTCCAAAGCAAGAATAAGAGTATCACATGCTGTTAGCAGGTGGTAACTTCAAAGGGAAAAAAAGAAAAAAAAGGGAAAAAATAGAGACAGTTGCCTACATAATACATAGCTATAACCCTCCCTCATCAGGTCATTTTTCTTCTGGTATTCTTTACTGTGTGCTAAAAGACACTGCATGCAGTATGTGAACCACTTAGAAGCACACCACAATTATTTAACAGTCACTGCACTCAGCAGCTGCAATCGTCATTCCTGTGCCTGTGGGCCTGAGACACACAAGCAGTCTCTAGATCAGCAGTTAGACAGAAGTAGGGAAGTATAAGGCTGTTGTGCCCTGGCTGTTGTGCCTTGGCCTTTGGTACTGCTGAAAAATAGATTCTATGCTTTTTCCACAGGTCTCAGTAATTTCATGTCAGTACTTGAATCCCTGAGTTGCTAGCAGCCACATTCTCTCTTGAGTTTGTGCATTGACTTTCCTTATCTTGTAAGCTGATTACTTACCTACCACCTTACAGCTGAAAAACAACTTAGTCAGTAAAACTGAACCAAGCTTAGGTGTAAAGTTGGAGGCGACTGCATATTCACAGGTTACTCTTCAGAAGAGCCTTGTTGAGAATATTTTGGATGCTAAAGGTTTAGATGCATTGGATTCGTTCATGGACAAATGTCTCACTGAGATGTTATACGGAAATGCCAGAGACTTGATTCCACTAAAAAGTTTTTTCTGTTTCAAGCAGATACTGAGTAATAAATCACCAGGGGCTTCAGAGAGCATTCACTGCATGCCCTGTCATTTTGATCTCCCTGTCATTGATGGAAGTGGGACATGGAGCTTGGCCAACTTTTGGTCCTGCTCAGCACATCTGCTCTCATGTTCTAAAAACTTCCTTCATTAGTTTGCATAACTGTGTACTCTGCTTTTAGTTCTTAGAATTTTTCTAAATGTCTTTTCTGTACTTCTCTTCTGGCATGCTTTTAAGCACTGTTGTCCATGTGTTTTACTTTTTTTTTTTTTTTTTTTTTTTTTTTTATTTTCGTTTACGCTTTTTTTTTTTTTAGTTGCAGTTACCATACGTTCTTGTTTTTCAAAGTTTCTTTCATATGATGTGGCTTGAGGAGGCAAAACTTTTCAATCATACTGGAATTTTGAGTGAAGGAAGTCTGAGAGTCTACTTAACGAGCATGCCACTGTAGCTCCAGCTACTGCATGTGCTGGGACCAGCGCTGTTTAACATCTTTGTCAGTGATACGGACATACAAATCGAGCGCACTCTCAGCAAGTCTGCAGATGACACCAAACTGCTAGAGGGCAACGATGCCGTACAGAGGGACCTGGACAGACTGGAGAGGTGGGCCCAAACCAACCTCATGAAAGTCAACAAGGCCAAGTGCAAGGTCCTGCGCCTGGATAGGCACAATCCCAAGCATAAATCCAGACTGGGTGATGAATGGTTGGAGAGTAGTCCTGAGGAAAAAGGACGTTGGGGTCTGGGTTGATGAAAAGCTCAACATGATCCTGCAGTGTGCATATGCAGCCCAGACAGCAACCCAGTCCTGGGCTGTAGCAAGAGCAGTGTGGCCAGCAGGGCAAGGGAGGGGATTCTGCCACTTTACTCTTCTCTCCTCAGACCCCACCTGAAGTACTGTGTGCAGTTCTGGAGCCCCCAGCACAGGAAGGGCATGGAAGTGTTGGAACAGGTCCAGA
Source organism: Eubucco bourcierii (assembly GCA_013396675.1). Classification (NCBI taxonomy): domain Eukaryota; kingdom Metazoa; phylum Chordata; class Aves; order Piciformes; family Ramphastidae; genus Eubucco; species Eubucco bourcierii. The sequence continues at coordinate 27,726 of VWZE01013037.1, read as the reverse complement.
GGAGGGACACAAAGATACTCAGAGGGCTGCAGCAGCTCTGCCATGAGGACAGGCTACGAGATTTGTGTCTCTTCAGCCTGGAGAAGAGAAGGCTTCCAGGAGTCCTTATAGTAGCCTTCCAGTATCTGAAGGGGGCCTATAGGAAGGTTGAGGAGGGATTATGCATAAGGTCTTGGAATGACAAGACAAGGGCCCATGGGTTTAAACCGGCAGAGGGGAGATTGAAACTGGACGTTAGGAGGAAGTTCTTTCCAGTGAGGGTGGTGAGGCACTGGAACAGGTTGCCCAGGGAGGTTGTGGCTGCTCCCTCCCTGGAGGGGTTCAAGGCCAGGTTNCTCCCTCCCTGGAGGTGTTCAAGGCCAGGTTGGACGAGTCCTTGAGTGATCTGTTCTAGTGGGAGGTGTCCCTGCCTATGACAGGGATTTGGAACTAGATGATCTTTGGTGTCCCTTCCAACCTTACCATTCTATGATTCTATGATTTTGAATCATACACATTCTTCTCTTGATTATTTCACAAAGTCATTTTTTTGTGTCTTACTAATTAACCCTTAATGGCACTTTCATTCACATAAATGTTGACAGTTGTTATTGTTAGTTTGCTTACTATATTTAGGTCTAAGCTCGCTTTAACTTCTGAAACTTTTTGCCAACAGCTTGATCCATTTTGTCATNGATAGTTATTGGAAACTTAAATGCGTCATTTCTTCCCCTCCTTTTTTTTTTTTTTTTTTTTTTTTTCCCTCAAGACATGCCAGTGATTAGTTTCTCACTTCAAGTTTTGCTATGCTTACTGCGTTCATCTCTTCACATCAGATCAATCCCTTTGGTTCATTCATCTTTCTATATAGATTTACAGTATTTATAGGCTTCTGATATGATAGAAACATGTGATTTCCTTTGATCTAGTAGTCTATTTTTAGATCCGTATTTATGTGGTGAGAGTATTCTTTGATGTTTCCTATCTGAGGTTTATTGAATTCTATCTTGTTATGATGGTGAAGATTTTACTTTTAGATGATGAATCTCCCTCCCTGGATGTGTTCAAGGCCAGATTGGATGAGGCCTTGAGTAACCTGTACTAGTGGGAGGTGTCCCTGCCTATGGCAGGGGGTTGGAACTAGATGATCCTTGAGGTCCCTTCCAACCTTACCATTCTATGATTCTATGATTCTATGAATCTCAGCCTGTTTTCTCTTGTTCCCTTTTTAGATTCCCCTTAATCTTTGCTAAAACAAAACCAAAACTGAGAACTCTTTTATAACTTTTAAGTCAAATATCAGTGCATGTTTCATACTGACCTAGACAGAATTTATTCATTTATTTACGGAATAGATATTTTCCAAAGGTTTCCAAAAATCGTCCTCTCACTGACTCACATTACTTCTGCAGCTGTGTTTTAACATGGTTCCTTGGAGCTTGCGTGCCAAACTCTGGAAGCCTTCCAGAGAGTACTATTGTCAAAACTCTATATTTATTTCAACACTGAAAGATCAAATTCTGTGTCCTTTCCTCTCCCCTGCTATGTCATTATAAGTACCTTATAAAGTCCGTAGCCTTTGTATACAACAGGGAGGTTATGGGTTTTTAGAGTTGGCTGTGCTCAAGTGTTAGAAATCATCTTGACTGTGGATACTAAAGGGATTTCAATGAAAGTCTATCCCTGATCTCCTCTGCACACTACCTGAGGACTGATCTTCAAAGAGTGGTTGATTATTTCTTTCATTTACCTTGTAAACTTGTGAAAAAAAGGGCAGGATTAAAATCTTCATGCTTCTCCCTTCTTGACTTCCACCTTCAGCATGATGTTTAGAAAGTGGAAAACACCCACAGGGACTGCGAGGGCTGGGAATGGAATATTCTCCTGTGTGGGTAGTTTAATCTGGAATTAATTAATGAATGTTTTCATTCCATATTTTCTGGTAGTCAGGCCTCATTATTCTTCATGTTTGGTAATAGATTTTAGGATATTGCCTAATACTAACCTAAAAGTTCTTTTATTTCAAAATGTGCTATGCCAGCTTTGGTTAGGTGGCTATTGGAATTGCCTATTTATTACAGATCACCTGGTATGAATCCCACCACCAATAATGGAGACAACTACATTAAAATACAGCTGATTGGAAGAAATCATTATTGGTTATTAGCATAAAGATCATTCATTTCACTTATGCTTACCTTCATTTCCCTAAGCTTACATTAGGTAAATACTCATGCATATCTAGTTGAAAGCATGTCAGTTCAAATAATTTTAAGTGATTATATTTTTCTTTAGAAATGTTGTTGTTAGACAAATACAAATAGGAAATCAGAAGAACCCCTAACATTCTGTGATCCTGTGATCCTGTGAAGAAATGCACTTGAGAGATTAAAGTATCTTAAAATCTGTATTTGAGCTATTTTTTTGACAGTTGCAATGCCACTACTTCCACTTTACAAATTACATCATGGTTAATATGAATCCTGATTAAACTTTGTTCTTAATCAGAAGTTAATGAAAATGATCCTTAATATCAACAACAGTAACAACAACAAGCTTACTGCATTGTTGCAGTGTTCAAAAATGGGAATACTGACCCATCGGAACATTGACTTCATTTCTAAACCTCAGATTTTGATTCTATGGAAGACAGGACCATGTCAAAGTATGTTCTCATGCTGAACTGAAAACAATGAAAAATTGCAATGACAGGACAAGGGGCAATGGGTTTAAACTGGCAGAGGGGAGATTTAGACTAGATGTTAGGAGGAAGTTCTTTACAGTGAGGGTGGTGAGGCACTGGAACAGGTTGCCCAGGGAGGTTGTGGATGCTCCCTCCCTGGATGTGTTCAAGGCCAGATTGGATGAGGCCTTGAGTAACCTGTACTAGTGGGAGGTGTCCCTGCCTATGGCAGGGGGTTGGAACTAGATGATCCTTGAGGTCCCTTCCAACCTTACCATTCTATGATTCTATGATTCTATGATTCTATCCATTTACCGTCTGAAAAAAATGGTAGATGATAGAAAATGTTATATAAACATTAACACAACCCCAACAATAAAAAGCAAAACAAAATCCCCACCATATTTTGTTCCAATTTTTGTCTCATTTATTTATTCTTCTAACAAACAAATATTCTATTATCTGTTGGTTTGGGGTTTTTTTAGGTAATTCTTAAAAATAAGTGTGTTAAGATTTTTTTTTTTCAAGACCATACAACTTACTGCTGAGCAGATTTTTAGAAACCTTGTAGACCAAGCTGATGAGAAAATGTTTCCAATGATGAGTGCATGGTCATTTCATCCTTTCGATTCCAGCCTTTCATCACATCGAACCATACAGCCCTCATGTCTTCGGGGCTTCAGAAGTGCACCAGAATGCTACTTACTCTACTCTACTCCATTGAGGTCACAAATACCAACATCAGTTTTACTACTTCAGGGGTTCTTTTTTTGAGAGGTAGGGTTTCTTTCAGTATAGGCAATTAGAAAACACTTCTGTATTTTTTTCCCATATATATGTATATCTTTACATATATGTCTTTTCATATATATTTATCTATATATATATCTTCTTTTTTGACAGCATTTTTTAGCAAAACCACTTTCTTGAAAAAAAAAAAAAATGGAAAAAACCCAAAACATGAATTACAACCACCTAATGAATGTATACAGATTAAATTAGTTGTATAGGATCTCTTTATTGTGAGAAAGGTGTATAGGTACTTCCAGAAGGTGGCTAAACTACCTTAAAGAGGAAACTTAAAAGTACGATTAATCCAGTACAATGAAAGTGATATTGAGTTTTCCATTAGGTACACTATATAATTTCTGTGAAAATGATCCTAAATGTAAATTTGCAAAATTTTCTCATGTTTTCACTTATTTTATTTTACTGCAGTAATTCAGATACTCAGTAAAAGTTAAAAGAAAAAAAAATAAAAGAAAGAAGAAAGAAAGAAAAGTTTGCATTAATATGTAGTGATGTTTACTCTGATAACGATACTAAATAAAATAGCACAAACTGGAAACTAATTTTCAAGGGTCATTTTTGTAAAGGTGCTCACTTTTTTTCTTTGCATATAGGTTTATTCTGAACTGGAATTTCTTTTCATATTTAACAGCAATATTTTCTGGTCATCTAACACATTTTAGACTTAATAGCATTAAATCACATATATATATATATATACATAAAACATATGATGGTTCTATGGTTTAGCTGGGGCATCTGTCACATGCAGAATTTTAGAGGTTGATGTTAAAAATGTACACTTTCCAAATAAGTTGCAGTCTCCTGAAAATTGTGTTGTGCAGTCACTATGCTTTCAGCAGACACACAATTTATACCAGAACATCTGAAATGCATTCCCAGAAATAGAATGTTCTTCAGAGAAAGTGTGTCATGTGTCATATTTTCATATTGGAAGTTGTCCTGGTTTGAGTCAGAACAAAATCAATTCTGTTCAGTGAATTTACTTTTCAGCTAAGTCTTTTCTAATTGACAACACTTTCTGGAGTTCATGGCATATTTTTGCAGAAGGTGTCTGCTTCTAGAAGTGATAATGGTTGGTTTTTATAGTTACTCTTAAAATTGGTATGCAGAAAGACCCTTGTATGTACTGGTTCCTGTAGAAACCAAGGGTACTTCTAAAGCTTGTGTACCACGTTGAGGTGTTGAAAGCAGAACATCAGACATCTAACCCTCTCAGTGAGAAACTGCTCCAGTATGGGATTTCCTTAGTCATCTACTCTGGGATAGTGTCCTCCACAGGCTGCAGGTGAATATCTGCTCTGCCATTGACCTCCATGGACTGCAGGGGCTCAGCCTGGCATAACATCACATGCTGCAAGGAAATCTACTCCAGCATACTTCCTCCTCTTCATCCTCACTGGCCTTGGTGTCTGCATAGTTTCTTGGTCCACTCCTCTCCAAAACAAAAGAACTCACCCAATAGACTTTTCCCCTCATGAACATACTGTCACATAGGTCCTTCCACTGACTTGGTCAGTTTCAACTTGGATCTTCTCAAGCTTCTTATAGAAACCAAACTTCCTCTCCCACTACAAAACCCCCTCCAGACACAAACATGACACAATATTTAAGGTTGAGATTTTTATAATCCTCATTGTGGGTTCAGAGCCTCTCCTTTGTAGTCATTGGATCAAGAACAATATATACCAGCTTCATGTTTGGTTCTAAATGGCCTATATGAAAATTAAAATTAAAGTTTATCTCCTCAATTTAAGAAGGACATTAAGGTACTTGAATGTGTTCAGATAAGGGCGACGAGGCTGGTGAGAGGCCTCAAACACAAACCCTATGAAAAGAGGCTGAGGGAGATGGGATTGTTTAGCCTGTAGAAGAGGAGGCTCAGGGGGGACCTTATTGCTGTCTACAACTACCTGAAGGGTGGTTGTAACCAGGGGGAGGTTGCTTTCTTCTCTCAGGCAACCAGCACCAGAACAAGAGGACACAGTCTCAAGCTACGCCAGGGGAAGTTTAGGTTTGAGGTGAGTAGAAAGTTCTTCACTGAGAGAGTCATCGTCTGCTGGAATGGGCTGCCCAGGGAGGTGGTGAAGTCACCGTCCCTGGAGGTGTTCACGGCGGGTTTGGACGTGGCACTTGGTGCAATGGTCTAGTCTTGAGGTCTGTGTTATTGGGTTGGACTTGATGATCTTTGAGGTCTCCTCCAACCTTTGTGATACTGCGATACTGTGATATTAAAAACCTGTGTGTACTTTAAGTCACACCATGTGTAATTCAATGGATATTATCTGAGGGAGTTCTGCTGAGCTAAAATAATTCTTATGCTAACTGTAGGCAAGACAGAGCAGCAAATCAAAGAAAAATATTATGTTGGGGAATTAGATAACTTGTATTTAGAAAGATTTCTGTTTGATGATGTTGCTGCTGGAAACATGCTATTGTTTTTTAAAACCTGGTCCCAGTAGGGTCCCTCATGTTTTACATATTAGGGAAGAAATATTCAAGTGAATGTTTGTTTCTCCACTATATCATTCCATGAAATTACATAAATAAATGCAGAATTGAGAGGAAAACAAAGCAAAATGGATGACAAAGTAAGTGACTATTGAATGAAATTGCTCATTCTGCATTTGTCAGTGGACCCTACAAATAAATTTGGATTTGATTGGAGGCAATGACTTCAGAGACTTAGGAATTTAGTTAATTACTCAAATTCTTTTCTGGAATTAATATTCATAAGACTTTGGAGGATTTAACTATAGAGTTTACCTCACAGTCATGAAAAGGAAACTCCAGCAACATTCAAAAGAGTAACATATAACTACTACTTGTGAGGTTGGTGTTATCAAAGCCTCAACTTACTCTTCAGGTCTGGTTTTAAATACATGAACATGGAGACTGGAGTCTGAGCACAGCTAAACATAACAATGGCTGTATCTCAGTAAATCAGTGCCTAAAGGATAATTACTTTTAAAAGCCAGATATCACAGAACCTGAAAGGAGGTTGTAGCCAGGTGGGGTTGGTCTCTTCTTCCAGGCAACCAGCATCAGAACAAGGGGACACAGTCTCAGTTGTACCGGGGGAGATCTAGGTTGGATATAGGAGAAAGTTCTTGACAGAGAGAGTGATTGGCATTGGAATGGGTTGCCCAGGGATGTGGTGGAGTTGCCATCCCTGGAGGTGTTCAAGAAAAACCTGGATGGGGCACTTAGTGCTGTGGTCTAGTTGCTTGGCTAGGGCTGGGTGAAAGGCTGCCCTGGATGATCTTGGAGGTCTCTTCCAACCTAAGCTAAAAGGTTTCAAGAAGGGGAGGTCTGGCAGTAGGCTGACTGATACAGCCTTCTCTTCTTCCTAAGAGCCCTTCAGGTATGAACAGAGACCAACACTGATGATACACATCTTCCCTTGACTAACTGAACACAAATCAAAGCTAGGCTTCCCTGCTGTAATGAACTGGGATGGAGACCACATCTCCAATTTACTGCAGGTGTCCTTTATGATCTTGAGTAAGCTACTTAATTTGACTTTATTTCATATATTTGATTATGTCTACTCAATTATAACATTTACAGGGTATCCTGCCTCTTGCTACGTTGCTGTCCAGTGTTCAACACAATGTGACCCTGATCTGTGGTGAGATCTCTATTTACAATTCAGCTACAGGTAATGAATGGTAGGAGGATATTTGCCATTCTAGGGTAATGAATATAGAATATAGAAGCAGATGGAGGAAAACAGGTCTTTATTCTTCTTTAGCTTTTGTTGTATGATTTGAGGAGAAACTAAACATGTTTAATATGGGATTGTAAAATAGCAGTTTCACCTTGAAGAATAGCAATACCACAATCTGCTGTTTACTCAGTGAAGAGGCAGTAGTCCATCTATTTTGTGTCTGGTATCCATGTCCCTCTAAATTTCCTCACAAGTTCATCTGTCTTGGGCTGTTTGCTTCTATTGTCTCTGACTAGCGGTTTGGTGGAGTCTTATATAACATTATGCACATTATATATAATGAATATGCACAACACTGAATTTTTTGTCACCCTAATGGAAGAGCAGTGTGCATTGGGACCGTAAAACTGTGCAGTTCTTGATCATGCTTCTGAGTGGACTGTTCTACAAGTGACAGTACCTGGACAGGTACCTTATTTCTCTGTTTCTGACCTCCACCATCACCACTACACAGAGCAAGTCACTGTAATTAGTGCAAGACTTTGCACACTCTTCTGAAGAGCAAAACACTCATGCATTTTAACATCAATTTTATTTTTTTTGTACCAAGATGCGATTAAGGCACAAAGCAGACAAATGAATAATGGAACTTAATGTAACTCTGACTAAACATGGGGACTGTCACCTTTCTTTCCCTCTCGTATACCTAACAGAAAAGGAAGACCAGAGCAAGAAGATCCCCCTGTGCTAGGAGATGCAGCTAGGAGACTGAAAAAGACTAAGGTTTAGATTCACAAACTGTTGAGATGTTGGATTGTCACGGAGTTTGATGGGAGATAGGTGACTAAACACATTTGAAGGCTGTTAATCTCTAATGGAAACATAGTGGATGTTAGGTAGGTAATATGCAGCTTAATAAAGGTACCATCCTGCCCTGAAGATACAGCATCTAATAAATAAACAACCAGAGCATGCAAGGAAAAAGATAGCTGCACAAAAGTTTTGGATGGCAGATGAAATGTACTAAGAGGCTTAATGTTTTGCCTTCTTTTAAATGTTCAAAAGAGTTTGCAGTTCATATTGACACATTCCATTTGCCATGTGCCTTGTGATAAATTGGTTGTTCAATTTAGCATAATAATGGGTTACATGTATCAATTTTACCGTGTATGACTTCGCATGTAATTACTGGAAATTATTTTCTGCTCTCTTTCATAGGTGGTGTCCAATCTTCTGGTTTTCCATTTGGTTAAATATCTTACATTAGTACTGGTCACTTCATCTAATTGTTTATTTTGTTACATTTTTGTAATAAGCGGTGTTCTTTCTGTGCAACGATTTACTTTCACTACCCAAGAGAGAGCTAATCTGCCTGGAAGCCATCACCACACAGTATAATTTAAAATCTTATAGAGTCATAGAATGGTAAGGTTGGAAGGTACATCAAAGATCAAAGATCTAGTTCCAACCCCCTTCCATATGCAGGGACACCTCCCACTAGTACAGGTCACTCAAGGCCTCCTCCAACCTGGCCAATAAAATCCAAAGGAACAAAGATGAACATTGCGGAAGTGAACAAAAATCACACATTTAAAACAGAAAGAAAATTTATCTCCGTTACTAGAAAGGCTCAGACAAACTTTACATTTTCTTTAAATGATGTTTTCATAGCTCTTTTCTTCTCCAGAAGTTTTATATCATAGTAAACCATTTGACTTCCATCGTGTGATTGCAGGTTACAGATTCTCTGTAGTCTTGCACTGAAGCCTTTGACTATTGATCGAAAGATATGCTGGAGAGCCTGAATGGAGCCAGTCATTGTCTGGAGAAAAGGGAACAGAGATTTGTCCTCCTACTATTAGTAGTGTTCTAATGAAAGAGAACTAAGCCAATCTGCTCACAAGCTAAGATCATAATACCTACAGTTGCTACAGTTTAGGACAAGTATTTTAATACATTAAATGGAGGTATCCTCTTAGCCACTTGCTTAAGTTCAAGTGTATCCAGCAGGTCTAGAGAGGTTCTTTTCTCCCTCTACTCTGCCTTGGTGAGACCACACCTGGAATACTGTGTCCAGTTTTGGACTCCCCAGTTCAAGAGAGTCAGGGACCTACTGGAAAGAGTCCAACAGAGAGCTACAAGGATGACTGCAGGACTTGAACATCTCTCCTATGAAAAGAGACTGAGAGAATTGAAGCTGTTTAGTCTCTAGAAGAGAAGGCTGAGAGAGGATCTTAGTGATATTTGCAAATATCTGAGGGGTGGTTGTCAAGATGAAGGTGATAGTCTCTTCTCAATGGTGCCCAATGATAAGACAAGGAACAGGTACAAGGTGGAACACAGGAAGTTCCACCTCAACACAAGGAGACACTTCTTTGACAGAAGGCTGGAACAAGTGACAGAACTCTGGAACAGGCTGCACAGATTGTCTGTGGAGTCTCCTCTGGAGACTTTCAAAACCCTCCTGGATGCATTCCTGTGTGTCCTGCCCTGGGTGACCCTGCTTTGTCAGTGAGCTGATGATCTCTGAATTTCTTCTAAACCCTAACATTCTGTGATTCTGTTTGGGTTTTCTGTTTTTTCTCTTGAATACACACATCTCTCACAGAACTACAGAATCACCTCCTATATTTGAAGGGCCCTGAAGTAACACAAAAAAACCCCAATACAGATCTACCAAGAACATAGAGAAAATGGGAACATAATTGGTTCTGAAGTGCCACCCTCCACTTTATGAACACTGCTCTTCTTTGGCCAGCGGTGCCTATTTGTTACCCTCAGATAATGCCATTAACTTTAGGACAACTAGACAGTTAATTGAAATTAAAGATGGATAAGAAAGTGTAATAGAACCCTAAAACGTAATCTGAAAAGCCCTGGAAGAAATAAACTTTCAAACAATTCCACAGCTACCTGTAGCTCTAGGGAAGTATTTGTGGAATCTTTGTGCTGTCCTGTTTTTACTCCTTTAAATCAGTTGATTCAAATGAAATAATTCAACTGATGCATTGGTATTTCAAAAGGTCATTTCTGCACCTACTGTATCTATGATGCCATCTCACTTGACTTTTATACAAGCACCTTTATGTTTTTCCTTCTGCTGCCTGCTGGGAGGATATCTTTGTAAACAACAGAAAAAAGGTTTCTCTTATCCTCTTCCAAATTCCTCCTTCACTGTCTTACTCCATGGAGTTCTTCAAAAGCAAAACAAAGTAAAAACTTAAGTAAGTCTCCTGGTATGCCAAGATCAGCCACGTTTTATTGTTTTCCCTTTGTTCCTTGTCTGTTGACATTCATCTTTTATTTCAGGTCTTATATTTAGATTGTAAACTCTCTGAGACAGGGGCTGACTTTTTTTTTTTTTTTT